>LPNX011052136.1:157853-204089 GCA_001517045.1 Pseudotsuga menziesii
AGTTGGGCCTCCACCACGTCAATCCTCCATCACTTCGATAGCAAGCTTACTAGCAAAAGGCAAGCTTGGGAAGAACACAACAGTGCTCCAAGGGACAAATGGATGCAGACTCAAGCATAAGTTCTGGCAACAATGGACTATAGTTTCGTTACTCTCAATTCTCTCTTATGCTTTCAATGTCTCAATGGGTTCCTTAAATAGCTTTTCAAATGGATACTGAAAGGTCGAATCCGTGCGATCTCAAGGCATATGGAAGACCAGGAGTCATATGAGTCGGATCCAAGTCAAGGAACGCTCCAAAAGGTTTTGGATTATGTACACATCCCGATGTATGCGACTATAGAGGGAATATCCGCGTATGTACACGGTTATCGGGGAAAAGGCCGCGTATATCATTTTTCTTATGTTTTTAGGGATGGTCAATGATACATCAAAAGACAAAAAGTGGTCCATAGGGGCTAATGAGTCTGCAGCGGGACAGGGGAAGGCCATACAATGTGTGATTCACCTAGTGTGGTGAAATCCATTATAACACAAGTATGTGGATACGTGAAGATAAAAACTAAACAACACTTCCTCTTGCAATGTGTTAGCAAACTCACAATTAAAGATATGTTGAATTTGAGCGTTGAAGACCATAAATTAGTGTTTTAGGGGGATATAGTGAAAGCTATGACAAGGTTTGTTGAGAAAACAATGCAAGAAACATATGATTGAGAGTATGAGCGTTTCAAGAGGTACAACACAATTCGATGCATATACAATGCAATCAAGAAACATATAGTTGAGAGTAGAGTCAATAGTTGTACCTAAATCTTGATGCCATAATTCCTTATATTATCTAGAAGGGAGCATGATTTGTCTTGACTAGATCATTTAGAGAGAAATCTTAGCCACGACACATGGAGCAAAAAGGGGTGGTTTTGAAGTTTGATTTTGTTGATGTAATAGAGCCCAAAGCCCTCGTTCACCGCAAATGAATATGCTTGAGAGCTCGAGCCACACCAACAATGTACAACGTACAAATACCAAATTCAAATTTAAAAAAACTTGTAACAATTCTATAAGATGACAATAGATGTCAAGTACTCTCTGTCCAAAGACCTTCGATGAAGTAAGGTCGGACTATGTTTTAAGCTAAAGTCTTGATGATTACGCTTAAGCTCGCCTCGAACATGCTTTTTACCCTCATGCACATCCAAGCCCCTAGCCATGAGGTGTAGATCAGTTGGCCTTTGTGGGGTTTGGTCCTCATGAGGTCTTATGTTCAAACCTCATGGTGAGGGGTTGAGTTTGTGAGCCAGCGGTAGAGCCTCTAGCTGACCCCAGCTCCACTCTGTACACAGTCATTCCTAAAAAAACAAAACATCCAAGCTCCAAGATGACAAAATTTAATCCTACTCCCTTATAATGGAATCTTAGCTCATAAAAAAATTGTTCTAGGTCGGACTCCAAAATCCTCTATGATCTGTAAATTTGAATATTTTCAATATAATGACATGAATTTTCTTTTATCAATTCTTAGTATGGTTGTTAGAGGACCCATTTTTGCTGACTCACAGACTCCCGGGATGGTAATTGAAGTATCGTGTGGACAATAACTTCGTACATCAAAATCGAATGAATTTACGTGTAGGATCGAGATTATTGTGATGTGATCTACCTCCACAACGACAATTAACGCTCCCTTTATTTCCTACTTCCCAACCACAACTAACTTCTTTATTAATTAAGACAAATGACAACTGGATCAATATCCCCCACGCAAACAATCTCCACTGGCTCCAACTGATCAGCCCGGCTTCGGCTCGGATGTAAGAGTTTTCAACGAAAACGAGAGGTTCGATTTCTAGGTGGGGAGTGAGTGTCTGTATAAAGCCAGTAATGGCAAACCGAGAGTAGTTGTTATGCAGGACTTTCTTCATTCAATGTCCGGCGTCCGGCTCAACGACATCTTACCTTCCCCGAGGCGGTCGACCACCATCCGCCATTGCCATTCTTTCTTCACTTTCTCGTTCAGTGGGGTCGCCCAAAAGCTCTCGGTCTCATTCCTTCCTTGGTCATCGATCCGCCCCCAACTGCACAGCGGCGCTTAAAATCTTTTCATTTATAGTGTCCGTGCCGGGGCCGGTCAGGTCGGTAAGTAGATGCCCCTGCAATCTGCTCTGCCTGCTTGCTTGCTTGCTAGTCTTTCTTTATAACCCTAGTGTTAATTACCCATCTACTCGCAAGCTCTGACTAATTTATTCAGAGAACTAGGCCTAGAAGTGTACAAGTTGTGTGTTGGAGGAATGGCGAAGGGCCAGAATGGTCTCGACTGCAATGGGCTCTTTGGTGTGGTTAGTAAATGCAGCTCCAGGGGCCGAGAGAGTCAGACAGTGGCCGCAGATCTTGATGGCACCATGCTCAGATCCAGGAGCTCGTTTCCGTATTTCATGCTCGTGGCCATGGAGGGCGGTAGCCTCTTACGCGGCATGGTGCTCCTCGCCTGCGCTCCAATGGCCTGGTTTCTTTATAACTTTGTCTCTGAAGTTGCCGGGATTCAGCTCCTCATCTTTATAGCCTTTGCCGGGCTCAAGATACGTGATATCGAGCTCGTTTCCCGCGCTGTGTTGCCCAAGTTTTATGCCGAGGACGTCCACCCGGAGTCGTGGAGGGTTTTCAGCGCCTTCGGAAAGCGGTACATCGTGACTGCGAATCCAAGAATCATGGTGGAGCCTTTCGTGAAGGGCTATTTGGGCGGTGATAAGGTTCTTGGAACGGAGCTGCAGGTTTCTAGGAGCGGGCGGGCTACTGGGTTCGTGAAGATGCCTGGTGTGCTCGTTGGGGATTTGAAGAAGGCAGCGTTGGAAGCTGAATTCGGTAATAAAACGCCTGATGTTGGCCTTGGCGATCGAGAGACAGATCATCCTTTCATGGCTCGATGCAAGGTTGTCGTTTCTCTTGCTCTTATTGTGTCTCTCCAACCTTTTTTGTTTTTCAATATAAAAATCTTGTCGTCTTTATCTTGTCTGCAATCTCTTTTCGAAGACCAGCTCTTATGGAATGCTTTCTCTTTATTATATTTTTGTTTGTGGTCTTGTTTACATTCATATTGTCTGGAAACTTGTTTGGAAGACAGGCTATCAATTATTTGGTTAGTGCATGAGCTATGGAGTATTTATTGTCTTCTTTATTAAGGACAATGGAGCTTCAAACAGATCTGATCATCTTTATTTTGTATTGTCAAAATGCTTCTAGTGAAGATATGAGATGCATCATGAGGTAGAAGTATCTGGTGAGTTGAGGAGCATCATCTGGTCAGTTGACTTGCAACTTGAGGTAGAAGCATCTGGTGGAGGGAATCTTTATTTATTCCATTAATGTCACTCGAACCTTGACAGGGATATGTATCATGAAGCAGAAACTTCTGGCCATATGTTTAAGGAAGATTCTTTTACCCCATTAAATCTTGACAGTGATCATCCTTTTGTCTAAGGAAGATCTATTGAACCCATCAAATCTTGACAGTGATATCTATGCTTTTGATCAAAAGTCATCCAAGACTTGCTAGATGAATCTCATCTTTAACCTCTCTTTAGATTGCGAATTAAACCTGGACACATTATTTATCTTTTCAAAGCTACCCGGATTTCACAAATAGAATGCATCTTTTCCTGTTTTGAGGCTATTCTTGTTGTAGGGTTTTCTTTTTGGTACATGGGGATATGTGGTGATTAGATTAATTTGATTCAAAGAGTTTGAACCTTTCTGTTCCTGTCAAAACTTAGGATTTGCCAAGGAAAGGAAATCAACCTCTTCAATTTCCCATTTATGTCCATCCAATGTTCCTTTTTACCTTTCACTCCAGTATTTAAGTGGCTATAACCTTTGGAGTTTACTAGTATAACGAATACAGAAATCGGTAATTGAGTCTTTGGTAACTGGAAAATTCTTTTGGGTGGCGCAGAGATTGGTCTACTGTGTACTAGATTGTCAATTGGGATATTTCTTTGCTGTTGGATTATTTTATGGTAGCCCAAATATCATGATACTGTTGATGTTTTGCTCTGCACGTGAGACCATGTTTCAGAGTGAGACAGAATATGTTGTTCCACCAACTTCGAGATCTACACCCAATTCCAATCCCTGCATCTGCATATATCTTGTTGGTTGTTTTGTTCTAGGTATATGGGCAAAACCCTGTATACATATTGGTTGCTTGATTCTGGGTATATTTTGGGTTAGTGCAGTTATTGGCCAAGTAGGTGATAAATTGGTTGGTTAAGTATGTGTGATAAATTGATGATGGAGATTTTGTCTTTAAAGGAATTTGCTTGGATAGTGCAGAGGTGGCCAAGAATGTCATAAATTATTAATTGAGATCCTTCTTTGGTGTTAAATATTTTTTCAGGGGCGAGTCAGCGATCGAGTTACAATATGATGTGATAAATTGGTAATTGTGTTAAATTGGAAATTAAAAATTTTGTAGGACGTGTTTTTGGTGCGACAGTGGAGAAATTGGCCGAGTGATAAATGTGTGATTGAGAGTTTGGGTTGAAGGAATTATTTTGGGTAGTGTTGGGATTGGGCAACTATGTCATAAATTGTTGTTCGAGATCTTTCTTTGCTGTTGGATAATCTGTTCGTAGTTTAGCGATTGACCAATCATGTTCTTATTTGGTTTTTGAGATTTTAGTTGCTGAAGAGTATTTTTGGTATGTGTGATAAATTGGTAATTGAATTTTTTTTGTTGCCAAGTTCTTTTTTTATGTCTCGAGCAGATAGCGCAGAGGTTGGCCAAGGAATGAGATCTTTCGTTGCTTTGGATAATCTGTTCGTAGTCTAGAGATTGGTCAATCATGTTGTAATTTGGTTATTGAGATCTTAGTTGCTAAATGGTATTCTGGTAGTGAAGAGATTGGCCAAGTATCTAAATGTGTTGTTTCTTTGATTTTGAATAATTTCTTGGCAGTCCAGAAATGTGCCAAGTATGTGTCTGAAATTGGATATTATATTTTTTTTGGCTGAACAGCTATTTTGGTAGTTTTAGAGATTGGGCTAGTATCTGTTAAATTGTTAATTGAAATTTTTGTTGCCCAATATATTTGCAAGTAGTATTGTAGAGGTTGGCCAATGATGTCATTAATTGTTTAATTGAGATCTTTCTGTGCTGTTGAATGCATCTTAACCTTGGGGTTGGGGTTAGTTCTGTGCCATGAATGGGTAATTAGAGATCTTTGTTGCTGAGTAGTAGCTGTGTGCCATGAATGGGTAATTAGAGATATTTGTTGCTGAGTAGTAGCTGTGTGCCATGAATGGGTAATTAGAGATCTTTGTTGCTGAATATGTTGTTTTTGTAGTGCAGGAGGGGTACATGGTGCCAAAGATGAATGTGGACGAAGTCCCCACTAACAAACTGCTAAGCCCAATCGTCTTCCACGACGGGCGTTTGGTGCAGAGACCGGACCCTGGGGTTGCCCTTCTCACCTTTCTATGGCTGCCCATAGGTTTCTTCCTGGCACTGATTCGAGTCTTCGGCAACATTCCCATTCCTGAAAAATACGTGAAAATCTCCTACAAGCTAATGGGAATCAAGCTGGTCGTCAAGGGGACGCCTCCGCCAGCCCCAAAGAAGAAAGGCGAACGAGGCGTGTTGTTCGTGTGTGATCACAGAACGTTGCTAGATCCCGTGATCGTGGCGGTGGCCCTGGGAAGGAAAGTGAGCGCTGTCACCTACAGCATCAGCAGATTTTCCGAGATCATCTCACCCATCAGAACTGTCCGGCTGACCCGGGACCGTGAAAAGGATGCTGCGAACATCAAGCGCCTGCTGGAGGAGGGCGACCTGGTCATCTGCCCGGAGGGCACTACGTGTAGGGAGCCCTTCCTCCTGAGGTTCAGTGCCCTTTTCGCTGAGCTCACGGATAGGATAGTGCCCGTAGGCATCTGCAACAAAATGAGCATGTTCCATGGAACAACGGTGCGCGGGTGGAAGGGCTTCGATCCTTTTTTCTTTTTCATGAATCCGGTGCCCACCTACGAGATCACATTCTTGGATCAGTTGCCCACGGAGCTCACATGCGCCGGAGGCAAATCACCCATCGAAGTTGCCAATTACATCCAGAGGGTGCTGGCAGCCACTCTTGGGTACGAGTGCACCAATTTCACCCGGAAGGACAAGTACCGGATGCTGGCAGGCAACGATGGCACAGTTTCCTTAAGTAAGACTGCCCGAAGCAACAACCATAAAGAGAATTGATCTACTGAATTCCAGGCTACAAGTATTCTTAATTAAACATGATAAATTCAATAATCTCTTAGATTATGCTATAATTCCAATTATTACATATCTGCAAATTTTAAAGTCTAGTGAACCAGAATCATCCCACGACTGTGTACACCTCATATTGCAAATTAGGTCGTAGTTAAAGCAGAATCCCACCAATGTTTGCGCCATAATTGGCACATCTGTTCATTATATTGCGACTGATTATTGTAATCTGCCTGTACTGTGGTATTATGCTCAAGGATTTGAAATGAAATAATATAATGCTCAAGAATATTTTTTTGCCAGATTTATGTATGACAGCTCAGATTGATCTGGGTGTTGCACTAAAACTTGATCATTTCTCTAGCCAAATCAGAGATGGCCCTACTGTGATATAATTTGCTGGAAAGTTGGTGATCTGACAATGGATGTGCAGGTGAACGGCCAACTGGATATAATTAATTTGTAACAGTAACGTACAGAAGTTGGCCATATTTACGTAACGTATTAGTTATAGAGGATCAAATTCCTTGCAATACAAACAATTATTACAAATCTCTTACGGTAACCTATTTACGATAAATTGGATTAAATTATCTGAATACTCCATTGTTTACATTAGTGCTGGTCACATCATCAATTTGATATATTACAAATCTCTTACGGTAACCTTTTTACGATAAATTGGATTGAATGGTCTGAATACTCCATTGATTACATTAGTGCTGGTCACATCATCAATTTGATAATGCGGGTTGTCGAATTCTTGAGCGTTGTGAGCGTTGATGGAATTGACCTGTGCAAGATGCAAAATCCAAAAAACCGTAAAGATGTTGACAGAGACGTCCACTCACTTAACAATTAAAAGACGTTTGTTCACGTAACAACCAGCATTGATGAATAACGTGCACTAATCAGAAGCATGAATGACCCGTGACATAATCAGAGTTGGGAAAGGTGCATTTAGTTTTTAAAACTCTCTTAAGTTATTAAGCATTAAAAAATAGGGAACTTTTGCCTTAAGATGCGCTTTGTCCAAACTATGGGACGATTTTTCCTCTATTTTCATTTGGTTTTTACCTGTTTCTGGCTATGAATATTTTACATTTGGTATTTTCATTTGGTTTTTACCGGTTTCTGGCTATGAATATTTTACATTTGGTTTTTACCTGTTTCTGGCTATGAATATTTACTTGTTTTTGGCTATTAGAATTTTCAAAACTTGTAAACCATTGCTAGATCTTATAGAGTGCAAAAACATTGCTAGATTTTACAGAGTGTGGGTGCTTGGGGTTTGGGGGGTTTACATATTAAGTAATTTTATTTCTGCACTTAAAATCGCCCAACAAACAACAAATAAAATCACTTTGGAAGTCAAAATCATCCCCTAGTTAGACAGCTCCCACATTAATATCGTCCCCTAGTTAGACAGCTCCCACATTAATAGGAGGGAGGCTATCAATATTAAAATGAGGCCATATCAATAAGTCAAAATCGTCCCCTAGTTAGACAGCTCCCACATTAATAGGACAGCTCCCACATTAATAGGAGGGAGGCTATCAATATTAAAGTGAGGCCATCGATCAATAACCATGGTAGGCGGCTCCCACTTTAACACAAGGGAGACGATTAATATTAAAGTGAGGCTATCTATCAATAACCAGTCTAGCAGGTCGTTGGATCTCAAAGGTGTTGAGATCGTTGTATTAAAGCCTGCTACGTTGGATCTCAAGGTGTTGAGACCATTGTATTAATCGATCAAGGTGTTGAGACCATTGTATTAATCGATCAATAACCAGCGTAGGCAGCTCCCACTTTAATACGAGGGAGACGATTAATATTAAAGTGAGGCTATCTATCAATAACCAGTCTAGTAGGTCGTTGGATCTCAAGATGTTGAGACCGTTGTATTAAAGCCTGCTGTGTTGGATCTCAAGGTGTTGAGACCATTGTATTAAAGCATGCTGTGAGGGACGTGCCACAGGCTGCTGAGTAGCAGGTAGTTGGATCTCAAGGTGTTGAGGCTGTTGCATTAAAGCCTGGTGTGAGGGAGAGGTTGGAAGTTTTTTATACTTTATTTTGAGAAAGTGTAATTCTGCCTCCCATATAAAATTTTTGAGGTAAAAGTGTAATTCAGTATTCAATTTAAAGTTAAGTTCTATTTGCACTTTTTTGTTATGATCTTCTATTTTTTATTCAATATAAAGTGAATATTGTGTAAAAGAAAGAAGACTTGGATGCCATGAAATATTAAATGGCTTAGTAAATGAGATATTTGCTTGAACATGTGCTCCACTAATAGTAAAGAGATCAGAGATTTTGTTAGTGATAAGTTTTACTAGCAAATTTGGAATAAAGTGTTAGGGGGAAAGAAAAAGTACTATATTGAAGAGTTTAACCCAACTTATAGTGATCAGGGCAATATACTTTGGAAAACCAAAATACTTATAGCTCAATTAAGAACTAATTCTCATCATCTTTGTTGTAAGACCTAGCTCTAGAAAAGGCCAAAAGAAACTTGAAAGACCTAGCTCTAGAAAAGGCCAAAATCGTCCCCTAGTCAGACAGCTCCCACATTAATAGGAGGGAGGCTATCAATATTAAAGTGAGGCCATCGATCAATAACCATGGTAGGCGGCTCCCACTTTAATACAAGGGAGACAATTAATATTAAAGTGAGGCTATCTATCAATAACCAATCTAGCAGGTCGTTGGATCTCAAGGTGTTGAGACCGTTGTATTAAAGCCTGCTGCGTTGGATCTCAAGGTGTTGAGACCATTGTATTAATCGATCAATAACCAGCGTAGGCAGCTCCCACTTGAATACGAGGGAGACGATTAATATTAAAGTGAGGCTATCTATCAATAACCAGTCTAGCAGGTCGTTGGATCTCAAGATGTTGAGACCGTTGTATTAAAGCCTGCTGCCTTGAATCTCAAGGTGTTGAGACCATTGTATTAAAGCATGCTGTGAGGGACGTGCTACAGGCTGCTGAGTAGCAGGTCGTTGGATCTCAAGGTGTTGAGGCTGTCGCATTAAAGCCTGAAGGAGAGGTTGAGCTTTTTTTATACTTTATTTTGAGAAAGTGTAATTCTGTCTTCCATATAAAATTTTTGAGGTAAAAGTGTAATTCTGTATTCAATTTAAAGTTGTGTTCTATTTGCACTTTTTTGTTATGATCTTCTATTTTTTATTCAATATAAAGTAAATATTGTGTAAAAGAAAGAAGACTTGGATGCCATAAAATATTAAATGGCTTGGTAAATGAGATATTTGCTTGAACATGTGCTCCACTGATAGTAAAGAGATCAGAGATTTTGTTAGTGATATAAGTTTTATTAGCAAATTTGGAATAAAGTGTTAGGGGGAAAGAAAAAGTACTATATTGAAGAGTCTAACCCAACTTATAGTGATCATAAAAAATTGTACATAAGGGGCAATATACTTTGGAAAGCCAAAATACTTATTGCTCAATTAAGAACTAATTCTCATCATCTTCGTTGTAATACCTAGCTCTAGAAAAGGCCAAAAGAAACTTGAAAGGAGGAGTGTATTTTCTGCACTTAAGGAAAACTGGAGACAAAAACATTTCATTTTAGATTGTGAAGCCTTAAAGGAGGGACAGGTATGCAAATATCTTGGCAGCTAACTCTTGGGATAGTTTATTCAGTGAGGGGATTGGACAAATTAGGGTTGCTCATTATCAAGTTGAACAAGCGAGGTGGTCTGTCCCATGGGCTATTTTTAGCCTCACAGACTTTAATATGAGGTGAACAAAATAACATGTCGTACAAGTATTCTTTGTTTTTTATCATCATCATCAAGATATCAAAATACTAAGAAGACAAAAAAAATTACCTATGTTGACCTTAACCTAAATTTAAAAACCAAAGGTATATATTCCAATTAAGATTTAAGTTATTAGTTAAGTAGGGTTTTTTTTTTTAATGTCAATTTAAGAGACATCTCTTTATTTTGTTTAGTTATTATTTTAAAAGATAATGTAAATCTATCTTAACTCTATATCTATTATGGGTTGAGAGTGATCAAATCTTTATGGGTTGAGGGACCAAATCTTTATAGGTGCAAACTTTTTCTCAATTTTTTTCACTCTAATAATGTTTTGCAGGATCCAAAGATAAAATAAATCTTAATCAAAGACTGAGAAATTGGATAGAATAACATAAAAAAGTTTAGAGAAGAATATAAACTTAAAAAAAAGTATGGAGAGAAATTTATGTGTAAAGTCTTTCTCCACCTTCAAATGATTGAGATGTAAAAAAAGTTAGTCTTCTTCCCAATTTCTCACTCCACCTTTTTAATGGTAGGGACATGGGAGACCCGTTTCGGGTTGGGAATTTTATCTCTCCCATTTTTGGGACCTCACTATTTTATTTTTATTTTTATTACCTTCATCATTGTTAATTTTTACTTTTACTACCTTCAAATGAATGAGAAGATCTAAAAAAAATTATTATTCTTTTCAAAATCAAATTCCGCTTTCTCATTATTTAAGAGCAAGGACATTCTTTCATTAAGAAATTAAATTAATCAAGATTAAATTAATATAATGATTACATTTTTTATAATCAAGATTCATATATATAAAATATTATGAGTGGTAAAAAATGCAATCATTATAAAGGCAAGGACATGAGAGACATTCTTCTAAATTATGGGGGTGGGGACATGGGACATTCTTCTCAATTGAGGAGGGTGGAGACATTCTTCTCAATTGGAGTTGAAGTGAGTAGACTTAAAATTTTATAATCAAGATTTATAAATATAAAATATTATGAATGGTAAAAAACGCACTCATTATAAGGGTAAGGACATTAGAGACATTCTTCTCAATTAGGGAAGGTGGGGACAGGGGGACATTCTTCTCAATTAGGGTGGGGTAGAATTGGGGAGAGTGTTTTTAGAATAATAATAATAAAAAATTCATTTTCACTTTTTATTTTACCACCTTCAAAATTAAATCTTCTTCCCAATTTCTATTTGCGAGATGTAGAATAGTTGGTGGCGGGGTATGGTTAAGACGCCCCCCTAAGATGAAAGGTCATCGGTTCTAATGCCATCGGATACTAAAAAATCTAAAAAATCCAATGGCCATCGTGGTTTCTTAGCCAATGACAACCTCAAAGGAGTTCCACCACTTTGCCAACAAAAAAAAACTTCCCAATTTCTATTCATAAAAATAAATTGCAAAATAAATACAAATAAAATAAATTTATTTCAAACATTTTATAAAACAATCATATAATTTGAAAGATCATGATCATTTATGTCTAAGATATATGCAATTGTTGTTGCACCAAAATGATTGTTGACATATTAAGAAAATATACATAAACAAATTTATGATATAGTTACACATGAATGACAAGCTTAGGCCATGTTTGTTGGCAACCTTAGAGGAATAAAATCATAATATATTAAAAAATTAAATATAAATCTTTTGTAAAGTTATAATATATTAAAAAATTAAATATAAATATTTTGTAAAACCATAGTATATTACAAAAATAAATATAAATTATATAAATAAAATATATATTGAAAATAACTCAAATTTTTTAATTTTTTATATTATAATATTAATATATTAATTTTTTTTATTAGGGGAGGGTAACTGGACGGTTCTGGTACTCATGTAATAAGGGGTAACCCTAGGTGCGTCCACACAATCCGTAAGCATGGGGCACTGATAAGTTACAATATTCCTTCATTTACACGACACTTGCCAATAATTAATATATTTATGAATTTTGATTAAGTTATATTAAATATGTCATGTTAAAAAAGTGTGAACAATTTGTCTTGTAATTTTACATTTCATTCTAAATTTTATGTGAAAAATTATTACCAAGTTATTTTATACAATCATTATATTAATTTAACTTCTTAATGCTAAATAGCATATTAATCTTAATAATATATCATTATCGGTTATTATTGTGCTTTGGAAAGGAGACAAATATCTGCCTCTCCATTAAGTAATTGGGTCCCATTCACCCTACTGTCACAACTAAAAGACGTTGACTGAAAACTGTCAATAGAAGTACGTGTTTGTTTAATAAATGAGTGAGATGGTAATGGATCGTTTCTGTGCATATGTTTTAACAGCGATGGTTGTTGTTTCATAAATAGAAATTTATTTTTTCAACAAAGCCATTGATTTGATGAGAATAGACACGTGTATAGATTATCATAAATTGTTTAAATAAAAACCATATAAATATATTTGCCAAACAATGTTAATTATGTTTTAATAAATTGTTTTAATATTATAAATATTTGTGCAGTGTAAATGTCAACTATTTTATAATAATTTATTATTATTTTTCAAGATTATTTATTTATTGGAAAAAAAGATCTTATAGTTTATACTATATTCTATAGCTTTTTTCTTTACCTATTTAGAACTTCTTTTAACTTTCCAAAATAAACTCTGAAGTTGTTGATCTTCTTTCAACTCTCCAAAATAAACTCTGAAGTTGTTGATTTTCTTGACTTAGCTACAACTATTGCTACCTCTAACCAAAGAACTTACAAAACATGAACTCTATTCTTTTCCTAGAGACAAACCCTTACAAAAATAGCTTTTACAACAAAAACAACTACTTAACAGTAGCATTAGTCTAAAATAACAGAACCTTCCATCAAAATCTTTTCCTTTTGCACCTCTTCAAAAAATAGAGTACCAATTTCACAATCTATAGCAAGTTTTAATAGTATGTCAGCTTCATGTAGAAGATTCTTGATATGTGCATAGAATAAAGTTGATTGAAGGAATTAATCAACGATTTTGTCCTCCTACACCAACTTTTTAAGTTCGCGACCTACAAATTGGAATTTCCTTTATCCCATTCTATTATTATCTTGGAGTCTCCATAGATAATCAAAGAGTCAATACCACATTTGTTGGCAAAGAAAAGAATCCCCCAGAGTCCAAGAAGTTCAACTTTTGTGTTACTCCCAACATCACCCCACATCCACATATTAAAAAGTGTCGATCATTTAGTTTTACCACCATTCGACAACCGCATCTCCCTTCCTTCGAAGAACCATAAAAAAAACCTGCAACTGAGAAAGGAGAAAAGATAGGCTTGTAAAACAATTTCTAATGATCCCCCCCCTAACACTATCAAAGTATTTTAAAAGGGTAATGCTTTTTGTACTACACAGACTGGCATTTGGGCTGACATTCTCAAATAAATCCTTTTTTTGAACCTTCCAAATGTTCCAAAAGATGAAAATTGGGAGGATTATGAAAGTAGTTTCTTTTTCATACGAAGATTTAAAACTATCCTTCAGATCTCCTTCACCCCAATCAAAAACCATTTTCAGAACCTCCGCAACTATGGCCCATACCGCTTTGTTGAAAACACTCTATAAATAAATGATCAACTGACTCATCCCCTTTTTTGCAAATAAGACATAATCTTGGACCCATCCCCCCTCTTTTTTTAAAGTTTTTCCAAGTTAAAATGTTGTTTTCCATTAGCAATCAGAAAAACATTTCACTTTTAAAGGAAGAGACCACTTCCACAATTTAGAGTTCTGCCATTTGATATTGCAAGTTGAGAGTGAATGAACAATTGCAGAGTATGCCTCTTTTGTTGTTACCCGCCCATTCGCCTTATTCCAAGACCAAACAAGTTTGTCATCTTTTGCGCTTAATCTTATGGCTGCCACATTCAACATATGAATATAATTATCCTAGATTTCTACCCAGATGCATGTTAAGTCCAACCCTTTTGATAAGAACCAATAGTTTCCTTTCAATACGACCCAAGGAGGTATTTTAACCATTGTTCAGAGTAGCCAAGTCTAACAAGTCAAGATGACTAATAATTTCCTCTGGTAATTTGTAGTTGACATTTTCTCCCACAAAAGGATCACTACCAACTTTGACTTGCTCTCCATTCCCAATATCCCATGACAACCATTTTTTTAACCATAAAAAATATTTATGAAAGTGTTCCAAATAACATAGAACCTCCTGCTATCTAGCTTTTCCAACCTGAACCAAGCAGCCCAATTCGCATCTTTTAAATATTTTGCTTTGCTCACCTTGCTCTAGAGGCCTTGATCCTGTGATATTTTTCCAGAATATTTTATACACAAAGCACTATTGAACTAGTCTAAATTTTTAATGTTCCATCCTCCCTGTTCTTTTGGAAGCGTTTTACGCTCCCAGGCCACTAGATGGAAGGAGCTTCCATTTCCAACCCCTCTCCAAAGAAAATTAATTTTTTTTGATATGATAGTTTTTATAATTTTTTTGGGAACCATCACAAGGGAAAACCAATAAACTCGAACACTGGATAAGACTGCCTGCACCAAGGTTAATCTCCCTCCAAGAGATAAACACTGATATGCCCAATTTCTTAGCTTTTTATCAATTCTTTTAACTAACCACAACCAGTCCAAATTCTTGTAATTGTTTGGTTTCAAGAAGAAACCCAGGTATTTAAATCCATTTTCTTGAGTCTCCGTATTATATCCAAAAACAAATGTGACAACATCCCTTTCTTCCACAGACATTCTATTATGATAAAACACATATTTTTTTGGATTGACTTCCATTCCAGAGGCTAAACAAAAAATACCCAGAATTTGATACAAATTTTTTCACTCCTTCACCGAGTTCTTCCAAAAAACTACTACATCATCACCAAAGAGCAAATGCGTTATAAAAATTCCAGGATCTAGTTTCATACCTGTAAAATTTCCTTTTTGTTTTGCCTCAGAGAGAAGCTTGCTAAAACCATCGATTACCAGCAAAAAGACAACGACGACAAGGGACAGCCCTGCCTAAGACCACGTGAACTTGGAAAGAAAGAAGTTGGAGCCCCATTTACCAGTATGGCAAAATTGGTTGAAGACACACATGCGAGGATCCAATTTGTAACATCCATAGGAACACCGACCTGGATTAAAGCCAAACGTAAAAAACCCCAATCAACTTTGTCAAAGGATTCTGCTAGGTCCATCTTTAGAATCAAATACTTCAATCTCTTAGTTTTTTCAGAGTGTAAACATTCTTGGGTAACACCAATTGCTTCCAGGATTTGCTTGTTCAATAAGAAGCCGGATTGTTCTTTTGAAATCCTTTTAGAAAGAATGGGCTTCAGTCTGATTGCAATATTTGTTGTTATTAATTTGTAGATCAAATTGCACAAAGAAATTGGTTTGTAGTCACCAAAGGAAATACAGTTCTTTTTTGGAATCAGAGATAGAAAAGTAACATTAAGGCCTCCGATCATAAATTCTTCTTTCCTAGAGACTTCCATAATATCCAACAAATCTTTGCCCAAAATATCCACAAACACCAAGAAGAATTCTGTCGGCCACCCATTCGTCCTAAGACTCTTGACCTTGGAAAATATTTTTAGATTTGAGATAGATTCTTTGAGGTTGATTTCCTTACCCAGATCCAAACCCTCATCAGAAGTAAAAAAAAAATAAGGGAATAACTTTAAAACCTTTATTTGCTCCCCAATATTGTTCTTCTCTGGATCTTTATATAAATTGGAGAAATAAGCAACTGCTTCTCTTTGAATTCCTGCTTGGGACTGTGTCTTATAACCCAACTGAGTCGAGACTTCCCAGACTGTGTTTATATTTTTCCGATAAGAAGTATGTTTATGAAAAAAAATTGTATTCCCGTCACCTGCCTCCACCCATATTGCTCAACTTTTCAAACGCCATAATTATTCACATCTTATTAGAATACCATCCTTTTTCAGTTCCCGATTTTTTAACTAAGCTCTATGTTCCTCGGAGAAGCTTGTAGTCGAATTTCTCACGAAAATTTCCTGTATGCTTCCTTCAGTTTGAATGAGATCTTGTATGTCTTCCTCCTCTTTCCTTTTTATCCAAACTTTTACTATTTTTTTCAACTTTCTGTAGTTTTTTCACCATGCTATCCATGACATTTAATCGCTCTTCATTTTGAATTGTAGGCCAAAAATCCCTTACCATGATTGATTAAACTTGAAAGGGGATGTTTTTTCCAACTCCTCTTCTTCAACTTGCAACGCAATTGGGCTGTGATCAGAAAGATTTGCTAGGATATTCCATCTTCTAAATTTTACACTCTCTGTCAATAAAAATTTTTGTCATGAAAAACATGTCCAATCTTTTACCCCCCCTGCCCTCCCCTTATCTCCTTGACGATTATTTTTCCAAGTGGGTGTAAGTTTCACAGGACATATATCCACCAAATTATTTATGATAAATATATCATAAAGGAAAGAAGCCAAAGATCCCCAAACCTCATTTGAAAATAGTGTGAAGTTCATATCACTGCCAATGGTCATCATTTGGCAGCCTTAACACTCCACTTCCATCCACATTTTCCCAGTAACTTCTTTGCTCTTTGTAAGAAGCATAAATATTTAACAATATCACTGTACTAGTAAACCCCTGAACTCTACCTCCCAACATAATACCATCCTATGTTTTGTAAGGCCTAACATCGCAATATCTATGGTTCCATAATACAGTCTGACCCTCGACAGACCCTCCGAGTCCACAACACATGCCTCTCGGTCTTTGAGAATATTTACAAGAATTTCACAAGTTTTTTTGCTTCAACCATCGTTTCTTGGAAGAAATAAACATCCACATGATTCAATTCTGTAAACCTTCTAAGAGATATTCTTTTAGGGCTTCCCCCTAGCCCTCTTAGGTTTAAATAAATGCAAATCATTGCGTAACCTTAAATTGAGGCTTCACTGCTCTAAACCCCTCACAATTTTCTTTAACAAAATCATCTTTTGCTTCTTTAATTCTTTCTGACAGAGGAACATGCTCATCATTATTTCTTTGTTCATCTTCATTCGAGGAATCAAACCTACCTTTGGAATTTTTTTTGATCATTTCCTTCGTATAGTGACATTTTGGTGACAATTTGAGTTAATCAGAGTCTTCAATGGTGAAATTGAAGGCATATTAACATAGGTAACCATAGGTGTGACCTTTATATCACCCAGGATTTCCACATTATTTCCTTTCTGGATCTCTTTACCTACCACAAACCCGACCTGATTATGACTTGATTCCACAAGAGAGGGATCACCATCCGAAATTAATACAGGATAATTTACCAGAACCTCCTCAGTAGGATTCCCCTTCTTCCAATTAGAGCATAAAGGAGTTTTGCAGTCAAGGCTTTCAAAATATTGAGAAGCCCTCTCTCCCAAACCCTTCCCAAAAGACTCCCCATCCTTTGAATTAACTCTTAATGGAGAAGAAACCAAAATTTCCTTCTTTTTTAAATCAAACTCCTTCTCAACTAATTTAATAAACCTAAGTTCAGAAGTAGTTAAATCCTCATAACGGACTGAAGTTTTAAAGCGTGACTTACCTTCTAATTAAAGGTCCTCATTCTCTTCTTCAGAGGCGAAAACTGTCCTTTTCCACGACAAAGGTTGTGCTCCTCTTGACCAATCTTTCAGCCACGAATAGTTTGCCCTCAAATGACCTATATTTATGCAATTTGAGCATCTAAATGAGATCCCTTTATAATAAAGCTTTTGTAAGAAAGACTGCTCGCCCATTTGATAATCATTGTTAAATTTGTGAACCATTGATCTATAGGAAAATATAAAAGATGAAGGAAGGGAATTGTGCAGTGGAATAATCAAAGATAATGTACAATGAAGATGAAATTCATGCCACAAATTTTAGATAAATCGGACAAGAATTGGTCAGATAATTACAACATTAATCCTCATTCATTAATTAATAACACAATGATTATACAATAAATAGAATATGAATGTTAAAAATAGGATTTGAATCTACCAGTTCTAACTAATTGATTAGCTAACTCAGTGTGTCTAAATCACTGCTTAAGCTCACTAGTTTAACTCCGAATGTCTAAATCAGTCTACAATTAGTTAATTGCTGAGGTAAGTCGATAAAAGGCGCCACATTCCTTGCATGCATGCAAAACTGGCACTAGGATAACTGAAAATGATCTAACTGATTGTAACTGGAGATAACTCAACATAACTACTTACCTACCATAGCCAACTAAAGGAGATTGTTGGTGGCACTCAGAGTGGGCTCCTATAATGCAGGGATTGGTCCTAGAGGCACATAGACTCATGCATGCACGTGCAGTAAGTGGTATATAACCTCTAGGTGTGTCCCCCATACTCTAGTATAGTGATAATAACTTACTAAGTTATGAAATATGACCAAATAGACTATATTGGACAAAGGAGGATTAATTAATTCTAACACCCCCCCTTAATCCTAAGTTTGGACAACTAGGCCAAAAGTCACTCGTACAATCTAAATGAAATAAAATATTGCTTAATAAACTAAGGAAAATGGGGAAACCTCATGGGAACCCCCCCCCTCAAGGTAAGCAAGTAATCAAGAAACAAGCTTCCATACTTAAGAGAAAAAATTTCTCTTTGAGAAAAAACTTGTGAAAAAATTGCAGCAATCTGCAACTCTATGGAGAAACCATGTAGAATCATGGTTCTTCTGTGCATCGACATCCCGAGATTGTGCATGTGAACCTCTCCATATTCTTCTGATCCATTGAATATTTCTTTTGTCTCTTCTTTCTAGAGGAGGAATGGAACGATCCAGTTTGTTCATCAGTGGGCCAAATTATGGATCAATCTTCATCATCAAGTAACATCTCTTTGGAAGTTTGTTGCACCACTCTGTAGGTAGAGAAGTTGTGTGAGAGAGTGAAACATGTTCATTATGATACTGGTACCTCATTCTTCTTATATCATTAAGATCCCCAACAACATTCTAGATTGCTACAATGAGCTTTTCAACCCATTTAGGATTTTAATTTGGATTAGGGGCTGGATCTGGATCTAGATCATCTTGAGGTACAATATCAATATCAAGATAATGTTGATATTGGTCCTCATCTTCTGAAACTGAAATATTAGACACCATATCATTATATGGAAATGGAGATGAAAGAGAGTTGTTACCTTCCCTTTCGGATGACTACTGAGATTGTACCGGAGTTGGGTATGGCAGAAAGTGTGAGAATTCATATGCCTTGGAGGCATGGTTTGCAACACCCTTTGCTATAATATTCCTAATTGAGATATCTGATATCTCCATTGAGTCAAGACCAAATACAACTTGCTTTGGCTAGCCAGTATGTGTCATCTGATAAACATATAACAAATTTGTTGCAAGAGAGGGCACATAGAGTACAATTTTGAACTCTCCATGCTGGATTTTAATAGAACCTCTTTGAAATGCAGGGATCTGTGAATTATCCCACATATGAATGCTAGGTCCTCCCGCGAGATCCAGAGTAGCGAAGGATTCTTTGGAGGAAACCATGTGGTTGGATGCTCCTGAATCAATCAGATAGGGCTTTGACTGAGTGAATCATGATTTTAAAGAATGGCACCTCTCATATTCTTCAGCCCTCTCTCTAGCTTCATACATCTCTGCATCTTGTGGAAGAGAAATATTGTTCTGTTCAAGAAGTTTTGTCAATTGGTCAATGGTCTTCTTCATGCACTAACTATCTGGATGAAAGCCTCTGATATAGTAGGGAGATTTAGCGTTCTCAAATTTCTTCTTTTTTCTTGGAACCTGAGGCTCCACTGAAAGATTGATGATTCTCCTTTGGATTCGAATTAGTGTTTTTGGTCTCCTTTCCATTGTGCTTCCCTCTTGCTTGCGCATTGTTTGACTCTCCAACTAAGAGTGCTTGATTCTTGGAGGTTTGAAGCACTCCCATATGAATCAATTTGTGTTGCTCTTGTATCAATGACTTAGCAAAAGCATCTAGAGAAGGCATATTCCAATTTGGAATGGAAACTCTTCCAGAATGGAATGTAGAGACAAAGATTGAGAACTATGAGCCAAGCTCTCTCAACACTGACAACACAAGCTGCTCATCTTTCCTCTCTATCCCACATTGTTTGCATTGTAGTACTAGTGCTTTGTAGTTTGAAAAGAATTATTGAATAGTCTCGAAACTATTGGGCTGTAGTACAATGAGCTCATTCTACGAAATATTCCCTGAAATCTCATCTTGTTTTCCAAACAAATATTCAAGATTTTCCTAAGGTTCATTCAGAGTCGTGATCCCCTCAATATGGAACAAAAGATCCTTGGATATATGAATGTACATGAAGCTGAAAGCTTCATCAAGCCAATTCAAAAACTTGTTCTTATCAACATACTGTTGGGGCTTAGCTTCTCTTCCCATTGTCATCATAAACAGGCCTTTGTTGCGCAAGGCTACTTGCATATATTCCCTCCAATCAATGTAAGTGAAGGGTGTAAGGATTTTAGGTATGAGAGATGAAGAATTATACATTTTACTGTATTCTAATCAGTCAATTATTCAAGAACCTACGTAGATACCCACTGTAACATCCCTAAAATTCATAAATAATTTATTTATTTATTTACTATATGTAACTTTAAAAATCCCTAAGAAGTATTTCCAAGAGATGTTGTACTTCATACTTCCTCTGTCGTAAATGATAAGGGCTTTGTTATACTCTGCAAGAATCATGTTCCTAAGTTTAATTTTTTTCATTAGCATGCTTCTTTTTATGAACTTCTGTCGATATTAAGTCCTACATTCTGGTTGATATTATTTTGTGACGAAAACTGCTTTTAAAACTCTGTTGGTTGCAATGCTGTAAAACTGTTTTTTGTTTCTTCGGTTTTGTTCTACTCATGAGCTGTTAAAGGAAAAAGGTCATAGTCTTACTTAGTCTTTAAGACTAATGCATGAACCTTCATTTTCTCTTTGTGCAGGTGGATGAGATCACTCTTAAGTTTTTCTAAGGAACAAATCCTACATTACAAGGCATCAAAACAATAAGAAAAAGTGGTCCACCTAGGTTTTAGAAACAACCTAACCCTAAAGCAGTTTCTAAATCATACTATATACTATACCTTATCTTATCCTTATCATGCAACATCCTAACCAACTCATAAACCATATGCCTAAACCATATCATATGCCTTGAAGTATATCAACCTTGGATAAGCCTAAGTGTAGGAAAACATTACGATAAATCTTAACTATACCATATGCTACAAACTTCATAGTGGGGACACTATGCAAAATAGTTTGGTCTTTAAAAATGAAGCGATGGTTGACATAAACCTTGGAACCAAGATGGTGAACGTTTTAAGCAAAGGACGTGACATAAATTCGTTCACATGCAGGACATGTGGTGACATTAAAAACTCCAGTTGGTAAAAGATAGGCAAGGTGAAAAACCCTAGGGGTTTAACGTGTCTCGAAGGTTTTGTTTGTCCTTTCGATGGGGCTCTGTTGGGTGTTCTTTGTTCTCCCATTTTTGCACTTAGCCTCTGGCTACTCGACTACGTTATTATTCTCTCTGTGAACAGAGATGGAGGAGCCAAAAATCTTGGTCCTCGACACCTTCTGAACATGTCCAAGATTTATCAGTTCATCGGTGACGTTCATAAACCTCATTTCGGTGAAGTTTGGGTGATTCTGGTTAGATTTATGAACGCCAAGAAAGGTAAATGCTTATTTCGCACTTCTAATATTATTTTTCTCTCTTTGCACATGGTATATAAATTATTGTTTAACTCCCGGAATAATGTATGTGCAGGAGATAACAAGAATGACTCTCCGCGATGAGGGTTTTGGTTGGATACAGGTCAAGAAGATTCTGCAGCTGGTAAGACTTATGGCCTTACCTTTCATGGCTCTGTGGACAAAAATTGGTGTCTTTTTGTGTTTTTATTCCTATAGCTTTGGGGCTTCATCTCTGCGCCTGTTCGTCGGTGTGAAAGTGTTAAAATTCCTTTGGTAATATTATGTACTTGATTCCATAAGGGATTTTCGTTGCCTGTGGAGCCATAGCGACTATGCCACTTTTATAAACCAAATGTTGAAAGTATATCTAATGCAGTTCTGCTACTTGTTTTGATAATGTAATGGTTTATACATATCTTTGTAAGAACACGTGAGGGATTTACATAATGTCATGTT
Source organism: Pseudotsuga menziesii (assembly GCA_001517045.1). Taxonomy (NCBI): domain Eukaryota; kingdom Viridiplantae; phylum Streptophyta; class Pinopsida; order Pinales; family Pinaceae; genus Pseudotsuga; species Pseudotsuga menziesii. The sequence continues at coordinate 180,108 of LPNX011052136.1, forward strand.
TTATTTTATCAAAACTGTAACTTCGTTCCTTTATTTATCAAAATGACTATGTACATGTACACTTGGTAAATAGATGCACTCTATTTGATTATCATTCTAGTGTAATGTTTTTACAGTTTAAGGATGTTTGTAAAACAACGTGGTCGTGAGGCCCTTGCTGTCGTGATTGATTTGGGAAAAGGGTCGTAAGGCCTCCAATTTCATTTTTTTAGTTTATAATTCTAAATAGGGATGGAGTAACCGCAAGGCATTTTACACTGTCACGTTTGTTTTTCTTTTTCATAGCTTTAAAAGTGGTTTTATAGTAGTAGTTAATCTGTAATTTTAAAGGATAGGGAAGTGACGCCTTTATCCTAATCATGCATACTTTTGAGAACAGGGTCGTAACGCCACTGTCAACATGTTACTATTGCTTATCCTTTATAGCCATGAGGCTTATGGTATTTACAGTCTTGAAATGTTATTCCAGTTTATAAAACAAAAGGGACGTAAGGCCAATGTCACATATAAATACTATTATTTATTCCCAGCAATGGTTTTGGCAACTTGTAAAGACCCGTGAGGGTTTCAAAATTGAATCCTGACTTTACAATTTGTTATTTGTCCTTAAATTATAAAAGCGCTTAGTTTGAAAAGGAATAATATGTTGGCCATGATCCTATACTTATCTTTTTTCTTTCTTGATAGAATCCTTAAGGCCATACTCTGTCTACAAATTATGAAACCATTATTAGGTCGATTAGACTGTCCTTTAAAAAGGGACTACACTGTTTTCTTAGTGGATAAGACTGATTTTAAAACAAGAGATATAAGCCCTAAGGCTACTAGGTTTTCGATATGTAAGTAATAAATTATAGACAACAATACAAATTCCGATTATAGCCTGTAACCAGTGCTGCAGCCTGTCGATAACTCGAATTGGTATTTCAAGAAATTATGTAGTTAGCTTATGAACTTTATATGAGTTTTATCCTTATTAGGATTTATCAGTTATATATATATTTTTACTTATATGTCTCTGTAACTAAATGTATATTTTATAGTAGTCTCGGTCCTTGTTATGGATATTATAATAACCTTTGTAATAGGTCTTATAAGGTGTTTTCAAATGTCTTCACTAAAAATTAATTGTTATGTTCTTTAAACCCTAGACTAACAGAGGATTACCAAAGTAGATTTAAGAAGAAACTAAGATAGAAGAACTTATAATTAAAATGCCCAAAAATAGGAAATAGTATTGTTTTAAGCTAAAACTAACTTAACATAATAACTTAGACTAATTTCAAATTTCTTCTCTTTCGATTTAGTAAAGGCTAATTTCCAAAATCTCTATAGATAATAGCACCTTTCAGATAGGAAGTACAGATAAGAACAATAAACTACCAATATAAGAGTAGAAGATACTGAGCATACTTCCAAAATACAAAATTAGAATTAAATCACCATTAAAATAACATCAATTAGAACCTCAATAATGTGCAGAAGGGGACAAACACCCAAAGGAGACTGTTCCACCTAACCTTCTCTTGAAGCAGCCAAGATGACTTGCTTAGGACCCTTGATCATGTTCACTAAACCACTAGGACGAAGATCACTGGATATAGCTCCCACAACAAACTTGCTACCAATTAGCCCTTAGTAGCAGACTTAACTCAGAAATTCCAGTTTAGCTATCCCCTTATCAAATTCCTTGTGTGGCTGACTTTTCAGTTTGTAGCAGTCACAAGGTTCATTCACTTAGAAATCATAATGAGTAGTGAGCCTCCTTCTCAATTTGATGGTATTTATAATATTATCTAGGTCTTTGGGTCATTTTTGGAATTAAATGAGCCACCAGCTTAGTTCCCCCTCTCAGCGAACATGACCACATTTTTAAGGATTATGCTTCCTGCAACAGGTAGAAAGTGAAATGCTAGTGCCGCCACTTGTCAAACAACCTTCTACAACTGCTCATTCCTCTTAGTGGGTCAGTGAACACTCATTTAACAATTTCCCTTGGATAGGTGTCTCTTCTATTTAATTATTAAAATAAATAATTCTTTAATTACAGTCATCCTTGACCAACTTGGTCATAAAACTTTACAATAAATTAAACATAATGTTTTCTGAAATAAATAATAAATATTTATTTTTCAGTTGTAGGTGTGTTACAAACACCCCTCCTTAAGCTCAACATTGTCCTCGATGTTGCTTAGGTTTATTATGAATCCTCCTAGAACAGAGTTGGATATGCCACCCGCATATCGCTCTCCAATTCCCAGGTTACTTCATCTGGAATGAGGTGTTTCCACTGCACCTTTACCCGTCCAATGGTGCGATTCCAGAGAAAAATTTACCTCTTGTTAAGAATACAATTTAGTTCTACTGAAAAATATCCTTCTGGTTCTACCTGAATCACATTCCTTCTGGATCCACCAGAAAGACATTATGTATTCTAATATTAGGTTGCAAAGTTAACTGATATGCCACTGGCCCCACTCTTGCCAATATTTTTAATGGTCCACAATACCTGGGTGCTACTTTAGCACAACTCCCTAGTTCAAAAGAGCTCTTTCTAGGTTTTGACTTAACAAAAACATGCTCACGCACTTTGTGGAAATTGAACCCAAGAGATAGAACAATTACACTCACAAAATTGCTAATCAATCATGCAAAATTCACACCAAAAGAGACTGGAATTGGAGCATAACACTGATCTGTATTCAATAAGTGTACAATAGCCAACCTTGTGAAGTAATACACTGTTGCAATATATCATTACATGAGAGAATCGAATGCATAAATATGCCATTCGAAATAGTCAAAAAGTAGGCTTACTAAATCTAGTCAAATCCCCCATAGGTGCATAAAGCAGTTTCCAAATCTATGAATATCCTCACCAATTTCCTAAGTCAAGTGGGAAAGCTAAAGAGGGATGGAAAGACAACTCATTCATGCTTTTATTTGGAGAAAATGAAGGAGGATGATGTGGGAAAAAAACAAGTCAACTACACCTAGTCTAGCTTTTCCTTTTGTGTTAAATCAAAATAAAACAAGGCATCTTTTCAGAAAAAGCAGATATGTGCTTTAGAGGATCTGGAATAAAGAAGTCATGCTAAATTTGGTTTCTAAGATGTTTCCCAAGCACTCCATGACTCATTTTTAGCATGTGTTGACTTCTAGGACTTGTAGAAGGCAACTAGCATAGAATGGAATCTAGGAAACTAGGTAATAAGACACAAATAATTAAAATTAATGTCTAAGGTAGGTAACTATGGGTTGATTATTATAACACCCCCCTTTAAGCCTGAATTTATGAGTAAATATTAGAAAAATATAGGGCCTAGCAACAAGGCTTAGTCACCCTTTACATACTGCTTGTCCATACAACCAAGGAAAGAGGCAAAAAACCAGTGGGAAAATCCTCCCTTAAACATGGATAGGAAAAACAAAATTTTGGAAATCTTGTCATCAATCATGCTTCACAACATGATCAGAAATCCCCAGCAGTGATTTGAGATTGCTGAAGGTCTTCTGACAAAAAACTTTGGTGAAGATGTCTGCTACTTGTTCTGAAGATGCACAAAAGAGTAGATCAATGGTGCCATCATGCACAAGTTGTCTGATGTAATGCATATGGATATCAATGTGCTTGGTTCACTGTCTCTGAACTGGATCATTGCATATTCGAATGGTGCTCTGAGTATCATAGTATATAATAGTTGAAAACTCTGATTCGAAGCCACATTCTCCAAGTATCCCCTACAACCACAAACATTGAATTGCTGCATTTACAACTCCTTTATACTCTGCTTCTGTAGATGAGAGTGGTATGGCACTCTGCTTCTTGATTGACTAGTTGATTGGTCATTCTTCAAGAATGAACACATATCCTGATGTAGACTTTCGATCTGTGTTGTCACCTGCCCAATCACTGTCAGTAAACCCAATCAAATCAAGATCATATTTTGCTTTGTAGTAGATCCCATGAGTTCTTGTTCCTTGAACAATGTTTAGGATCCTTTTGGCTGCTCTCCAGTGGATCTCATGAGGCTGATCCATGTATCTTGAAGCCACACTAACTACATAAGATAGACCAGGTCAAGTGTGTGTAAGATAAAGAAAACACCCAATCAACTGCCTATACAGTGTGTTATTTACCATAGGAGAAGAACTTGCTTCTTCAAGCTTAACTCCTGAAAGGAAGGGAGTCTTGCTTGGCTTGCAATATTTCATGTTGAACTTTTTCAACAAATCCAGAGCATACTTGGACTAATGTACTTTGATTCCATGTTGGGATTGAGAAATTTTGAGACCCAAGAATTGGCTCAACAATCCCAAATCTGTCATTAAAAATGCATGGTTCATTGCATCCTTCAAGGAGGCAATATCTTTCTTTGAACTTCCTGCAATCAGAAGGTCATCCACATACAATACAATAATCATCAAATAACCATGAATCAGCTTCAAATAGACATTAGGATTAGACTTGCATCGAACAAAACTCAATGATAGCAAAAAGCCATGAATCTTGGTATACCAAGCTTTGGGGGCTTGCTTGAGCCCATACAATGATTTCTTTAACCTGCACACTAAATATGGATTAGAAACAAACCCTTCATGTTCCTACATGTAAATATCTTCAGTGATATCTCCATTTAGGAAAGCACACTTCACATCCATGTGATGTACCTCCCACTGCTTCGAAGCTGCAATGGCTAAAGCTATCCTTATGGAGTCCATCTTTTCCACTGGTACAAAGGTTTCATTGTAGTCAATACCATGTACTTGTGAGTAGCCCTTGGCTACCAATATTGCCTTATATTTCAAAGGTGAACCATCAACAACAACCTTAGTCTTGAAAACCTACTTACATTGAACTATCTTCCTCCCTGTGGGAATATCAACCAGTTCCCAAGTGTTGTTCTTCTAGAGCGAGCTGAATTCTTCTTTCATGGCTGTTTGCCATCTTGGATCATCTGTTACATATTCATATGTCTGTGGATTTGATTCAACCATCAGATAGCACTTCTCAGCAAATAGAGGATCTTTCACACAAAGGGCACTCTCAAATTGAGATATAGTCCTCCTAGTGTCACTAGGATTTCCAACTAGTTCCCCAGCTACATGAATAGTATTTGCTTCCCATTTTAGTCTTATAGGACTGTTAGGATCTGCAATCAAATCATCATTATCAGGCATATCAAAATCAACAAACTCATTAGTCTCTCCACTTACAATCAATGGCTTTGGTGGTGAAGAAGACTCTTCAACTTCAACTGCTACTAAAGGCTCTTCTTGGAACTGAACACTTCTTTCAATGAAAGATTTGTTAGTGCTTAAGTTGATCAAATTGTACCTTTTTGAATCTTCAGAATACCCAACAAATAGGAACTCTTGGCTTTGGGGCTGCAAAGCCTTCCTCTTTTCAGTTGGAATTCTAGCCCAAGCCTTTGAGCCAAATATCCTGAAATGGGTCACATCTGGCTTGTGCCCACTCCAATATTATAAAGGAGTCATACCATCAAGTTGCTTATGAGGCACCGTATTCTGGATGTAGGATGCACAGTTTATAGCCTCAGACCAAAACTTTGGTGGCAAAGTCTTAGCCTCCATCATACAGGTTGCCATCTCCTTCAGTGATCTGTTCTTTCTCTCAGCAACACCATTTTGCTGTGGTGTGTAAGGGATTGAATGCTGCATCTGAATACCTGCATCTTTACAATACTGAATGAACTCAGACTTGACATACTCACCACTATTGTCAATTCTGAGGATCATGAGTTTCCTCCTAGACTGGTTTCCCAGACTGGTTTTCAACCAAGGCTCTAAAGACTTTGAAGAGGTCAAAAACTTCAGACTTATGCATTAGGAAGTAAACCCAACAATACTTGGAAAAGTAATCTATTAAGGTCAATGCATATTTGGATTGACTCATAGAAATATGAGGAAATGGACCAGTAATGTCACTCTGGATCAGCTCAAGAGGTGCAGAGGTTCTCTCATGACTAGCTTTCTCATACTTGTGCTCTGGGTGTTTTCCTAGGATACAACCTTGACAGACTTCCTTAGAAAACTTGATCTTTGGTAACCCTATGACCATATATTTTTCACTCAAATCATAAAGATACTTGTAGTTAATATGGCCAAAAATTTCATGCCAAATATTGCTTGCTTCATTAGCATGAATCAAAAGAGCAGAGGGGTTTGAGTAGGGTAGAAAATGGGAAAAGTTGTATACCTTCGAAGTGTGATCTACAACACCTTTTGCTATGACTTTACCATTCGAAATCTCAGTGATTTCAACATCATCAGGGGAGAATATGACCTTATTTGGAGACCCAATATGAGTCATCTGACACACTAACAAGAGATTAGAGGCAAGACCTGAAACATACAACACATTATTGAACTTACCATGCTTAAGATCAATCCTTCCCTTCCCCAAACTGTCAGTGAGAGAGTCATCTCCCAAAACTATTGGTGGACCTTTCGACATGTCAAGAGAGGAGAATATCTATTTTTTCGAAACCATATGTCTAGAAGCTCCATAGTCTATGATGAAGCTAGGTGAGCTTGATGTTCCAGCAACCAAGGCATGTACTCTGTCTCTGTCCTCTGAATTTGATCCTCCTTCCCTCTTCTTTGAGCAATCAGGATGGGAGATGTTATTGTTCTCTAGGAGTTAGGTCAACATGTCAATTTTCTTTTTCATACAAGAGCTCTCATGATGATAGCCCTTACTGCAGTATGCGCACTTGCTCATTTCTCCTTTGTTCTTCTTCTTCTGGGAGTTCTTCTTGGAACCTTGGGGCTCCTCTTGAGACTTGTTCTTGTCTCTCTTTTGCTCAGGTGCCTTTTTATCTTTTTTATTGCTTTTTGAATCCACCTTTGAATCTCCAGCAACCAAAGCTTGGTCTTTGGAAGGTTTGATGGTGCCCATCATCACCAACTTATATTGCTCTTGTGTGAGGGATTCCATGAACTCTGCAAGATTAGGCATCTTCCAGGATCGAGTTGTCAACTTGGTGGCATGGAAGGTCGAAACAAACACTAAATAGTCAGGAACAAGCTTAGAAAGTATGGCTAAAACTAGTTTCTCTTCCTTCTTTTTGATCCCACACTATTTCAACTACAAAACAAGGGCCTTAAACTTGGAAAAGTAGAGTTGCAATGATTTGAAGCTACTGGGACTCAAGGAGATCAAATCATTCTCGATTTGATGTCCTATCATCTCATCTATATTTCCAAAAATCTCTTCTAGCTTCTCCACACTTCATTAGGGGATGTCAATCCATCAAGATGGAAGAGGACATCTCTTGAAATGCTCAGACACAAAAGACCATAGGCCTCATCCCTCCTGTTGTGTCATTTAATTTTCTCTGCAACTACATTGGGCTCTCCCTCTAGTTCCATAGTCACACTGTAGAGACCTTTCTCTCTCAATAATATCTCCATCTCAACTTTCCACTCAAATAAATTGAATGGAGTCAAGATGATCTTCTGAGATTGGTCCATAGCTCAGAAACTGTGCCCTCTAGTCAGCAGAATGCGCTCCCAGTGAAGATGTCAAACCTGGAATATAAATAAGGAAAGAGAGAAATCGATCTACAAAGGCTGTGATACCATGTGGAAATTGAACCCAAGAGATAGAACAATTACACTCACAAAATTGCTAATCAATCATGCAAAATCCACACCAAAAGAGACTGAAATTGGAGCATAACACTGATCTGTATTCAATAAGTGTACAATAGAAAACCTTGTGAAGTAATAAGCTGCTACAATATATCATTACATGAGAGAATCGAATGCATAAAGATGCCATTCGAAATAGTCAAAAAGTAGGCTTACTAAATCTAGTCAAATCCCCCATAGGTGCATAAAGCAGTTTCCAAATATATGAAGATGCTCACGAATTTGCTAAGTAAAGTGGGAAAGATAAATAGGGATGGAAAGACAATTCATGCATGCTTTTATTTGGAGAAAAGGAAGGAGGATGATGTGGGAAAAAAACAAGTCAACTACACCTAGTCTAGCTTTTCCTTTTACCTTAAATCAGAATAAAACAATGAAGCTTTTCAGAAAAAAGAAGATATGAACTTTGGAGGATCTGGAATAAAGAAGACATGCTAAATTTGGTTTCTAGGATGTTTTCCAAGTGCTCCATGACTCAGTTTTAGCATGTGTTGACTTCTAGGACTTGTAGAAGGAAACTAGCATAGAATGGAATTTAGGAAACTAGGTAATAAGACAAAAATAATTAAAATTAATGTTTGAGGTAGGTAACTATGGGTTGATTATTCTAACATACTTGGAATTCTTTCAGATTTCTTTTAAGGTCAGCATGACTCCTTTGTATGTCCTGAGCAGTTTTCAAATTGCTTTGTACCTCTTTCACTGTTAGTTCCAGTTCTTTTAACAAGTCAGGTCCTAACATCAATTTGTCAACTGGATTACTCCATGCAATAGGAGTGTTACATTTTCTACCATATAATATTTCAAAAGGACTAAGCTTTGTTGAAGCTTGATAATGGTTATTATATGCAAATTCAACTAAGTGCAAATAATATTCCCACTTCTTGGGATAATCTCTAACATACATTCGTAACATATATTCTAGTACTTGATTGACTCTTTCTGTTTGTCCATCCGTTTGCAGATGAAAAACAATATTGAAATTCAATTTAGTATCTAGTCCTTTAAATAAATATTTCAAAAAATTACGAGTAAATTTAGGATCTTTGTCAGAAATTATTACCTTTGGAATTCTATGGAGATGAAAGATTTCTTTCATAAAGATGTCAACGATGTTAGCAACTTTATGAGTTGTTTTAATAGGTATAAAGTGTGTTTTCTTACTTAGTTTGTCCACAACTACCATTATTGAATCATTTTGTTTCCAATTTTTAGGTAAGATAGTTATAAAATCACGACTGATGACTTCCCATTTGCAATTTGGAATTGGTAATGGTTGTAAAAGACCTGCTGGGTGTTGATGTTCAACTTTAACTTGCTAACATTATATACACCTAGCTAAAAATTCAGCAACTTTGTTTTTCATATTAGGCAAAAAATTCTCTTTTCTCAACATTGTTATCATCTTTTGATACCCTAGATGTCTGGAATAAAGACTTTTGTGTACTTCATTCAAAATCAATAGTTTGACTTCCGGTATGTTAGGCACGTAAAGTCTGTTTTTATACAACATTAGACCTTTTTCATTTGAACTGTAATCTATATTTATATTTTCAGATATATTTTGAGTTACCTTTTCTCTTAAAATTTGGTATTCTATGTCCAGTATTATTCCTTCTTCCCATTTATCCTCTAATTCAGTTTTATAACTACTAATGGAAGCTACAAAACTTGTTACTGCATTTTCGCTTAAGGCATCAACCACTTTATTTTCTTCTCATTTAATGTGTTTGATTTCAAAATCATATTCGCTAAGAAAAGCTAACCATCTAGCTTGCCTTGCGTTTAAATTTTGTTGATCAAACATATATTTTAGACTTATGTTATCAGACATTAGTAAAAATATTTTACCTATTAGATGATGGCACCACGTTTTTTAAGAATGGATTATGGTAGCCAGCTTTAAGTCATAAGTTGCGTAATTATTTTCTTGTGTGTTTTAAATTCCTCGATTCATACACAATTACATGACCTTCTTGTGTTGGTACTCCACCCAAGCCTTTGTTGCATGCATCAGTGCATACAATGAAATATTTGTCTGAATCTGTTACTTTTAGAATGGGTGCAATGGTTAATAATCGTTTTATTTTATTAAAAATTTCTTTGCATTTTTTATCCTAGACAAATCTCTTTCCCTTTTTCTGTAATGACGTTATAGGTTTTGTAATTTTCGAAAATCCTTCTATAAATTTTCTGTAATAACCTGTTATTCCCATAAAGGATCGTACATCAGTTACTTCCTTGGGAATAGGCCAATCAATTATTGATTTTATTTTATCCGGGTCTACCGATATTCCTTCTTTGAATATTACGTGCCCGAGATATTGAATCTTATCTTTATAAAACTAACATTTGCTGAACTTAACATATAATTGATGTTCTCTTAAAACTTGTAGTATTATCTGTAAGTGTTCGTTGTGTTCTTCTTTCGTTTTATAATAAATTAATATGTCATCTATAAAGACGACTACAAATTTGTCTAATTATTTACTTACGACACTGTTCATTAAGCACATGAAAGTTGTTGGAGCGTCAGTTAGCCCAAATGGCATAACCACAAATTCACAGTGCACGCATCTAGTTCTGGAAGCAGTCTTAAAGATATCTTCGTCTTTAAATCTGACTTAATGATATCCATATCTCAAGTCTATTTTTAAAAATATTTTCTCTCCACATATCTGATTAAACAGGTCATTGATGCAGGGCAGAGGATACCTATTTTTAATTGTCATTTTATTCAGTTGATGGTAGTCTATACATAGACGTAATGTACCATCTTTCTTCTTAATGAAAAGAATAGGTGCTCCCCAAAGGGACACACTCGGTCTTATATAGTTTTTGTCTATTAATTCTTACAATTGTAATTTTAGTTCGTTAAGTTCTAAAATATTCATTTGATAAGGAGCCTTCGAATTTGGTACAGCTCTTGGCACTAATTCGATTGTAAAATCCAGATCTCTCTTTAGAGGTAGTCCTGGAATATCTTCTGGAAAAACATCAGAAAAATCCTGTAGGATTGGAATGTTATCGAAATTTAACTTATCTTCCTTTTCAATTTGCTTGTTATTTATTATGTGTACAACAAAAACTTTACAACCTTTTCTTACAACCTTTTTCATCTACAAGGCAGAGATTTATTTAACAGATACCTTCCTAGGTATTCTTTTGACTGAAATCCTTTCTCCTACGTCATTTAAATAAGTAACGTTTTCTGAAAACAATTTAAAATCACTTGGTGTTTTTCCAGCCAATCCATACCTATTAGGACATCATAAGATTCTAATGGTAACACATTTAACTTGACTTGAGTTTCAAACTGACTCATAAGCAAATTACAGTTTTCAACATAATTAATCACTTTCCTTCTAGTTCCTGTAGCTAATTGGACCAACCAGGATTTTTCAAATTTTTTTAAAGATAAAATGCACTTTTCCACTACGCTAGGTGACACATAACTTAAACTAGCATCTGGATCAATCAGGACGGAAATAGACTGGTTTTGTATCATACCTTGCAGTTCCAGCATGGAATTCTGATGGTCCGCCTGTCGGTTCTCCAAGGCTGCATTTATTCTGGACATTTCATTTGCCACATTTCCAACTGTTTCCTCTTCCTGAATGGTATGCACGTTGCTGAAGTTCCATTTTCTGTTTGGACAGTACTTGGCATAATGCGGTCCTTGACATTCCCAACACTTGACAGGTTCCTTATGTTCATTATTTTTAACGAAATTGTTAGGCATAGCCCTGCCTTTTGGGGTTGTAGTATTCCGTGGAACTTTATTTTTAGAACATGCTCTTTGATAATCATTCCTGGAGAAATTTTGAGAATTATTCCCAAAACTCTTATTTGACTTGAACCCTTTTCTTTTTTGGTCAAAGTGACTTGTCTTCTTATTCTTCCAGTTAGGTAAACTTTATCTCTTCTTACTATGCTCATAACAGAAATCAACCTTTATCATAGCCTCTTCAAGGGTTTTTGGGTTGTCAAACTCTATTTTGTCCTTGAAACTAGTGGGCAGACAACTTAAAAATCTTTGTATTTTAGTTTTTTCATTAATGATGTATGGTACATATCTTAATACACTTATAACGTTGCTACTTAATTTTTTCATTGACATTGAACCCAATTTTAATTCATAGAATTCCTTAGCTCTTTCCTTGTAGTACTGTTCAAATAAAAACTTCCTTTTAAAATAATTATTAAAAACTCTCCAGGTTAAGTACTTCTCCTTAATATTTTTGACTCTTTTTATGTCTTGCCACCAGATGTCAGCTTTTTCGGTTAAGTTGTAGATAGCCATCCGAGCTTTTAGTCTGTCGGAATAGTTATACATCTGGAACTATTTCTTCATTCCTGACAGCCAAGCTTCGGCTTCACCTTTTTCTGCTTCTTCATTAAACATGGGAGGCTTTGTCTTTTTAAATTCCCCAGAAATTTCTTCATAGGGTTTATACTTCCGTCTCCTAGGTTTACGGTTACTTTCACTACTGTCACTTATGTATTTATACCTTCCCCTATGTGAATTTGCATTAACCTCTGAAGAAGATTTAATATTATAATATTTTGTTTTCTTTCCTTTATGTTTGTAGGACATTGTTTCAGAATCAGTTTCATAAACATTTCTTTTTACTTTTCCTCTGTTATGTATTTTGTCTAATAAGATCTGATTCAGTTCTAGAATTCTTTCATTATCCATTCTTACAGTTTGGAGCTCATATTTTAACTCCTTAACTGTTTGTAGTAACTCTGAAGTTGTATTATCGAATTCTACATAAATATTGTATGTATTGTTGTGTTGAGACCCATTTTCAGCAGATGCTTCAACACCTTCCATTTTCCTGCAAAACAAATTTTGTATTTCTGTACAGAAATAAATGTAAACAAAATCAATATATTTGTTTTCTTATCTGCATGTGAGTGAGCAATCAGGACTAATGTTTGGAACCTCGCTCTGATACCACATGTAACATCTGTAAAATTCAAAAATATTTTATTTATTTATTTACTATATGTAACTTTAAAAATCCCTAAGAAATAATTCCAAGCGATGTTATACTTCATACTACCTCTGTCGTAAATGATAAGGGCTTTGTTATACTCTGCAAAACTCATGTGCCTAAGTTTAATTTTTTCATTAGCATGCTTCTTTTTACGATCTTTTGTCGATATTACGTCCTACATTATGGTTGATTTTATTTTGTGGCAAAAACTGCTTTTAAAACTCTGTTGGTTGCAATGTCATAAAATTGTTTTTTGTTTCTTTAGTTTTGTTCTACTCATGATCTGTTAAAGGAAAAATGTCATAGTCTTACTTAGTATTTAACACTAACACATGAACCTTCGTTTTCTCTTTGTGCAGGAGGATGAGATCACTCTTAAGTTTTGCTAAGGAACAAATCCTACATTACAAGGCATCAAAACAATAAGAAAAAGCGGTCCACCTAGGTTTTAGAAACAACCTAATCCTAACCTAGTTTTTAAATCATACTATATACTATACCATATCTTATCCTTATCATGCGACATCCTAACCAACTCATAAACCATATGCCTAAACCATATCATATTCCTTGAAGTATATCAACCTTGGATAAGCCTAAGTGTAGGAAAACATTACAATAAATCTTAACTATACCATATGCTACAAACTTCATAGTGGGGACACTATGCAAAAGAGTTTGGTCTTTAAAAATGAAGTGATGGTTGACATAAACCTTGGAACCAAGATGGGGAACGTGTTAATCAAAGGATATGACATAAATTCGTTCACATACAGGAAATGTGGTCACATTAAAAACTCCAGTTGGCAGAAGATAGGTAGGGTGCAAAACCCTAGGGGTTTAATGCGTCTCGAAGGCTACGTCTATCCTTTCGATGGGGTTCTATTGGGTGTTTGTTGTTCTCCCATTTTTGCACTCAGCCTCTAGCTGCTCAATTGCATTAGTCTTCTGTCTGTGAATAGAGATGGAGGAGCCAAAAATATCTTCCCTCGACACCTTCTGAATCTCTCCAAGATTTATCAGTTTGCTGGTGAAGTTCATAAACCTCGTTCTGGTGATGTTTGGGTGATTCTAGTTATATTTATGAACGTCGAGAAAGGTACATGCTTCTTCTGCACTTCTAATATTATTTTTCTCTCTTTGTACATGGTATATAAATTATTGTTTAACTCCTGGAATAATGTATGTGCAGGAGATAACTAGAACGACTCTCTGCGATAAGGGTTTTGGTTGGATATTGGCTGAGAAGATTTTGCAGCCGGTAAGACTTATGGCCTTACCTTTCATGGCTCTATGGACAAAACTTGGTGTCTTGTTATGTTTTTATCCCCATAGTTTTTGGGCTTCATCTCTACGCCTGTTCCTCGGTTTGAAAGTGTCAAAATTCCTTTGGTAATATTATGAACTTGATTCCATAAGGGATTTTTGTCGCTTGTGGAGTCAGACTGACTATGCCACTTTTATAAACCAAATGTTTAAAGTATATCTAATGCAATTCTGCTACTTGTTTTGATATTGTAATGGTTTATACATAGCTTTGCAAGAACTCGTGAGGGATTTACATAATTCCATGTTTTATTTTATCGAAACTGTAACTTCGTTCCTTTATTTATCAAAGCGACAATGTACACTTGGTAAATAGATGCACTCTATTTGATTATCAATCAGGTGTAATGTTTTTACATTTTATGGATGTTTGTAAAACAATGTGGCTACGAGGCCCTTACTGTCGTGATTGATTTCAGAAAAGGGCTGTGAGGCCTCCAATTTCGTTTTTTCAGTTTATAATTCTAAATAGAGACGAAGTAGCCGCGAGGCATTTTACACTATTGGATTTGTTTTGATTTTTCATAGTTTTAAAACTAGTTTTACAACAGTAGTTAATTTGTAATTTTAAAGGATAGGGCAGTGACGCCTTTATCCTAATCATGCATTCTTTTGAGAATAGGATCGTAATGCCACTGTCAACATGTTACTATTGATTATCCTTTATATCCCATGAGGCTTATGGTATTTACAGTCTTGAAATGTTATTCCAGTTTATAAAACAAAAGGGTCGTAAGGCCACTGATATAGATAAATACTGTTATTTATTCCCAACAATGGTTTTGGAAACTTGTAAAGACTCGTGGGGGTTTCACAATTGAATCCCGACTTTACAATTTGTTATCTGTCCTTAAATTATAAAAGAGTTTAGTTTGAAAAGGAATAATATGTTGGCCATGAGCCTATACTTATCATTTTGCTTTCTTGATAGAAGTCGGAAGGCCATACTTTGTTTACAAATTATGAAACCATTATTAAGTCGATTAGACTGTCCTTTAAAAAGGGACTATATTGTTTTCTTAGTGGATAAGACTGATTTTAAAACAAAAGATATAAGCCCTACGGCTACTAGGTTTTTAATTTGTATGTACTAAACTACAGATAACAATACCAATTCAGATTACAACCTGTAACCAATGCTGCATCGTATCGATAACTTGATTTGGTTTCTCAAGAAATTATGTAGTTAGCTTATGAACTCTGTATGAGTTTTATCCTTATTAGGATTTATCAGTTATATATATATATATATATATATATATGTCTTTGTAACTAGATGTATATTTTATAGTAGTTTCAATACTTGTTATGGATATTATAATAACCTTTGTAATAGGTCTTATAAGGTGTTTTCAAAGGACTTCACTAAAATTTAACTGTTATGTTCTTTAAACCCTGGAGTAACAGAGGATTACCAAAGTAGATTTAAGAAGAAACTGAGATAGAAGAAATTATAATTAAAATGGCCAAAAATAGGAAATAGTATCATTTTAAGCTAAAACTAACTTAACAAAATAACTTAGACTAATTTCAGATTTCTTCTCTTTAGAATTAGTAAAGGCTAATTTCCAAAAGCTTTATAGATAATAACACTTTTTTAGATAGGAACTACATATAAGAACAATAAACTATCAATATAAGAGTAGCATATACTGAGCATACTTCCAAAATACAGACTTAGAATTAAATCACCATTAAAATCACAACAATTAGAACCTAGATAATGTGCAAAAGGGGACAAACAACCAAAGGAGACTGTTCCACCCAACCTTCTCCTGAAGCAGCCAAGATTACTTGGTTATGACCCCCAAGCCTGTTCACTAAATCACTAGGACGAAGATCACTGGATATAGCTCCCACAACAAACTTGCTACCAATTAGCACTCAGTAGCAGACTTAACTCAACAATTCCACTTTAGCTATCCCCTCATCAAATTCATTGTGTGGTTGAATTTTCAGTTTGCAACAGTCACAAGGTTCATTCACTTAGAAATTAGAATGAGTAGTGAGCCTCCTTCTCAATTTGATGGTATTTATAAGATTTCCTAGGTCTTTGGGTCATTTTTGGAATTAAATGAGCCACCAGCTCAGTTCCCCCTCTGAGGGAACATGACCACATTTTTGGGGATTATGCTTCCTGCAATAGCTAGAAAGTGAAATTATAGTGCTTCCACTTGTCAACCAACCTTCTACAGCTGCTCATTCCTCCTAGTGGGTTAGTGAACACTCATTTAACAGTCTCCCTTGGATAGGTGTCTCTTCTATTTAATTATTAAAATAAATAATTCTTCAATTACAATCATCCTTGAACTACTTTGTCATAAACATTTACAATAAATTTAACATAATGTTTCCTGAAATAAATAATAAATATTTATTTTTCAGTTCTAGGTGTGTTACACCAACAAAGAACACTGCAAAAACAATTCAATTCACAATCATATGTCAGTTCAAGCCTTTCCACCTCGACATGTGCACTTTTTCAGAGTCCGTCGGACCTATATAGACTTCTCTGGACAGAATCCAGAGTTAACAAGACAATTATTACATGAGTTATGTGGAAACTCAAATGCTTTTGGTGCACAATGGAGGTTTCCAAGGTTTGTTGCTAGCCTGAACAAGGCTCTAATACCATGTTAAATTCTTGAACCATTGATCTCCAGGAAAATATGAAAGTTGTAGGAAGGGAATTATGCAATGAAATAATAAAAGAGAATGTACACTGAATAGGAAATTCATGCCATAAATTTCAGATAAATCGAACAAGAATTTCTTAGATAATCACAACATTAGTCTTCATTCATTAATCAATAATACAATGATTATACAATAAATAGAATTCAATGCTAAAGATAGGATTCGAATTTATAAATTTTAACTTACTGATTAGCTAACTCAGTTTGTCTAAATCACTGCTAGAGCTCACTAGTTTAACTATGGATGTCTAAATCAGTTTGCAATCAGTTAACTGATGAGGTAGATGGATTAAAGGCACCAAACTCCCTGTATGCATGCAAAACTGGCACTAGTCTAACTGAAAGTGATCTAATTGATTGCAACTGGAGGATAACTCAACATAATTGCTTACGTACCATAGCCAACTAAAGGAGGTTGCTGGTGGTACTCAAAGTGGGCTCAGACAATGTAGGGATTGGTCCTAGAGACACATAAACTCATGCAAACACATGCAAAAAGTGGCAGATAACCTCTAGTTTTGTCCCCCATACTCTAGTATATTGATAATAACTTACTAAGTTAGGGAATATGACCAAATAGACTATATTGGACAAAGGAGGATTAATTAATCCTAATTGTCACTTCCTCAGGTAAACCCTCAAACATTTCAAATTCCACTAAAAACCTAGCTAGGGTTCTCTTGCCCTCTCCAAGCAAAGCCTGGTTTTAAATGCTAGTATTTATATATTCCAATCTATAATATCTTTGAAAGGATGGATTTCTATGGAATTTCCTCCAATGCGATTATTTATATAATAAGGAAGTTGCATGAGGGAACTGTTAATTCCTCAAAAAGTGTCTCGAATTAGTCTGGTGCAGTTTGGATCACCTCGATCATTGGAAGAGATATTGTAGACACTTGCTGGGGACACTATTGGACATTCACTATGTTTTCCTGTATCTACAAACTAGTTCGCATCTCATCTTTATCATAATATTTTCATGAATTTTTCGTATGTACAATGATGTATAATTATATTAAAACTAATGTTACAGCAACGTGATCCTACAAAAGTGTATTTTTGAAAAGTTCATGAATGGTAAACATTTATGTTTATGAGATAATGGTATTGTTACATGGCATCAATCTAAGTTATTATACCTGTCAAGAAGCAATGTATATAGCAATGAGTTCTTCGTTGACCACCTATATTTGCTTTGAACCATTAATAGTTTCGGGTTGAATTTGGCATTTTAACCAAAGTTTTGGCATTTCATTATTTCATGTGAAAGTGTTACCCAAAGTTTTAGAGCACCTTCAATTTGACCCTCTTATTGTAGGGGTGACAATGACATTCTTGTTTTGAACAACTAACATTCAATTAAATGATAAGCATTTGACACTGCCTTCTCATTATTGCCATGGTATTCAATTATGGACACTACCTTCTCATCACTGCCATGGTTTGCATCGCCTTCTTCGCCATGGTTTGCAACACCTTCTCAGCCATGTTGATTTTGCTACATATTCTTCCTTGTGATGTTGAATGCTTTGGGCACATAATCAAATGAGAGAGAATTTGTATGCATACAACAAGGTGGCTTCAACTTCACCTAATTTTTTTTTGTTTTGTAAATTGCCTTGAGATAGACTGTATGCACACAACAAGGCAGCTTCAGCTTTAGCTGTAAGTGCATTCTTTGTAAATTTTCACTCTCTTTGACTATTTCTTTCAAGGCTTTATCTTTGTAAGTGTGTTCTTTGTAAATTTTTAGACGTTATCGAAAAAATATATATATCGGCTATTTGAAAGACAAGTCTTCTAGTATTATTAGCTAACCTGAATATGTATGCACACGTAGGCACTCCCGAAACTAGAAGTAATCATTTCTTAGTATCACGTCAGACCTTAAAATGGTTTTTTCCAGGGAGTTAAATTCCTATCACGACTTGCCAAAAAAATGCAACCAAGGAATTAGGTAACATGGATTCTCAACTTCTCGAAGCAACAATTAAAATGCCTCATCTCAAAAGGTTTTGAATGTGACAAAATGTTAAATGTTAAACACTACCTAGACTTGTTGGAGGACAAACATAATATTAGGAATCACAAATGATATCCTACACCTGCAAAGAGGGGATTTGGTAGACTGTAGCCACCATATCATCATTTTATCCCACATAATAGCTTCTTGACTAAGAAAAATGAACAAACACACATCATCATATTGAAACTGATAAGAAAGGACAACATATCTAAAATAAATTGCTCTATTATACTCACTTTCCTTTTCAAAATGTTATTTGTGGTGTTGTTTGTTACATAAGAGGTTTATGTGCAATTTCACATTGATATGAGAATGATACATAAACTTACATATACTCCTAGATTTGGGAGTTAAATAATTATAGGAAAAGATACTTGCACTAAAATTCAATGCTACAAAATTGGTACCCATATAATGTTTCCACCTTTAGTTCCAACTATGAAGAAATTAAAAAAGCATAAAATATTATTAAGAAATTCCTACCAGGGGCAGGGATATAGGATGATTGGAAACTGCATGTTTTGTTAAGGCGTACATGATGTTAATCAATTCAGTGATTCAAGTCTCAACGAAACATGCGCGAAGGTTGAGCCCCCAGCTGGTCGTGCCTAGGGGTTATAGTGGTAGTCGTCGAAATCGACCCTGTGTCATGCAAGTGCAAAAATGGCATTGTTGTCGATTCCTCTATCTCACAAAAAAATCCTATTAAATATTTGGATAAAAACTACGCAATAATAAAATAACATTCGTAAAATGATATTCATAGGGAAGTGATATCTCTAGGTGTAAATCCCCGCTCGTAGCAGAAGTAGGTTTTATTGTAATAATTTGAGTGTTAATTAAAAGATGTCTGCGAAGCCTTTTTGGAGTTTTGGGCATTGTAGGAGCTTAGAATCCTTTCAACTCCACTTACGAACCAAAAGACCTTCTTTTTATTTCAAGTCAATGTATTTGATGACATTGTTATTCGTATATGCGACATATAAATTTCCTGCAAAAAGAAAGCATCTCAACTTGTAAACAAAATTTCAATTATCGATGACAAACTAGAGAATGAAAAATAATCAATTTATAGTTCCACGTACTAGCATTTCCTTGGGAGAAAATAAGATAAAATATGCTTTTAAAATGCTACAGATGTGAAAACAGGAACTAGCATCTACTGGGAAAACAAACTACACAATTTCTAAAAGTGAGTTGTAGTAATTGTGCAGACATGTGGAAGAAAGATGACGAAAACTCCAGGTCACGAAAATGCAAGTGCAGGAATAGGTTCAGGGGAATATATGGGTGGAAGTAGCTCTTACAAAATTCTTAAAATATACAAGTATTTTTCCCAATTATATCTTTTTTATTATAAATCATCAAAGCAAGCAACATGGACTTTTACGTAAAAAAACAAGGGTAGGTGCAGATCCTTCAGTTCGAGACCCACTCAATGGGCATGTTAGTATACACTCTAAGCATGTGGCATTGCAATATGACATGCATATATGGCATGTGTCGTTAGTAAGCCTTCGCACATGATGATTTCAAGCGAGCTTAATCATAATCATGACGGCCTCGCTTCAAAATGGAGCACAACTTTAGCGAGCCCATGGCATCTGACAAAAACTTGACTAATTGTCAAATATACCATACTATTAACTAATAAAATCACTCCATGTATTATTAATTTAAATTTGATTTGATTTAACTATTTGTTAAGAGTTGTACTTCATAACAATGAGGGTTGAGCATTTTAAAATGCATGTGTGGGAAAGGTGACCTCAACCTGTGTTACGTCATCAAAATTGGGCTCGGGTGGCCCTCTGCTAATCTCCATGTGCGAAACCTAAGTGTTTCTTTGGAACGTGTCGTAATGAATACTTCGACCTCTTTATTTTACGATCGAAGAAGAGTTAAAAATCGTGATCTCTTGCCTTCTTTCCTTGACTGCAAAACATGGCTACAAAACATCAAGAGGAAAATAGATATTCCACCAGATGTTAGACTTCAATTATCACGTGGAAGGGATCTTATTTACTGCATTCATATAACTGGCATAGTAATTCTCATGGTTAATTATATTTGCACTTCAAAATAATTGATTAATACTTAGTGAAGAATGTAATTTAATGATCTCACTTACAATATTATTCATAAACTTCCTCCACTTTAAACGTGCCAATGAAACCAATAGACATGTCTCTTAATGCTTTTAACCAATTCGTGTTATATGCAAAATGGGCAGTCTCATCTACACAAAGAGTCAAAATGTATGTTATATTATTAAAGGCTATGCATAAAATCAAGCGGGTGTTTCTTCTCGCGTGTCAATTTAATTCAATTCCTAACCTCGTTGGTGGGTGTCTTACTCACCATAGAAAAGTGTATGATTTAGCCCCAAGGGTTAGCTCAATTGGTAAGACGTGTGCACACTCTCTCGGTTCGGGAAGAGGTCACAGGTTCGAGCCTTGAGTCCTTTGGGGTTAGGCCTTCTGTGAGGATGGCCAGCAGTTTACCACCTCTACCATCCACTAATGTGGGGAAGTATTGTTGTGTTTCCCATGGATCTTTCCATCTGAAAAACAAAAGTGTATGATTTGCTACTAACTTGCATGCCACTGGTTTTTAAATAAGATAGGGACTATATAATCTCTAATAATTGCCTACATATATCATGACATTAGTCTAGGGAAGGAAGCAACCACCATTAATGAACTTTGAAATGATAAGATTGGCTCACATCATATTTTAAGTAAGATTGAGAGATTTATGAGCTAGCTCCATTAAGTAATAAATACCCCTATGGCCAAAAACGTTTGAAATTCCAAATATTACCATACATATGTGCTAAGAATACCAAAACAAAACGTAATTTTTAGCTTCTTTCAAGATCATCATTACGTTGATAATATCCACGTCTCGTCATTGATAACAAGAGGGGCTGCTAAGGCAGCAAGTCCTTTCCTATAGCTTTGTAAAAATGCATTGTTATTGGCTTGGATGGTAAACTAAAAACAGTCTGTTAAAACTGAACTTGATCGTTGACTATCATGTAGAAGTGATAATTAATGTTGAGTTGGAATTTAATGATCGAAGTTGCAATGAGAACAAACCTAGCCACTGATATTATTCTCAAAGCTATCTTGTCAAATCGTATCAACCTACCGAAATTAAGTCATCTGGTCATTCTTTTTCATTAAAAAAGTCTCTTGATCGAATCCTGCAGAGTCTTCCCACTCTCAAATTAAGAACTGGAAAATTTAAATAAAACATTTAGACTCGTCCTAGGAATCAAAGAACATAAATATGCCATCAAAAGTTGTCATGCTCGTAAAAATGGAAACAAAAAATAGTAGAAATTGACCTTGAGGAAAGGAATAATTATGTGAATCCTTGTGGACGAAGATGAGATGTGGGAGGACGCTTCATTGGCGAGAGTATCAAATTCCTCAAAGAAGTTGAAGGATTGTTGCCAGCTGGTGTAAATAATGAGGGATTTGAGGCTCCAAACGAAGTTGTAGAGAGCGGCATGTTTCCAGCAACGTCAGACGCATCGCCGCCATCAGTTTTCATTTGTTGAACGCCGCCTCCAATGTCAAAAACATTCATTGAGATATTGTTGTTTCTCTGACGAGGAGGTTGCCAAAACAGCCTGGTTTCCTTGGAGTTACAAGAGTAATATCCGATCTACCGGATGCATTTGCAATAAATAAATAATCTAAAGTTTTTTTGGGGAACCATTGACATATATCATCATTCTTTAAGATACATATTTAAGATTGAATATCGACTAATAGGTTTTGGTTGGAAGACCCAATCTGTTCAATGCCAACGTTAGTTGCTCTTAAAGTGTATACTTTGGAGCGATGTATTTCTTTCCTCTTTTTTATCTTTCCTTGAACACCTCGAGAAGCAATATCTCTACATAAATATATCTCTATACACTTTATGAATCAAATATCATTTTTACTATGTCTTTAGTTGATACCAGGAGTCAATGCTGCTAGTTGAAATAACTAGTCTCGATGTCACATAACTAGAAGGCACAACATTAAACTCTTTATTGTCAGTGCATGAAGCTCTATTGCTTTTATGTATTTTCCCAAGATAGCTTCTACACCATATACTTTCTCAAGTAAACATGATACCTACACCATAGGGACCATGTGGTTAATTCATTGATTTAAAGAAAGGTGGAAAAGGAAGGTTATGGTGACCAGGGCACTACATGGCATATGGAAACACAATTATAACCGACGAGGGATAGATGCAGTAATACCAATTAGATGATTTGAGATTGACGGTGGACAGAGAGGTCTAGCTCCAAAGTGGTGATGAGAACCATGGGTGTCCCTCTTTTGCAATGATATGCCTTGGACACTTTATCAATGACATTACACAGGTGCACGTGGTGGTCCAGCCGGTGCTATAGGCCCTTCTAAATCACAATGGATTGCAATTCGGATCACACACAAAGAATTATGTTTTATTTAAGTAAAGGAAAGGTGCAACTGAGCGTATTTACCAAACATATAAAAAACCCTGACACCTATGATTGAGTGCATAACACATGGACATCAACATGTTTGAACTGGGTTGTTGAACTGCATGCATAACATATGTTTGTCTTGTCTAGACAAGTGGTTCGAACTCGGTAAACTAGAATTTCCCTCTTGTTCCACTTGGGTGAATGTTTGGCGCATGTTTGGCATGTGGGGACCATATGAGATGGTGAGCATCATTGAATTTTCCTTGGCAACATCCCATATTGTTTCCAGTAAGGAATTTTCCCAAACTAAAGTGTTCATGCCACACGTCTGACACGTTTTTAGGATTGGCTAGAACTGTGATCTTAGAACTTTGGCTTATCGAACCCGAGGCTTACAAAATAACCTCACGAAGCTGGGTGGGAGATTTAATTGGAGGCGTTATTTTTCAGTTTTAAAAACTTCCCAGGTGTGGTCCTATCATAGCCTCTTCACAAAAAGTGCACCATGACCGATAAAGAATGGCCCGTTGTCGCCTTTCACACACCTGGGTTATGTGGCAGAAATATTCAAGCCATTTGGTGTGTCCTTGGGGGCGAGTCTCGAGTCAAGGCTATCACCTTGTTCTTGACTCCTCCATTCAGGCTAACTCCTAATGAAGCCAAGGGGGGAAGACCCTATTAAATTACTAAGGCTAATTACTTAGTGTGATGGTGTTATATTGATTAAGTTGTTTAGGAGTTTTTTGAAATTAACCAGTGGAAACAAAAGATAAC
>LPNX011052136.1:204629-224933 GCA_001517045.1 Pseudotsuga menziesii
ATGGAGTCTTAGAGACTGTTTTTCATACGCACCCGTCAGGGTGTGACAAAAAATGGCGCCTCAAGGTCACTTTCCAGTCATTCCCACTCCTTTGGGTATTTTTCCACCGCTTACAGTTTGTTCGAGGCGTTGGATTTTCGCCTGATGGTTTGTTAATTTGGGAGGTCAAGACTAATTAATATAGTCACTCAAGTGCTTTTGATGTAGCTTGACTGATCAGACGAACCACATCCAAGTACAGAGCATACACACTAGACTCTTTGTTATTTTCAGAAAATTTTAAAAGATGTGTTCTTATTAAAAAGAAAACCCTCTAGGAACCTATTTCGGTCCAAGTGGACCTCAATTGGGGAATCAAGGAGGAGTTTATTTTATTATTATTATTAAAACAATTAATGATAGTAGATGAATCATAAACAAATAACCAAACCACAATTTTCTAATTAGGCTACCACGACCCTTTCTTCACCTTTCAGCTCAAAAGGAGGCTCATGGGGTAAGTATTAAAATTACTTTGAAACCACCAGATATGGAATATGAAAATGATTATAAGTCAAAGTATACTACCCCTATATATTAGAACTACACTAGATTGAAAAATGATGAAAAAATGCAAAAAATGACATGGACGCAAACCCCCCCAGGGGGGATGGTGAATAGGCTCGAAAGAGCCTATTCGAAGATATTTTTCATTTTATTAGCAGCAATTAACATATCATAAAACTGAAATTAATCCACCTGGTCCTTATATGGAATTAGACCAAAGGTTTACAAATTGCAAAAATTTGAATTTTTGGAAAGACGAAGACCCCCTGGGGGTTTCAAATGGTCCAAAAATGCTTTCCGGACAGCGCCTACTCCACTATTCTATTAAAACTGCTAAAAAAAATCAATCTTATCATAGTTAAATATTCCCAAAATTACTTTGAAAGTACTTTTGGATGAACAAAATTTTTACCAAAAAATTCTAAGTTAAAACTAGTTTTTAAAGAAGCGGAAAAGGAACCAAGGAAAGCAAGCTTTCCTTGGGATATTGGCCTGCTTTGGGGGCAGCCAATATGAATCACTTCAATTGCTGAATATAAATTTTTATATTCTAAGGAAACAACCATGCATTCAACAAGCTTTAGATCTACTTTCACAGCTTGAAAAATGACAATTTTCCCTAAAACTACATCTAGAATGCTTGTAAATTTTCTTTTAGGAATGAGATCTACTTTATGAGCTTTAAGGAAGAAATATATATGTAAAATAAAATCTGAAATTGATATATTTAAACAATTTTAAATCTACAAACAAGTAACCGGACTGATTTTAGAAAAAATTGAAGGAGGAAGACGAAAAGAAGAGCATTTGTTGTCGGGGAATGGATCTGCAAAGAAGACTAGTTAGTGGAATGCTGAGGGACAATGCCTTCACAAAATAGTCGGATGCCCAGTGGAGTCAAGCTAGATCCACAGTTCGCCCAACCCCTGTTACCTAAAAACTAACAAACAATCCTGCACAAAACCTTATGAGATCTGGATAGAAATATATGAAGAAAGAGAGGTACATGCAAATAAACTTATTTAAACATGTATGATCTGAATCTTTAAGCATATATACTATGATATATTGAAAAGAAAGCAATCTTACTTTCCTAGCCACACTCGTATTGATTCAACTGAATCATTAAGCCAGACAATATTCAGATGCAGAAATTGAGAGAAAGCCAACAGTAAAAAGCTGCAAGACAATGTTAAATCTACACATATAAAAGCATTACACCGATTTGGCCTCCAAAGCTTCAATTTATTCCAATAGAAAAATATATTACACAGTATTACAACAGCAATAGCTCCTCAATCCAACTCTAACTAACTTAGAAAGGAGGCATCCATGCTTTATTTATACACAAAATTGAAACCCCAGCCTAGAGGGGGCACAAATCCCAAGGAGATAGACCACTGCAGTTGAAGGAGAGTCCATCAATGCCTGATCTGAAGCTGAACTGAGATTCTACTGAGTCTGATTGTCAATCGGGGGGCTGATTGAGCTGACACATCAACCTATTGAGTGAATCATTAACCATAGAGCTCCCAGAAGAGCCCACATGTGTGGAGGAGAGAGAGAGGGCGCAATTCCCCATAAAGGAGGCTGAAGTTCATCTCTGGATCTGCCCTGATCACCTCCTTCAGTCAAGGATTTGTAAGATCCAGTCAATCTGGTGCCGATGAGACCGATTTCAATCAAATCGGTTGAGAATCCACTGATCTAGGATTTTGGATTTGCTGCATTATTCATCAATTTATTAATTAAATTAATCAATAATTGATTTTTTGGGGCTTTCTGACCTGAGTGATGGAAAATCACTCAAAAAATGGAAATAGTGGGTCTATGGGTTTACATGGTGCTTTTATCTTGAAAATGAGCACCCCCATGACTGAAACTAATTATTTGGCCCACTTTTATTACAAAACCAAATTTTCCAATTAGACTATTAAAAAATAGCCTAAGTTTTTGTGGAAAAATTTCAAATTTAAAAAACTTAAAAAACTTAAAAAAATTAAAAACCTAGGGGGACTTAGACACATTCATATGACTTGACCATAATTCCTAGCATGTTTATACATTGACACACAGACTCTAATAACCTCACTAGGCCCAAATGCCAAGCCGACCACCCCAATTTTGGAGGTATGGAGTGAAAAACTCAGAAATTATCAATCGTTTATTCAACAATTGATAATAACCAAGGGAAAAAAACACCTTGGGCTGATCGGATTAACAAATGAGGTCTAGGAGACCGAGCCTTTTACAGACACTATCATGCTAGAACATTTATTACAACTCCCCCAAGGGGGTATGAACATGTGATATAGTACAACAAAGTTTTCCATAAGCAAGACTGAAGGTCTTTTGAAGTCCGAACAAGTTATCCTTGTCCGGTTCACCAGGCTCACTTGATAAAAAACCAGTCGGTACAACTTAGGTGGTAACATCTGGCTCCAACTGTGGGACGTGTGATCGATCTGGTCTTCAAGGCAAGGAGAGGATATGAGAACACCGAAATCTCTGGTTTATAACCTATAAAAACATCTCAACTTGACAAAACAAACCTTAGTAGCACAAGCTTTATATAAAAACCAAATGAACCATTAAGTTGATTTATTTAAACAAAATAAATGTACCTAACTAATGAAAGAATTTTTTTGTTATAGCTAAGTACAAAACAGAAATGCAGAAAGTAAACGCTCTCTTTCAAGGAGCTTATTTTCCTACTCTAAGCATGATATAAAAAAAGGTTAAGTGTAATCAGAAATCCAATGTAACCACCTAAGCATTTCATTAACATAAAATTTGTTTCCTTGTCTTTGGTTACCAGCCAAAGTAAGGATACTTTATTCAGAAAATGCAAACCTGCGTGATGATCTGGAATGGGCGGGGAGGATGGGAAATCATAGGCATGAATAATGTCATTAAAATTCTTCCCAAACTAGTATGTGCTCACGCAGGCTGCTTCTATCCATGACTGTATAGGACTGATATACCAATCAGCATGATGAGGCGGACTGACTATACCATCATACTGATCATCAAGGCTTACCGAATGATAACTCATTGTATAAGCCCCAAACTGCTCCAAATCATAAGGAACGTCTATATGCGAAGAAGATGGTTGAGACTGATATTACACTAACTGCATCACATATGACTTTTCACAATATTGCTTCTCAATATCATCATTACTGATACCTTTGTGTGGCTCTGCATGATATGACTCTGGATGATCATGTGAAAATTCCGAATGTTCCTCTTCCATACTAAGATTTTCCAAGGTATCCACACTCCCTTCTATGGATGTATCGTAGATTGGACTTCCACAATTTTTTGAATAGACACTTCGAATTCTTAATAAGATTTTCACAAGTTGGATTATCTATGAAATTCCAATAGTCATCACTCCCATCCATGTCATATGTGATGGATTCCCCATTGCTGAAATCAAGTTCCGATATCAAGTTCTCTTTGTCCTCATTACTGATACTGGTATATGGCTCAGAATGATCATATGGATAAAATGCATGCTCCTTTTCCATATCAAATTTTCCCAAGGCCACAAGGTCCATGCTCTCTCCTTTAGATATGCCATAGACAGGAGAATCAACAAAACCATCAAAAGTTTATGGTTCATTATTTTCCTCTTTATTCATGTCATAGACTGGATTTTCCATGAATGTCCAGGACTCCTCATCAATATCTTTTCCGGAGATAAGGGAGTCTTCGTCACTTGTGTCATGCTCCAAGTTATACTTGTTCTCATTTTCATACTCATCTTCTTCAAAAAAAAGGTCATAAGGCAGTAAACCTTCCAGATTTTCATCATTATATGGAGAACAAAGTCTAGTGTCATCACACACCATACTGATCTTATTATAAGTTTTTTTATAGGCTTCTGTTATGATATCATGAAAA
The DNA here is from genome assembly GCA_001517045.1 of Pseudotsuga menziesii. Taxonomy (NCBI): domain Eukaryota; kingdom Viridiplantae; phylum Streptophyta; class Pinopsida; order Pinales; family Pinaceae; genus Pseudotsuga; species Pseudotsuga menziesii. Next base: position 209,085 of record LPNX011052136.1, read on the forward strand.
GGATCTTCAATACTATCTTCAATCAAGGAAACTTTTTGAACATACTCAATGGGATCACTTAGGATGTGTTGCTTAGTGGGTTCCTCTAGAGGGATTTTTGGAAAAATATCAGCATTGCAACACACTTGAGAATACCTCAAATCTTTAATGTTTTCAGCTATGGTGACATGAGGAGAGTCTTCAACAATATGTTCAATCATGGGATCCTCCTGAAGCTCTTCAATAGGATCATCCTGAGTGTCCTAATCTACAATGGAAATCATGGGCTCCTTTATCTCATTTAGGTAGGTGAGGGTCCTTTCTACAACCGTCATCATATCTCCCTCACCATCATGCCACCTCTCAAAAAACATAGCACACAAATCTCCATGGGAGGTAATGCATTTATCAGGAAGACCACAAAGCCATGTCCAAGCCTTATTTTTCAAAGAATGAGCAAAGATTCACATCACATTATCCCTATGAAGTATGTTGATTTTTGTCGCAAATGCAAAAACAAATATGATGTGACAAACAGCTGAATCACCATTTCCATAAAAAGTTGGAGCCTGGGAATATCTTTCATCCTGGAGATATGGTTCATAGTTAGGAAAACCCGGGATGCCCGAGAAATCAATGGAAGGATATGCATTAGAAATTAGAGCACCATAATCTTCATCATCCATAATGGCCTATCAGTAGCATATATCAACCATGTATTTTGTACTGAAGAGGAGTTGTCGAATAATGAGAATTTTAAGGTTTTACTATGTCGTATGAGCTCATCTACACACAACAAGTCTCAACAAATTTATGAGAAAGCAGGGTTTTATCCCTTCAATGGAGTTGCCATGTGAAAAATAAAAATAAGCATTTATAAATCTTTTCACAAAAAATATTTTTTGCTTTTCTTTGAAAAAATAAAAACTAAACAAAAGGTCAGTGGAGTCCCTAGATGAAAATTAAAGATCTACTCTAAGCATTCATCAAGCAAAGAAAAAACAAAAAGGAAGAAAACAAAATCCGTACTCAGGAATAAAAAGATTTATCCCCGACAACAGAGCCAAAATGTGTTGCTGCCTTTCACACACCTGGGTTACTTGGCAGAAATATTCAATCCAATCGGTGTGTCCTTGGGGGAAAGTCTCGAGTCAAGGCTATCACCTTGTTCTTGACTCCTCCATTCAGGCTAACTCCTAACGAAGCCAAGGGGGGTAGACCCTATTAAATTACTAAGGCTAATTACTTAGTGTGATGGTGTTATATTGATTAAGTTGTTTTGGAGTTTTGTGAAATTAACCAGTGGAAACAAAAGATAACAAGATGCAAGATTTAAAGCAGATAAGCACAGTAATGACACTCAATATATATATATATATATAATCGAAAGAATTGATCAAATAAATCACCAATTCCTTAAATGGAGTCAACAGAGAAAATAATGTGCTTGCATGCTCTTGAAATAATGCTTTGCAAATGTCTCTTGGTAGATTTTAAATTAATGTGGAATGTGAATGAATTAAATTAGTCGAAAAGGGGACTCTAGATATACCCGAGGGGTACTTGGAGTATGTCCAAAAGTGAACTTTCATGGCTACTCGCAAGGTGTTTGTGGGCTGGAACAGAGTCTCGGAGACTGTTGTTCATAACGCACCCATCATGGTGTGATAGATATTGGTGCCTCAAGGTCACTTTCAAGTTTTTCCCACTCCTTTGGGTATTTTTCCACCGCTTACAGTTTGTTCGAGGCGTTGGATTTTCGCCTGATGGTTTGTCAATTTGGGAGGTGAAGACTAATTAATATAGTCACTCAAGTGATTTTGATGCAGCTTGACTGATCGGACGAACCGAAGCCAAGTACAAAGCATACACACTGGAGTCTTTGTTATTTTTAGAAAATTTTAAAAGAGGTGTTGTTATTAAAAAGAAAACCCTCCAGGAACCTCTTTCGGTCCAAGTGGACCTCAATCGGGAAATCAAGGAGGATTTGATTTTATTATGATTATTAAAACAATTAATGATAGTAGATTAATCATAAACAAATATCAAACCACAATTTTCTAATTAGACTACCATGACCCTTTCTTCACCTTTCGGCTCAAAAGGAGGCTCGTGGGGTAAGTATTAAAATTACTTTGAAACCACCAGATATGGAATATGAAAATGATTATAAGTCAAAGTATAGTACCGTTGTAGATTAGAACTACACTGTATTGAAAAAAGATGAAAAAATGTAAAAAATGACATGGATGTGAATCCCCCCAGGGGGGATGGTGAATATGCTCGAAAGAGCCTATTCGAAGAGATTTTTCCTTTTATTAGCAGAAAATACAATATTAGAAAACTAAAATTAATCCACCTGGTCCTTATATGGAATGATACCAAAGGTTTACAAATTGCAAAAATTTGAAATTTTGGGAAGACGGAGACCCCCTGGGGAGTTTCAAATGATCCAAAAATGCTTTCTGGACAGCGCCTACTCCTCTTTTTTTTTACAATTGATAAAAACCAGCAAGATTATCACATTTAAATATTCCCAAAATTACTTTGAAAGTACTTTTGGATGAACAAACTTTTTACCCAAAAATTCGAAGTTAAAACTAATTTTTAAAGAAGAGGAAAAGGAACCAAGGAAAGCAAGCTTTCCTTGGGAACTTGGCCTGCTTTGGGGGAATCCAATATGAAGCACTTAAATTTTTGAATATAACTTTTATATTCTAAGGAAACAACCATGCATTCAACAAGCTTTAGATCTACTTTCACAGCCTTGAAAAATGACAATTTTCCCTAAAACTAGATCTAGAATGCTTGTAAATTTTCTTTTAGGAATGAGATCTAGTTTATGATCTTTAAGGCAGCAATATCTATGTAAAATAAACTCTGAAATTGATAGATCTAAACAATTTTAAAGCTGCAAACAAGTAACTGGACTGATTTTAGAAAAAAATTAAGGAGGAAGAGGAAAAGAAGAGCATTTGTTGTCGAGGAATGGATCTACAAAGAAGACTAGTTAGTGGAATGCCGAGGGTTAATGCCTTCACAAAACAATTGGATTCCCAGTGGATTCAAGCTATATCCACAGTTCATCCAACCCCTATTACCTGAAAACTAACAAACAATCCTGCACAAAACCTTATGAGATTTGGATAGAAATATGAAGAAAGAGAGGGATTACATGCAAATAAACTTATTTAAACATGTATGATCTGAATCTTTAAGCATATATACTATGAGATATTGAAAAGCAAGTAATCTTACTTTCCCAGCTATACTCATATTGATTCAGCTGAATCATTAAGCCAAAGAGGATTCAGATGCAGAAATTGAGAGAAAGCCAACGGTAAAAAGCTGCAAGACAATGTTAAATCCACACATATAAAAGCATTACACTGATTTGGCACCCAAAGCTTCACTTTATTCCAATAGAAAAAGAGATTACACAGTATTACAACAGCAATAGCTCCTCAATCCAACTCTAACTAACTCAGAAAGGAGGCAGCCATGCTTTATTTATACACAAAATTGAAACCCCAGCCTAGAGGGGGCGCAAATCCCAAGGAGATAGACCACTGCAGCTGAAGGAGAGTCCATCAATGCCTGATATGAAGCTGAATTGAGCTTCTACTGAGTCTGAATGTCAATCAGGGGGATGATTGAGCTGACACATCGCCCTGCTGAGCGAATCATCAACCACAGAGCTCCCAGAAGAGCCCACACGTGTGGAGGAGAGAGAGAGGGCGCAATTCCCCATAAATGAGGCTGAAGTTCAACTCTGGATCTATCCTGATCACCTCCTTCATTCAAGGATTTGTCAGATCCAGTGAATATGGTGCTGATGAGACTGATTTCAATCAAATCGGTTGAGAATCCACTGATCTAGGATTTTGGATTTGCTCCATTATTCATTAATTAATTAAAATAATCAATAATTGATTTTTTGGGGCTTTCTGACCTGAGTGATGGAAAATCACTCAAAACCTGGAACTAGTGGGTCTATGGGTTTACATGGTGCTCTGAGCTTGAAAATGAGCACCCCCATGACCGAAACTGATTATTTGGCCCACTTTTATTACAAAACCAATTTTTCCAATTAGACTATTAAAAAATAGCCTAAGTTTTTGTGGAAAATTTTAAAATTTAAAAAATTAAAAAAATTAAAAACCTAGGGGGACTTAGACATGTTCATATGACTCGACCATAATTCCTAACATGTTTATACATTGACACACGGACTCTAATAACCTCACTAGGCCCAAATGCCAAGCCGACCACCCCAAGTTTGGAGGTATGGAGTGAAAAACTCAGAAATTATCAGTCCTTTATTCAACAATTGATAATAACCAAGGGAAAAAACACCCTGGGCTGATTGGATTTACAAATGAGGTCTAGGAGACCGAGTCTTTTATAACACTATCATGCTAGAACATTTATTACAACTCCTCCAAGGGGGTATGAACATGTGATATAGTACAACAAAGTTTCCCAGAAGCAAGACTGAAGGTCTTCTGAAGTCCGAACAAGTTATGCTTGTCCGATTCACCCGGCTCACTTGATAAAAAAACACTAAGTACAACTTAGGTGGTAACATGGCCTTAGGCTTCAAGTTCTGGTGTTGAGGCAGGGTGAGAAACCACAATAGCAAGATATTTTTTTTATAAAATCCATGATTCCATAAAAGGCAATATGATTGCGGTGAATTAGCTCGTTTCTACAATATGATTGCCTACAATAGTGTGCAACGATAATGAGCTCAAGCTCTCAATAGAGGAAGCGATGGTCAGAAGCAAGAGACATGGAAGCTACCTGGTGGATTTAGAATGCTCCCATCAAGATACTGGAACACCATAAGAGCCTGCACAAAGGTAAACTCAATATTCTAAATAAATGTATTGAAGAATTAGTTGTTTATAGGGATGATGTTATTACTGGTTGAGATATTAGTTAAAGGGATGGTCACTCCGTTTTACAAAGAAATATAGCAAAAAAAAAAGCAAGTGTACCTGAGTAAGAGAAAACTTGTTCAAAAGTCTGTTGATGGATTTATCAAAATTGCTCTCTTGTCATTATATTGGGAAACATGTATTCTTTTATTTGGATTTTTAGAAATTGAAATCTATGTGTTATTTAAATTTTTTATAAATCCACTTAATCAGATTATGACGGATCCCTAATGCATTCCTGACTACGAGTATTTGCACTGATATGATATGATTTTGCACTCTTGTAAATTTTTTGTTTATAGCATTGGAAGTCCATTTAATTTAATAAAAGCATTCATGTCTACATTGCACAACTTGATTATGGATTGTGATATAAACAAAAATCCTGTAAATGCTCCATATCCTACTGTTCAATTAATTTGGACCAGAAGTAAGATCAGAAGGAATGTATCGTAATGGAGATTGATTTGAAAAAAAAAATTGAAACAAATTAGATATCCTGGAGCTTGATGAGTAACGATAGCCAATAAACACTACACAATATTAATACGTTAGTGTTATGATTCTACAGAAATATGCTAATAAAAGAAATAATGGGAAATAATAGAGTACATATTTGTTTCAACCACTATAAAAATATGAATACATCGTGTTTTCTCTTTGTGTGTACAGGATCGAGTCCGGAAGCTTTCACTCATCCATCCCATTTTGGTCCATTCACTCCATAGTTGTTTCTCCTGGTCGGGCTACTTGTCTCTAATCCTGGCCACTAAGATGGGAGTGCAATAGGGGTCCCTCAGCTAACCAGGAGTGCAATAGGGGTCATGAAATTCATAGTTAGGGGTCATGGCACTCATAGTTCTGTAACTCCTACATCAATGTGGAGGAAGAAGAGAACTAAGAACACTTAGTATGGAAATGATGCAAGTGAGGTCATGCTACAGGAAACATCCTACATTACTGAAGCCTGATACAAGTCTGAAAGATGTGAGCTACTTATAGTTATCATTTGGTGCTTTCCTCCTCAGCCAATATGTCAAGCGTACATGCAATACACTGCAATAAAACATGTGTCATGGAAAAACAACAGTTTCCATGATAGGTGGTAGCTTAGCCTAAGGTGTGTTTTTGCTACATAGTAGTCTAACAGTAAATGTTAGAAGTAACGCTAGAAGTGATCTAGCATTACTTGGGTTTATAAAACTGCATGCTGAAAGATCAACTTTATCGCAAGCTTTTTTAGCAAAAATGAACCGACTGCCTCGATATGAGGCCAAATAAGAAGATGATTGTGTTGATTGGTTGAAATAATGGTGTTTGCATATTGATTTTCTTATCAAAAGAATTATTAGTAAATGCCTAATAAATTCCAATTCAAACTTTGGATAAAATTTTGAAAATTGCTTCGATTTGTGTGCTATTAAATTGAAACGGCGGGCAACACCTTTCATAGAGTCCCTTCTAGTCGGAAGGCAGGGACTAATAATACTGGCAAGAAATTCAATAATCTTAATTTAATAAATTCCTAATCTAAATATATTTAGATATCATTAAACCCTACGCTCAAACAATGAGTAGGTGATTGAGAATTAGTTTAGTTGTAACATATTAAATTGTTTTTATACTCTTTTATTTGGAAGACTTGTCTAATTTATAAACAATAATCTCTAACGACCTATATTGACTCTCTGTTGCAACGTTTGTTTTCGATTCAGGAAAAATTACAAGAAATGATGTAGTGGATGTTTTGCATGCTTGAAACACTTAATAACAACATGCTCAAATAGCAACATGCTCAAGTTCAACAAACATACCTTCAACATACAAATCTAATCTCGACAGGTATATGCTGCCATGCAGCCTTGTTATTATAGTTATATGTTTGTCTTATTGTTAATAGAGACATTTATGGGGTTCAAATTAACTTATCTCAATCATTTTGGCACATTATCTTACATGTCAATTTTCACACAAGCAAACAATATGCACATTTTTAAGGATTGGTCCTTGTGGTGTTATAGTTTCAATATTTCATTATTGAAATCTTGCAAACTAAATTGGTCAATTTTGTTGGAAGTTATTTCCAACTACTTAGCTAATCTGAAAATATTCAGGATCTTTTAACCATTAAAAATTGCATGTGAATTTTATATGTCAATTACTCAAAAACAAGCTTTAAAACTGGATATTAAATGCTTAAACACACACACAAGCAAATAAATAGTAATAAAACCATGAGAATGATAGACAAGAGCTGATAATGAAGTTCACCCATCCCGGGATGCGTATCCGGGACACTTCCAATGGGAAGGCTGGTCTTATTCAGTCTACAAAGCTTACAATAATGGGTTTCTAAAACCACTTTTGTTTTCTATTAGTAATAAACAAACACAGACATCAACACGCGATCCTCTCAAAATTTCGAGAAAAATGAGTATAAAATCGACTAGGTTTTCTTGAGGCCTCCTTTGGCACACAAATCGAAAAACTATACCTGCATAAAAGACAAAATAGTATGGATTCCACCTCGAATCTGTGCCCATTAATGACTATACAAACTTCGAGAAATGTGCCAAAACGCCTCAAGGTTTGTGCAAGACCACCTTGGGATCCTGTTGAAACCACTTGTTAGTTTTTTATCATTTAATCAATATGATCTAGGATCTTATCTAAGAGAATAACATGCACAGGAATAAGCACAAGAGACAAGAGACACAAAGAGCTTTCCTCGGGGAAACCATAAAGGAGAAAACCCTGCAACTTCCTCAGAGATAGAATGAGCACCAATAGCAAAAGTAAAACCACCATGGGAGGCCCCACCTACCACCATGTCAGAAAGGATCTGCACTTACATATGACCATGGGAGGCTCCTCCTACCAACATGTCAGAAAGGCTCATAGACTCATCACTTCCTCTTGGAAGGAACCTTGATTTGGAGAACACTAAGCTTCTCCCTGAATTACTCAAACTTCTCTCTGGCTAATGGCTTGGTCAACACATCAGCTATCTACTCATCCGTCGCAACATACTGGAGCTTCACTGCTCCTCTCTGCACCATATCCCTGATATCATGATATTTGATCTCGATATGCTTCGACTTGTCATGGAACACTGGGTTCTCCGAAAACTTCACACAACTCTGGTTGTCGCAATATATACAAGTAGTGTCCAACTGGAGATCAAACAGATCAAATAATAGCTTCCTTAGCCACACTGCCTCACAACTAGCCGAACAAGCTGCGACATACTCTGCTTCGGCTGTACTCAGTGCCACATAAGACTACTTCCTGCTAAACCAAGAGATGACACCTGATCTCATACTGAAGTAGCACCTCGAAGTGTTCTTCCTATCAATGGAACTGCCTGTCCAATCCGAATCCACATAAACATCCAGGTTAATCTTCTGATTCTCCTCATACTTGAGCCCATAATCAATTGTACCCTTCAGGTACCTCAGAATATGCTTTGCATCAATCAGGTGAACATGTCTCGGATCCGTCAGGAACTAGCTCAATGTGTTCATAGCAAAGAAAATATCTGGTCTCGTATTCATGAAGTACATCAAGGACCCAATCATATGATGATACATTGTGCCATCAACCAACTTTGATGAAGCATCACTCAATAGCTTCAGGTTTGATGCCATAGGTGTGGTCATGGCCTTGCGGTCCATCATCCCAAACCTCTTTAGGATCTCCACTGCATACTTCCCTAGTACAAGGAAGATTCCATCCATATTCTGCCACACCTCCATTCCTAGAAAGTAGTGCATCATATCCAAGTCCTTCATCTCTAACTCGGCAACAAGTCTCCTTCTTGCAACTTTAATGAGTTCCTCTTTTCCTGTCAGGAACAATTCATCGACATATAACATGAGCATCACTGGTCTTCTGCCTTCAACCTTGATTTAAAGGTTGGAATCCGCTTTACTCTCAGTAATCATAGATCCATCAGTGAGTTTTCCATCATGTTGTACCATGTCGAACCTCAGAATCTTTTGCAGTCACTTCCTCTAAAGCAGAGCATCATTCACCCTTTGCCTTTCGTACTCTGTGTATTTTATACTAGAGTGACAAGTAGCTTCCTCTGCTACTAATATTCTATGTATCCATCTAGGGTCACTGGATACCAAGATCCTCTATCTTGAACCTTTTCAAAAGTTCTTCTCACACCCATCTATGAGCTTGTCATCCTCTATATGATTTCATCTTCAACCTTGTAGCAAAGGTTAAGATATTCATCACTCTAGGTTATCTTCAAGATCCTCATGTATGTGTTATCCCATGGGTGCCTTCTAAGCTTGTACAAGGCCTTCTTTAATTTGCACACATGATTCTTCCTATCATGTGTCTCAACTCCTAGTGGCTGCTCTATGTATACTTGACTTGTCACTGATGTCAATGTCTCTTCGTAGTCTATATCTTCTTTCTGTGAGAAGCCTCGTGCTATGAATATTGCCTTGTATCCTACGATGTTTCCATCTATTGCTTGTTGGATCTTGTAGATCCATTTGGAAGACACTACAAACTTCCATTCATGTCTCCATACCACATCCTAGACATCAATATTATTGAACTGATACTTTCCTTCCCTTTCTTCTTAACTACTTCTTCATAGATGGAAGGCTCTGCATCAATGATGTCGCTCAACATAACTAGATTGTGTTTGAAGCCTCTTGCTTTCTTTGGATTATTCTTCACCTATCGTTCTCTTTATATTCTTCTGAAGCTTTTTGTTTCGCTATGGAAACTTCTTGCTTCATCTTCATGTATGCTTATTGGAGTGAATCTTGAACTGTTGTCACTTGGTCTTTGGAACAAGTCTCATCTTTCTTTTCTTGTAGGTGACTGTATGTGATATTTCCTACAAGTCAAATGCATTAGTTGTATGGTTAGAAACATTTCATAAGGAATATTCATAATGGAAAATTCTTATGCATAAAGATATAATCAAGCAACTATTTTAGTCAATACAACATTCATCCATATCTCACGGAAACTTTCTAGATGCCTTCCATCTCTACCATGACATCATTGAGATTGTGCACTAATCCAATATGTCAGTAAAGAGGTTTCGTTCTAGATAAGTAGCAATGGAGTGTTGTATAGCACCATGGGATACTTACCCATCACATGCATATTAGTAATATACTTTCATTAATGCAACCATTCTATCATGCATAATAACTAAACAATGTCATATGAACAACTAGATATATAGGAAAAGACAATTCAAATACTTATCTTTATTTGTTTCATGGGTAGACTCCTTCTTGAGCCTTCAACTTCATCATCTTCTTCATTCACAACAGCATCATTTCTTATCCAAATGCTAAGATGGATAAGAGGTTCTTCAAGAGTTGAGTCCTTCATATTCCTCATCGTGAGAGATTGATCTTTAGTTTCTCCCATCTTCTCTTCTTTTTATTATGAGTCAAGCTTCTTCTTGTGTGCACTCTTCACAAAGTCTGCTGAAGCTAATCACTTCCTTTTGGCACACATTCCTCGAATGAATGAACCCCATGATCATGGGAGACCATTCAAGGTGGTAATAAAAATATATTATTCTTCTTTGATTGCTTCGTCATAGTATCAAACACTTCCTTTTGGTGTCTTCACGGATGACACATGGGGAATGAGATGATATTTAATAGAATCTGCAATGATTCTATTAGCTCTATCCTTAGCCTCATCTCCCTCTGGATCTTACAACTTCCTTATTGAAATACTGATCTAAGTCAATTTATTCAAGGATCACGGAGCTCCTATACTTCCATACTTGGAAGTTGTCAGCTTCACCAAGCTTGTCATCAAGCCGGTGTGATTTGTCATTTTTAAATGAGAACCTCAACTGTAAATAATAAAAGATTAGATCTTACCGATTTGAGGTATTTGTCCTGGTTTCAGAGCTTGTTGATCTAGGGTTTGTCAGAGAAGCCCTAATTTTCAAAACATGGAATCTCAAAATTCTCTTTGGATAGAAATATGTGCCTCTTCAAGGCGAGCTATCCAGTGTACTCATTTTCTAAAAACAGTGGAGGGAAGCTCCCTGAACAGGAACCCCTAGTTTTCCAACTTCTTTTACATAAATGCCTGATATTGTTTCTGCGGTATCTCCAAAAGTAATACTTTTCTGTGTATGAAACTTTGCACTGAGGTATCCTCATCTGTTCTCTTTCCAAAACCCTAGGTTTGAGCAGAATTGGTTTCACCAATTGGGACTTATTTGGATTTTCCCAAGGTGACTATTTTTGGGACTGTTCAGGATAGCAAACTTGTACGGACTGCCACATGTCACTGTTTGAACTTCGAGGTCTGAAACATTTACCATAGAAATTAAATTCTATGCCCTTTTTGTAACATCTTGATAAATTTCATTTGGACCTTTGTAGCCCAAGATATAGCAATTCTCCCTGGGTGTCATGTTTAGGGATGAATCCTGTGGGAGTCTGGAACCTTGATTTGGAGGAATCATATCTTCCAAAATATAGAGCATCTCAGGCTAAAAAATTTACACATGGTACATAAGTAATTTATCTTCGACCTGTAAAATTTTTGGCCCCTAATGCTTCTTCAATATCGAGATACGACGAATGCACCAAGATAACTATTTTTAGTCTTTTAGGGTTTTCAAATTAGGGTTTGACTTTCCCGTAGTTATACCAAACCAAAAAATTTGATCTTGGTCTCTAAATTTTGATTTTGAGGAGGAGAGCAATCCTATGTTGGGCTCACTAAAAAATCCCTCTTCTGTGAAAATCCCTAATTTCCCGCAGCATTGACAGGTCAAAAATTTAAAATGCCCAGAATCAAATTCTGCTTCCACAGAAAGATGCACCCTTCAATGGAGAGTTAGCCTAGCCTCCTTTTGCTGATGATCTCTGGAGAGAGACCCAAAAATTAAGAATCCCTAGCTTCTGTAGCTGTAGAGTGTATTCTTCTTAGGTTAGCTCTGATACCATGTTATATTTTTATCATTTAATCAATATGATCTAGGATCTTATCTGAGAGAATAACATGCACAACAATAAACACAAGAGACAAGAGACACAAAGAGTTTTCCTCGGGGAAACCATAAAGGAGAAAACCCCGCAACTTCCCCAGAGATAGGATGATCACCAATAGCAAAAGTAAAACCCAAAAACACAAAGATGATCTCCGACAGTTGTTCTCTCTCTCACTTGTGCGAGCTCCTCCTCTCTCACTCATGCACTACAATTGAGTGACTGTGTGTTTCAAATAGAGAGTCTCACTCTCTGTTTATACTAGTTTTCTACTTGACAATTACTCTACAAGGCCAACCTCACTAGGAGAGTCTAATAACCCTAATACCCCTCAACTGTGGGTACTATTTCCTCGACTTACAATGGAGGGTTAACCTCAATGAATTTACATGACTTTATTATATTAATGACTCTCCCGATCGGAGGAACAAACATCTTCGTCGGGGTACAATGAAATAAAATATAAAATATACAAGTGAATACATTCTGAAGTTACAAATACATCAACACCACCTTGGGATCCATGCCAAAACCACCTTGGGAACTGGGAAAACCACCTCCTAGGACAGTGGATGTATTGTTGGTTTGAATTGCTATGTGTTTAATGTCAATTTGAGAGTTTCATTGTGCAAGTTGCTTATAATTGTTGTTGTCAATAGAATTTTCTCCAGCAATTAAAACTGGAACAACTCAATAACATGGCAAACAAATACATGCATCCCTCTACATGGATTCATGTGCAACAATTCTCATTTTTAAAATTTTTCCTCGATGGATTTATTAGAAACTGCTCTAGATGAATGCTTTAACTCATGTTTAGGGGTTTCTAAAGGCATTTCAATTTCAATGAAGCTCTTTGCTCTCCAATTGAAGTTTTACACTAAGATAACATCAAAGCAAACTAAGAAGCGCTTGGAGAAAACCCTAAACGTTGACTTAAGACTTCATGAAAACTCTCTTTGGACAATTCCTAGGACTAGATTTATTGTTGGTTTGAATTGCTATATGTTTAGTGTAAATTTGATAGTTTCATTGTTTGGCCGCCTAATCAAAATCAAAAGCATTCTTTCACCCTATTGTATTGTTTTAACAAAATTTCTTCTAGAAAAACATTTCATTATGTTTTCAGTGCCTTTAAATTCATAAAATTTCCACAATGGGAAATTTAATCCTTCGAATTTTTAATTTTAGTCGTTAATTTCTGGTCCATGATGTAATTTATACAATCCCTTTAATGATCTTAAAACAAACAGAGATTATTTTGCAGATATTTGACAGGGAAATTTAATCCTTGGAATTTTTAATTTTAGTCGTTAATTTCTGGTCCACTGATGTAATTTATACAATCCCTTTAATGATCTTAAAACAAAAAGAGATTATATTGCAGATATTTGACAGTGGATCAATTACTGCTTTGAATTGCTATGTGTTTAGTGTCAATTTGAGAGTTTCATTGTCCAAGTTGTTCATAATTGTTGTTTCCAACATAGTTTTCCCCAGCAATTAAAACAGGAACAACTCATTAACATGGAAAACAGATACACACATCCCTATGCATGAATTCATGTGGAACAGTTCTCATTTTTTAATTTTTCCTCTATGGATTTATTACAAATTGTTCCACATTAATGCTTTAACTCATGTTCATGGGTTTCTAAGGGAATTTCAATTTTGGTGAAGCTACTTGCTCTTGAATTGAAGTTTTACATTAAGAGAACATCAAAGGAAACTAAGAATCGCTTGGAGAAAAGCCTAAATGTTGACTTAAGACTTCATGTGAGCTCTCTTAGGACAATTCCTAAGATATTTGGGGAAATGAATCTTGGCGAATAACTTTAAGATAATATGAATATTGTTATAGGTGATGTGAGTTACTTTTCAATGTTTAATTACAACCAAAATCCTCTTCAAATGCATTGATTGTCATAATGACAACCAAATTATTGTCCTTTTAAGGAGAAATTGAAGGGAAAATGACATAGGTTGCAAAAAAAGGACAAATTTATAAACCACATAACCAAAAACGTAATTATAAATGCTAGTTATACACTCAAACAACTCCCCATATCATGTTATCCGTGAGATGTAGAACAATTGGTGGCGGGGTATGGTTAAGACACCCCTTAAGCAGAAAGTTCGCTAGTTCAATTCCTGTGTATACCAAAAAATCAACCATGTTAAGGGTTGGTGCAGTCCAAGACGAGTGTGATCCCTGGGTGATTTGACTGCTTAGATGCCCCTGGTTCATGGTAACTTAGCCAATGGAAAACCCGCTAATCATAGGGGTTCTTCCACTTGCCAACAAAAAAAACTCCCCATATCATGTTGAACAATTCATATGGAACGACTCATTGAAAATTGTTGGAGTTAAAGATAAAGTTGGAATTTAGACAATCAATTGCTATTTTTCTAGCCCTAACAACAAGCTTGAGGCCTAAATAAAACTGTTAGATTCCTCGGCATAGATTGGTGACTACATCGTAGAATTTTCTAAGTAATTCCAATTTCCTTCCATAGTAGCGTTTGTACCCTTCAGTCCATATGTCCCTTTGGTGCCCTATATAAAATTGTCATTTTCTTTGTCCAAGAAAAAGACTTATTACCATTTGTTAAGGTTATTGCAAGAAAGAAACTGTTGTTTGTACTCAAAGAAAAATATATCTTTGACACAACACTATCTAACTCTTTGTTGGTAGCATAGGTTAGGATGACTCTACACCTTGCACACACTCAATTTCAGATTATTTATTCTTTTGTTGTTAATTTACAAAAAGGATCATTTCCTTCTCAACATGTAATCTCTAATTTGCAATTAAAGCCCCTTCGCACTTTGGATTTGAACTACTTTTAGATGGTTCCAAAGTGTCGTCGCCTTGCCATGAAGCTCTTCATTCAAGGGGTTGAATTAAATTTGTTGGATTACTTGTTCAAACTCCTTTTATAATTTCCTTATGTTGCTTTCCTTATATATAACAAGCTGCTTAACATAACCCCTCAGGAATAAGGTGGTTTAGTTGATGGAACTGTCCCACCATTCAATCTAAGCATATTTTCCTCATGATTTTGGAATAGGTTTCATATTTTTATAATGCAATATAGCAGTGACAATTCTTTAGGTGAGAAACATTACTAATATTAAATATATGCATTTTTTTCTATTCTCAATGAGTTCGAGCAATGTATAGGTTGTTGGTTTGACAATGTAGTTTCCCTAGCCCTGATATATAATCATTACGTTTAAGCATAATCCATATGGCTCTACATATGGCTCTACATATGGTAGAGCCATAATCTCTATATGGCTCTATGTCACAATTCACATCAACAACAATAAACTGGGAAAACACTAGAGTTGCTACACCTCCCCTTTCCTTTACCATGAGATGCAAATGGCCATGTTTGAACGTATAAAAATCATTAAACTCTTCTAAAGAAAATTCAACATTGTTAAATTCTTGCATATAGAAGCTATATACACTCTAAAAGTGAGCCTTATCTTTCCTAACCATAACTTTAATGTAATGGGTTAGTATGTCTATATATTATGGTTATCAAGATATACAATGATTGTTGGGTTTCAATGCCACAACCAAAATAGAAAGTTTTTGGAATAAAGTCTTAATTTTCTTGACCATAACTTTGATTCAAGGGTCAGTTTATAAAAAAGAACGTTTTTTCAAGACATAATAAATTACATCTTTTCTTGAACTACATTGTACATCACAATGCAAGAAACTATTTGCATGTACTATATGTAGTTCTTTCCCGCTATGTATAAACTTTCCTTTGTACTAGTTGAATTAAAATCGAGCAACCATTGTCTATCTTCATATATATATATATATATACATATATATATACATATATATACATATATATATATATATATATGCATATATATATATACATATACATATACATATATA
>LPNX011052136.1:225603-243224 GCA_001517045.1 Pseudotsuga menziesii
TATATATACATATATATATGTATATATGTATATATATCTATATATACATATATACATATATATACATATATACATATATACATATATGTATATATGTATATATATGTATATATGTATATATATCTATATATACATATATACATATATATACATATATACATATATATACATATATATACATATATACATATATATACATATATACATATATATATATATATATATATATATACATATATATATACATATATATAGATATATATATACATATATATATATATATATATATATATACATATATATATATATATGTATGTATATATATATATATATATATTTCTTGTGTTTAATTTCTTTCCATTGATGTACTTTACTTGGATGATTCCATATAATATAATGCAAACTTTTTTTTAATATACTATAATTTATTGTCAATGTCTTTCTATTCAAAGACATGTTGAACATTCTACATATATATTATAGATATAAAGATATATAATGGTCGCTTGATTTCATTACCACAACCAGAAATCCAACTTTCTAAAAGAAAGTCTTAACTTTCTTGATCATAACTTTGATTCAAGGACTAACATGCAAAAAAAGGTCCTTTTGCAAGGCTTATTTGTTCAGGTACACAGGGTACTCCCAAAAGACCGAACACCTTCAGCAACCGCTTCACACAAATAGATCACAGATCAACACACCAATGTTTGTCACGTGGTTAAAACCCTCAAGAGGGAAACAGTCCACGGCCCCAGCCAAATAGCTACTTGGAGCAATTTATTATGAAAAAGAAAGAAAGATACATGAGCTTCTCATAATCGATCAACTAGCCAAGGACCCTCCATGCTCTTTAAATAGAGATCATGGACCAACCGGGTATTAAGTCACGAATCAATGGTAGGCATGATCTAAGAGAAGTTGAACCGTCGGATGACTCTATTTCTAGAACATATCGTGACCGTCGGATTAGAATATCTATACATGCATACTAATGAATAATAAAGAAACACACTTTTACGTAACGGATATATTACACAAGTTGATCTTAACTAACTCCTAAGTGTCTGAATATCCTAACATCCCCTTTTAAGAACAACTTGGGATATGATTGAAGGGTTTACAAAAGTGACACTATTAGGAGAATGAAGGAGGCATTAGAGCCTATCCCCCCTTAAGGACACATTCCTGAACTCTTAACATAGAACGAAGTTTAGAAAAATTCTCTTCTGTAAGAGACTTGGTGAAGATGTCTGCAACTTGATCATCTATAGGGCAATAGAGCACTTCAATAACACGATCATGAACAAGATTTCTGATGAAGTACATGTGTAGCTCAATGTGTTTGCTGCGCTGATGTATAACTTGATCTTTGGCAAGCTTGATGGCACTTTGATTGTCACACCAAAGTGGAGTAGGTTGTTGCTGCTCGAATCCAAACTCTAAAAGGATCTGTCGAAGCCATAAAGCTTCCTGACTGGCATTAACTGTGGCTCGATATCCTGCTTCTGCTGAAGAAAGAGCAAGAGCTTGTTGTTTCTTACAAGCCCAAGTGACAGGTCCAGATCCCCCCAAACTGAAAACATAACCTACAGTAGAATTTCGATCATCAGGATCTCCGACCCAAACTGAATCAGTGAAACCAACCAACAAAGGTTCCCCCCTGTACTGTAATGAATGCCAAACTGAATTGTACCTCGAATATATCGAAGAATTCTTTTTGCTGCTTTCCAGTGATTTTCAGGAGGAGTTTGCATATAACGGGCAACACAACCAACGACAAAGGAAAGGTTAGGATAGGAATGAGTCAAGTATAAAAGACTACCAACAAGCTCACGACACAAGGTGGCATCTACTTCAGGGGAAGTACACGTGGTAGAAAGTTTGACTCCAGTATGGAAGGGAGAAGGGGTTGGTTTACAATCTTCCATGTGGAAGCGACGAAGAAGGTCACAAGCATACTTAGACTAGGAAAGAAAGATTCCTTCTTTGGTTTACAAGACTTGGAGACCAAGCAAATAATGCAAATGTCCTAAGTCTGACATTTCAAA
Source organism: Pseudotsuga menziesii (assembly GCA_001517045.1). Lineage (NCBI taxonomy): Eukaryota > Viridiplantae > Streptophyta > Pinopsida > Pinales > Pinaceae > Pseudotsuga > Pseudotsuga menziesii. Next base: position 227,655 of record LPNX011052136.1, read on the forward strand.
ATTTTGCTTAAGACTAGATTTCACATGGGTTATAAGTTTAAGGTCGCTACCAGTAAGGATAAGATCATCAACATAAAGAACAATTATGATGACATGGTTTCCTACTTTCCTAGTATAGACATTGGGATCAGAATGGCATCTAGAAAAACCAGTGTCAAGGAGAAAGCTATCCATTTTGGCATACCAAGCTCTAGGAGCTTGCTTAAGGAAATATAAGGATTTTTTAAGGAGACAGACAAGGCTAGAGTTATCCTGAACATATCCAGGAGGTTGTTCCAGGTAAATTTTCTCTTGTAAATCACCATGTAAAAAGGCAGACTTGACATCCATTTGATGGACTTCCCAGTTATGTAAGGATGCAAGGGAAAGAACAAGGCGGATGGAATTCATTTTTGCGAAAGGAGCAAAGGTTTCATTGTAGTCAATCCCTTCAACTTGGGAAAAACCTTTGGCAACTAACCTTGCCTTAAGTCTTTCAACACTTCCATCTTATGCATACTTAGTTCTGTAGACCCATTTACATCTGACAAGTTTTCTTCCTTTTGGAAGAGGAACAAGATCCCAAGTATTGTTCGCCATTAAGGAACGATATTCTTCATCCATAGCCGCATCCCAAACTGGATTTCCTGAAGCTTTTGCAAAAGTTTCTGGATCATGATGTTTTCTGAGTACACAACCGAAGTGAACACCATCCTTACAAGATACCATCGGAAGACCAGCCACCATATTGTCTTTACATAGTTGTTGTAATGAGCGATAATTTAAGTGACCAAATCGCTCATGCCAAATTTTGCTCAAGTTATCACTATGAGCAACAAAAACTGAAGGAAAAGGTGATGGCCCAAAGTTGTTAAATTTGTACAACTTGGTAATATCATCAATAGTTCAAGTAGCAAGGACATTTTGAGAATTTTTAAAATGCTTGATTACAACTTGGTGAGGTGTAAACGTCACAGTTTTACCTTCACCCAAATAAGTAATTTGATAGACTGATAACAAATTGCAGGAAATTTTTGGAACACATATTACAACACTTAGAGATCCTACAATACTGAAATTGTTCCAGATCCTACAACACTTAGAGATCTATCATCACCAACAAATATTTGCTTGATGTTACATTCATGCATAGTAGAAAAGATGGCTTGATCCTTAGCCATATGATAAGATGCTCCAGAATCAATGATTCATTCAATTGAAGTAGAAGAAGAAGATGCAGCATAAGAGTAACCTGAAGCACAAAGTGCATGTCCATGAGAGGTAGATTCTGAAGACGAATCTAGGCTGATGTGGTGCTTCTTCATTGCTGCTTCCAAGGCTGTCATCTTCTTAAAACACTTAGATTCATCATGATTATCTTTCCCACAAAAAATGCAATGACGCTCAATATTCTTTCCTTTTGGCTTGGATCCTTTGTCATTTTTTAAAGAAGGAGCTGACTGAGAGGGTTTGAGACCGTTGTTGTTTGGATTATTATTGCGAAAATTTTGTTTCTTGGGAGGCTTGGACTTTTCTTTCTGTTGGGACAATAAGGCTTTCCCAGATGTATCTGCATTGTTAATTATTCCAAGATGGATGAGCTTATCTTGCTCTCTAATTAAGGAATCACAAAAGGATTCAAGACTAGGCTCTTGATAGCTAGCTGCAGTCAAGGATTCTTTCATGGAGTATAATGTAGATACAAAAACAGAATATGCAGGTCCAAGTTTGGAAAGAATATGATAAATACATTGTTTGTCTTTTTTCTTAATCTTGCATTCTGCACATAAGAGTCTAAGAGTTTTATACTTAGATAAATAGTCTTGAATGCATGAAAAATCATTTGGATTCAAGGAAATCAACTCATTTTCAAGTTGATGACCCCGAATTTCATTGTGTTTACCAATTACAGATTCCAACTTTTCCCAAACTTGATAAGGTTCATCAATTCTAGATATGTGGAATCGCAAATCAGTGAATATTGACATCCCAATCAATCCACAAGATTCATCACATCTTTTTCCCATTTGATTTCTTATCATCATCAGTGGTTTTGTTTCTTTCCCTAAGGTTATTCTGAAAAGTCCCCTACTTCACAGAACATCCTCCATACGAGATTTCAATGAGAAATAGTTAGAACTTGTAAGTATAATATCACAAGGGGCGGCCATACTATAAATTAATGTCTGAAAGAACAAAAACTAACTGTTTGGATGCAAAGAGCTCGAAAAAATATGCAGTTTTAAAAAAAACGGCACTAAAAAATGATTCTGGATGATGAAGTTATGTTTGATCAAAGAAAATGTTGAAGATGTCCTCAATAGTGACGTGGCAGATGTTAACTTGACCAATTAAAAAAAAGAACCCCCCTCTTCCCAAGATCAAACTTTGACAATCTTCCCAAGATCAACCTTTGACAATCACTTTACAATAAAATTGTTTTTAAGTGAATCACTTTTGTAGAATAAATGATGTTCACTTTTACAATAATGTTACTTTTAAATAGTGTGACAATAAATTAAAAGACTTAAGTGACTCACTTTTTATTTTATTTTATTTATGTGAGATGCACTTTTACAATAAAGTAACTTGAAAATAGAAATTGCATGCACTAAAAAGTATCTTAATAAGACTTGAACGCAAGACCTATTAAGGAATAAAACAACTTTGGACCAAGTGAGCTAAATTTAAAAGGTACATAAAAGAATGGAAAGAGGAAGGGGGATTTTTGTTTTTTTTACTCTTCTCTCTCGTTCTCTGTGCTTGCCTTTTTTTTTCTTGCAAATCACAACAACAAAAAATGAAAAACAAAAACAAAAAAACTTTTTCCACACAATTGGGTTAGATCTTGGTTAGCTTACCCGGAAAGTCTATGTTTTCAAGTATTTTCGCTGTTTCTGATTTGCCGTGATCGCACAAGGTGCACGACAAAGAGCATATGTAGCCGAGAAGACAAGAAAAAAAACTTTCCCTTAATGTTTCTGATTCGCCACGACCGCGCAAGGTGCACGAAAAGAGCATACGCAGTCAGGGAAGGCAACAGTTCGAGACTAAAATAGTCACAGATCTAATAATAAAACTGATAAAATATGAGAGATTTAAAAAAAACAAATCCGTCACTGTAACATTATACCTTCATATTTGCCGAGATGGGTGTTTCTGGAACAAATAGAAACAATTTTCGATGAAATGAAAACTATTTCTCAATGAAAACGATGCTTCGGATGCAATGGAATAGCTCCCACATGCCACAAATGCACAGAATATCCAAAACCAAAAACCTTTTCAAAATTTCAGCAACACTGGTTCCAGATCTTGATCAAAACTAAAAGCGTCTCTTCATAAACGCTCTATACCATGTTCAGGTACAAAGGGTACTCCCAAAAGACCGAACGCCTTTAGAAATTGCTTCACAAAAATATATCACATATCAACACACCGATGTTTGTCACGTGGTTAAAACCCTCGAGAGGGACACAGTCCACGACCCTAGTAAATAGCTACTTGGAGCAATTTATTATGCAAAAGAAAGAAAGTTACATGAGCTTCTCATAATCGATCAGCTAGCCAAGGACCTTCCATGCTCTTTAAATAGAGATCATGGACCAATCAAGTGCTAAGCCACAGATCAATGGTAGGCATGATCTAAGAGAAGTTGAACAGTCAGATCACTCTATGTCTAGAACATATCATGACCGTCGGATTAGAATATTTACAAATGCATACTCTTGCATACTAAAGAAACACACTTTCACCTAACGGATATATTACACAAGTTGATCTTAACTAACTTCTAAGTGTCTAAATATCCTAACAATATTAACTTCCATCTTTTGTTGAACTAATTGTAAATCACTATGCAAGAATAAATTTGAATGTATGATCTATGGTGATTTGTTGGTATGTATCTACTTTCCTTTCTGGTCGTGGCATTTAAATCAACCAACCATTATATATCTTCATATCTAATATAATATATATACATGTCTTTATTTTCTTTTCCTTCTTAACATGTAATATTTTATTTTCAATTAAATCCCCTTTGCACTTTCGATTTCAACTACTTTTAGATGGTGCCAAAGTGTCATTGCCTTTCCATGAAGCTCTTCATTCAAGAAGATGAATTAAAGTTGTTGGATTACATGTTCAAGGCCCTCTTATAATTTCCTTCTGTTGCTTTCCTTAGATATAACAAATTTCTTAACATAAACCTCAAGAATAAGGTGGTTTAGCTTATGGAAATGTCCTATCATTTAATCTAAGCATATTATCCTCATGACTTTGGAATAGGTTCCATATTTTTATAATGCAATATAGTAGTGACAATTATTTAGGTGAGAAACATTACCAATATAACATGCCTTAAATATATGTATTTTTTCTATTCTCCATGGGTTGCAGCAATGTATAAATTTGTTGATTTGATAATGTAGTATTCTCTAGCCCCAATATGTAACCATCACGTTTAAGCATAATACACAATCATCTCTATATGGGTCTATGTCACAATTCACACGAACATCAATAAGATGGGAAAACACTGGAGTTGCTACACCATCCCTTTCCTTTACCATGAAATGCAAATGGTCATGCTTGAACATATAAAAATCATTAAACTTTTCTGCAGAAAACTCAACAATGTTAAATTCTTTCATATAGAAGCTATATAAACTCTGAAAGAAAGCCTTATCTTTCATGACCATAACTTTGATGTAATGGGTTAGTATGTCTATATATTATAGATCTCAATATATACAATGATAGTTGGGTTTCAATGCCACAACCAAAAAAAACATTTATGGAATAAAGTCTTAATTTTCTTAACCATAACATTGATGCAAGGGTCAGTTCAAAAAAAAACAAAACAAAACTTTTTTCAAGGCATAATAAATTACATCTTTTGTTGAACTACATTGTACATCACAGTGCAAGAATATATTTGCATGTACAATTTATAGTTCTTTCCTGCTATGTATAAACTTTCCTTTCTACTTTTGGAATTCAAATCTAGCAACCATTGTTTATCTTCATATCTATAATATATATATACATGCCTTTCTTATGTTGCCTTTCTTTCCATTGATGTACTTTACTAGGATGATTTTATATAATATGATCCAAAGTTTTTTAATATACTATAATATATTGCCAATGTTTGGCCATTCAAAGACATGTTCAACATTCTACATATATATTATAGATATAAAGGTATACAGTGGTCGCTTGATTTCAATGCCATGACTAGAAATAAAAAATTCTGAAAGAAAGTCTTAACTTTTCTTAACTTTCTTAACCATAACTTTGATGCAAGGGCTTATATGCCAAAAAAAAAGTCTTTTTGCAAGGCATATTAACTTACATCTTTTGTTGAACTTATTGTAAATCATTATGCAAGAATAAATTTGAATGTAATGTCTATGGCAATTTCTAGGTATGTATCTGCTTTCCTTTCTAGTCGTGGCATTTAAATCGAACAACCATTATATATCTTCATATCTATAATATATATAGACATGTCTTTATTGTCTCACCTTTTTACAGTTGGAGCTTTTTATGAAGTTTTGTTTACCAAATAAAATTGTCAACAAGTCATAAGATAAACAACTATTGACTTCATGTTTTGCACCATAATCTCAATTCAAAGCATTGGAACATATTCAACTCATTTTATACTAGCATTGGAACTCACGTCATATTCATTTGTCAATATTTTGGTCTTCTTTCTATGACTATACAAATACTTTGTGAGTCTCAAAAGTTATAATATGAATTACATTTAGCTTAAAAGTAGAAATAGAAAAAAACAAAACAAAAGAGAAAAACATCGTATACAACAAATATATGTGTCAAATAATCATCCCTCCCAACCTTGATATCATTTGTTTTCTTAATTTTTTTTCTAGGCCCAATTCACTCCAAAAAACCAACAACCACCGTGTTATGGAAACTATGTTGACCAATGATGTTGTTTGACTCCTACTGCATGGCGTTGTCAACATTTTCCCATTTTTGCAGGTTCTTTCGCTAAGCCAAGTGAAATCGCTAAACTCAACAACCATCCGCTTTCATATTTCTATCTCGGATGGCCATCACAAGCATGAAACATTGCTTCCAACTATATATAATAGCATTGTGGAGGATGTGAAACTAAAAGAAGGAACTATAATCAAAGTCACCCAATGTACATGCAACATTATACACAATACAACGTATTATTCACTTTCTCCTTTACTGTTTTTTTCACGAGAATGGTTTAAAAAAATTATTAAAAAATAATAGGTCATGGCTTTACACCAAATCCAGTGATTTACACAGAATCCCCTCTCCTTGAGAATTCCAAAAAGTTGATGGAGGTCATCCCCGTGTATGGCTTCATCCCTGTGTATAGTTTCTCGTTGTTTTCAAGCTGCACCAAGTTGGTTATTAATTCATTTTAGACCACTGATATTTTGGGTAGAGTGAGGGCCCAGCTCAAACACTAGCTATATAATCTATGCCATGGTTTGGTAAATTGAACAAGACGACATTGTTGCAAATTCCCAAAGCTCTCCCTTGTTGTGAACAACTCAAGAATCATGTTGGCATTACTGTCATGTTGAATATGCTCAGGAGTATATTGGAAAGTTGAATGAGCTATAATTTGAATCGGATATTGTAGCAAGATTCCAATTTAGATCAGACATTGTAGCAGGTCCCCTCTTTGTTAACATTTTGATTTTGATTTTGGGCTGGCGAAGATGGCCCTTAAACATATATATACTTATTAGAGTTGAGGTGTATGTTTTTACCATCACTTCTTCCATATTGCCAAAAATGTGGCATTGCATTCACTAGCAATTCCTCAGCTCTTATTTAGGTCACCAAATCCTCATCTCACAAGCTCACCAATATCCTCATCTCACCAATCTCCTTAGCTCACTAATATCCCTAGCTCATCTCACCATCTCCTCAGCTCCCAACCTTTGTTACAATTTCCCATCGTTTCCTTCCAATCTCATAAAACTTGCATTAACTACACCCATTCCATCATCTGACTTTTGATTTTGAAATGGAGGGTTTTTAAATTGCATCCAATCGAGGCATGGAGGATTTTAAATTGGCACCAGTCCATAAACACACCTTTTCTTTCTCTAGTGATAGAGTTTACAACACTGGTTGCGTTTCCTTTCCCCAAACCATGGTGTTAAGTGTTCCAACAGGAAGATTGACTCCATGGTTTGTAGCTTTGTTTGCATCCTCATTCAGGTTTCTTAAAATGTGACAGAATTTTATAGAGCCAAATTTAGGTAGCAGAATCTAAATTCTCTCCAACAAAGAGTTTAAATTGACATTACACAGTGTGTGTCCATGTATTATAGAGTTGATGAGTATCATAGAGTTTCCAAATATGAGTATATCCCTGTAACCCAAGAGTAAGGTTATCTGGCATACTTTTAAGAGAGAAATAACTTCTGCTTGGTTGTTGGATTCGGTCCCAAACACCCAGCTGTATTTCAAGTCAGTGTTTCCTTCATGGGAGTAGAGCACCCCTCCTGCACCTGCTTCTCCCGGGTTGCCTCTGGAGCTCTATTGAAGAATAGGCAGTTTTTGTTCTAGTTTTTTATCCATTTATCGATTTCAGGTCTAGACAGTCTTAGTTTCCAATTTTGGTATTTTTTTGGGTGCCTTAGAAGGCTGGGATTGTCTAGTGGGGGGAGGTCCCCTATCCACTTCTTTCCTTCTCGGTAGTAGTGGAATCCATGTTCTTTCCTGAAGCTTTTATAGTTTCCAATAGGAGACCTTTGGGTTTTCCAACTACTTGGATTGGACTAGGAGAGATGTTCCTGAAGATGGCTCGGTTCCTGGCTATCCACATATTCCAGTAAATGTACTTTGGAAGTGTCACCCAATTTTTTTTCCATACCAACTTATCTATCATAGGGGAAGGGTACCTTTTCTGCCATGAAGTGAAGAGTTGAGGAATATTAGTGTTGTTGGGATTTGCAATATGAAGGTCTTTGAGGAGTAGATTGCATACTTGCAAGGAGAAATTGCACTCCAAAAAAAGATGATCGATGGTTTCCAAAGCTTTGCAACAAAGCGAAAATCGATGGGGGCCAAGATGCCTCTTTTGGCCAAATTCCTCCTAGTCAATATTTTTTGTGTGTCCAAGTAACCAAGAAACACAATTTACTTTGGGGAGTCCAAATGGAAGCCAAACCATTTTCCAGAGCTTATATCCCAGACCAGTAGTATATTCTCCAGTATTCCCCCACCCTCTCATGTCCGGGTAAGAAATATGAATTGGGGCACATCCTGAGAAATGGTTTATAAGGGATTTCTTGGTTGTCGAGAGGGTTGAGGGGACCTTTGGGATGATCCAATTCTCCCAAATTCCATCCACTGACCAGCCTGAGATGTCATATAAGGCTTTAAGGTTTTTCCCCATAGTCCAATCTTGAATTCCATCTTGCTCAGTGATGTTATTGAGAGGGGGGTGGTCAAGAATATTATGCATCCATATCAGGGTATTCTTTCCATTTCCTGGGATCCAGTGGAGTTGAGGTTGGAATAATTCCATCCCTTTTCTGCACAGATTCCATAAAGGAGTTCCTTTAGGAAGGGGATGGGTGTCCAAGCATCTTCTTCCAGTGTTGGTAAGGTTTTTTTTTTGGATAGTTTCGCTAAACTAATGATTTTTTTGAGATAGAGTTTGTCAAAGTACTTTTCCACCCATTGTCAGGTTTGATAAATGAGGCTCTTAAATCTGTAGGCCTCCCTCTTTTTTGGATTTTCTAACCACGTTCTAGTTGAAAAGGTGGAACTTATTTTGGTTCCCTTTCCCCCCTCTCCAGATAAAAATTTTCAGATCCTTTGAGTTTTTGTCTATGAAGAATTTTGGAGCTAGTAATATGGACGCCTGGTATATAGGGAGGGAGGAGAGTATAGATTTCATTAGCACCGGCTTCCTAGAATGATTCAGCCATCATCCTCCCCAGTTACTAAGCTTGGCATTTATCTTCTTATCCACTTCCTGCCAATGATTTTCTTTATATGCATTGGATGAGATAGGGACTCCTAGGTATTTGAAACTTCCCAATTTGTCAAACCCTTGCATTCCCATCATACATGTAATTCTTGTAAGTGCCATCTGGTCCATGTTCCATCCATAAATTGAACTTTTTTTATAGTTAATTTTCCCACCTGAGGTCACATAGTAAGAGTGAAGGATTCTTTTGAAATATTTTGTAATGTTCCTGTATGCTCCTCTGAGGAAGAGGGAGTCGTTAGAAAATAATGTGTGGTTAATAGGCCCTAGGGTCGACTCCCTGGGCTATTTTTATTCCTGGCAGATTCACAGCCGCCATTTCCATCTACAATTTCCTGCTCATTGCTTCAACATTTAGTATATAAAGGAAAAGTGTAATACCCCAGTTTTAACCCCGCTTGCATATATTGTAAATAATCTTGGTGTGGAGCTAAAGGCCAAGGCCCCACCATAGATTTGGTTATGTTGTGTTTCTATTTTGGAATGGTCACCGATGGTATATTGGGACATACGACATATATTCAATTGTGGCATCATGTAAACATGCATTTTTAATTAAATAACCCAACCAACTATGTTCACGGAAACTAAATTGAGAAGGGGCATGATTTCCAAAGGATAAGGAAGGGGAATGTTGAACATTGAGTCATGGGGGAAGAGCCATGTGTCACCCCTCTATTTTTCTCAACACCACCTTAGTTTTTTGTTGTTAGTGGGGACAACGATTTGCTAGCAAAAAGACCACTCCTATGCTCACGCTTGCACTCACTCTCCACGATGTGTCTTTTGGGTAGCGGATGGTCTACCCACTGGTGAGATCGCGAGTCTGTCCATCTTCCATCATGCTGAGCGGAATTAAAGGAATCAACAATTCATTGTTGGGGGTTCACCATTCCTTTCAGACACGACTTGCTACTTAGAAAAACATTCTTCCTTTGTTCACACAGATTTTTGCATCTTTTTCCCATCAATTTCAGACTGCGTATGGTTTGAGGCTGTGATTTGCTTGGATAGTTTGATGGATTGCATTTTGTCTTTGCGTATAGAGTGGTAGTCTATTCTTTCTCCCACTTCTTTTCCTGTGCAAGTTCTACAACGATTGTATTGAGGATCAACCGGGTGTTGTGAGTCCTTGCGCTGTGTGGTCAGTGGTTTCATCCACATTTCATTTTGGCTGTGTCTTTTTCCCCCTCACGCATAGAATGAGAATCATTTTCCTTTCCCATTGCTATCTGTGTAATTTTCTCCAGCGATTGCCTTGAGGAATTGCTGTGGGTTCATAGTTGTTGTGGGATGTTGTTTGCCACAATGGATTGACTGTGTTTTTCCCCTGTAAAAGCTTGAATAGCTGTTTGGCTGCTTGCATCCAGTGGTTTTGTCCTCGAACTGCATTGGAGTGGTGAATGAGGGCCTGAGGTGCTTGAGAAACCTGGTGGACTGAGAACCACACAGATAGAGCTACTGAGATGGCTTCCTTCTCCACAACCCCTGAATAGCACTGGAAGGGAGATCAGGGTCTGAGGGACTGCGTTGCAGAGAAAGGGCTGATTTCCTTGTGTTGGGTGTGTGTGGGTGTTCTGTTGTACAGGATTATGCAGGTTATAACCTAAGGTCTGGGGTTACCAACATACTCAATTAACTTGCAGACAATTGACTCTAGAGTGCAGTAAAGGAAATAGGAGGATGGGAAAGACTCACTCGATGCAAGACGGTTGATCGTAGCTTGTCCTCTTCCACTCTGCTTCTCCTCTAAAGTCTTCAGGGATGCTTTCTCCTTCACCTGTCAAGATTCAGTCTTCCAAATACAAGATGATTCATATATATAAATAGGTTAGATAAATCATATACAGGATGCTGAAACATAAACATTTATCAAACCACACTACATGAAATACATTCAAGACACATATGGAAGAAGGATTCTCTTTATTAACAATAATGAGGAAGTTCAGATTACAACCCATCGCCTGAGACAAGGACTCCTCTGCAACCAAAGGATTCTGAGTTCCACTGCTCCAAATACTTCTGTATAAACTCCGCCAGCATAACTTTGCTCACCAAGTGTATGTACTAAACACCCTCCCCAAGGCCTGTATTTATACATGGTGAAATAAGGTAGTTTCGAAGGTTGAGGAGGTTGAGACAGTCAAGGAGATTAAGGTAAATGGCTTAACTAATCTCAAGTAATCGCGTGTTTTTATTTTTAATGTCAAAGGGACATATCCGCGGGTATCAAGACCAGCAACTCACGTATGATCCGCGAGTTGCTATAAGAGCAACCCGCGTATACATCTATCCGTGACTTGCAACAACCGACACTCGCAGATGATCCGCGAGTTGCATTTATATAGGGTTGCGGATATGACTTGACATAGTTAAAAAGTCAAAGTAACCAGCTGGATGGGTGAGGAATTTATTTTGTAATAAGCCCATCTATAGTGTTTTGGGCAACTCTCAATCCATAGATGTCCTTTTGTGTGCCAACATGAGGGATGTCGGCACTCGCACGAAGAGGTGCCATTCAGGTGGATAATAGATGCCCCCTAATGTGTGAGGTCAGAGGGAAACGATGGCTGAAATACATTATAATCTTATCTTTGGAGAACTCAGAAATCCAATGGAGCAAAGAGAGTACCTGAAACAAATACATAGTAATGTCATATACAAAATTACATCTGAGGATGCTATGTTCAATTTACTGGAACACTAGCTCCTTTACAATATTTGAGTACATCATATGATACGGGTATAAAACCGTGTATATTACAAAGGTGGATCGAAGCCACAATATACAATGATGAGTCTTCAAAGATCTGGAAGCAATGTAGAGGAATAGAACATAATCTTGCGCAACTTAGTCCATAGATGAGGAACTAAGGTCTTCATAAAAGATCCCAAAGAACCAGTACAATGCAAGCCATGTGAATAAGGGTAAGCTGAAGTCGAACATGGAAAGGATTCAGCAGTTTGTCAATCAATAGATGATAATCAACAACTGAAGCAAAGGAAATCACCAATGATGAAAGTGAATCCTGAGGTTCATCGTCAAAACTCTAGGTTTTCGTCATCGGGAAGTGCTGAAACGGAACCATGCTGTGATAAGGAAGGCAATAGATCCTCCAACGGATCACAAGAGTGACAAGGAACTGGGAAAAAGAAGGGAGACACAAAAAGATAACAGATATAACAATGATGGGATCATGCTATAGATCAGACATTGAGTAGAGTCCTTGAACAGTGAGCACAACACGGAGATGACCCAAGGCAGCATATAAGATAGAAAAACTAGACTTATCTGTCATGTAGGAGACATGATCAGATTCTATAGGTATAATGGACAAGAGGAGGAGTAAGAAACTCAAAGTGATAGCTGAACAAAAGTGAACACTGAAACATGGATATCGGAAAACAAAGAGTGCTATGTTCAAGGATGACATGCTGCCATTATTGAAAACAAGAGAAAACTTCTTCCTTACCTTCCCTGTTAAATTTTAACGAGTCCAGGAAAGTTAACTCGGTTCCCTCTTCATTTTTTAACAAGCTTGAAGAGATGGGAAAATAATGCTTGATAGTGTCACTGATTCGTGGATTTAATGAGCCCGAACTAGTACATGCTCAGTCGGTGTTTTCACATTTAGAGAGTCTGAAAACACCCAAGAAGACTCTAGGGGGGGTCATTTTTCGTCCAATTTAGTCTCCTGAGGCCGAAAAAGTATAAAACAAACCACAGAAGAACTCTCTTAACTTTCGAAGAAGAAAAGGTGAACCTTTTTCGTACTTCGTCAGGGAGGTCCGAAAAAGGTTAAATTACCACCTACCCAATGCTCCTTCCAGAACAACATAAAATAGCTTGAGTTTTACGAGTGTGAAGGAAAGCAAGATCACTTAGAAAGATCCATTTGGTTATGAGAAATGGGGCTTACAATAATAAACTCGTTGCTTTGTTCTTTAAGTGTTTAACGATCATGACAAAGACACAAAGTACACTCGGAATATTTTTCATGTTTGGGTCCAGAGCACGAAAAAGAGAAAACTAAGCTCAAAACGGGTGTTCCTTTTCCGTAAATTTAGTCCCTAAGGTCTGGAAAAGTGATAAACCTATACCTGAGAATACTCTTCTCAATTCAAAAGAAAAGAGAGTGATCCTTTCTCGTATTATTCCGCATGGTCCGAGAAAGAGATAACCTACCACCAATGCGGATGCCCATTCACATATTCTTAACGAACTTGAACGGAAGAGATAACTTGGCATTCAAGTCTATTTTAAAGGAGTCAGACCTGGGCCTAAAGAAACTCCATAAGGGCGGGGAGTCCTATAAAGGGATAGCTTGTAAAAAGAGATTCAAAAGAAGCTCTGTTTGGCGTGAAAAATAGCTAAGAGGATACCCCTGAACCTGGAACAGTGGCGGCAGAAGTACCAAAGAATGACAAAGGCATATAAGAAGGATACTCATGAAAGAAGGGTCCTAACCACGGAAGAACAATGGTAAAGACAAGGGACTAATGGCTTAGAATACCATAGTCCATGGCAAAATGTTGAATGCTAAGGTTAATGTGGAGTGAAAAGATGCCAACATGTATTGGAAATAACAAAACCACCCTATTGGAGCAACAACACTTTGTAAAAAGTGATAAACCTGTTCCAAGGCACAAAAAGTATGGTATTAGTTGATTGACATTTCAAACTATACAAAAAGACCCACTTTATGAAATATTATTTCTATACATAGGTTGAAAATTAAAACAAATCTCACCATTTGAACTTTTTAGCCATAAAAAGCAAGTTTACCCTCTACCTTTGATCGATCATTGTGGACAATTGGACTGACGAAATCGAAATCCGCCAACTACAGGTACGCCTACACCCTGAACTCTTCAATTTGATCGAAGCAAATGTTAAGTTTAAGTGTGAATTCATTATTTAACAGCATCCTAAACTGTAGCAGTATGCATCCGCGGGTTGCTGATATGGAAACTTGCGGATACGCGTTATATCCGCGGGTTGCCTAACTAGACAGCCGCGGATGGTACGCGACCTGTCTAAAGAGACAGTCGCGGATACTGCGTGGAGGACAAAAGCTTAAATATATTCATTTTTTTTTTTAATTTTGATATGGAAATACTGAATCCAATTGCTTATATTTGCTAGGTAAAATATGGTTCTGGAATGGAGGGAAACGGAGCACGAAATAATGGATCAAACGACGCTCCAAAGTGCGCCCACCATACAGGTATTGAGGACCAGTGGGCTACTGAAATTCTTTTGTACATCACCCATGCGGGTCAATGTCTGCATACTTGAGTTCATGGTCAATTATTGGGATCATGATATGGAAATGTTCAATCTACAAGGTGAAACCTTAGAGCTTACCGTGGAAGACATATATTTCATTACCGGGTTGTCACGACGGGGAGCACCAGTGAACTTGGAGGGCACTGGAAGGGGCGGTGACCCCTTAAGTGTCCAAAACTATGTAGACATATTCTGTACACCGGGTACTCAGAGAAGAGGAACCAGCGTTCCAATTGCAGATATCCAAGATTTTACTCTCCAGGTATTAGCTAGTACCATTGTGAGACTTTCAGGATCAACATCTTTACATTTGGCCACCAGGAATCAAATGAGAGTGGCAGTTGACTGTTTTAGAGGTGCTCTCTATGATTGGTGCTCGGGAGTTGCTTCCATTATGAGGAAACACCTATCCGACTGCAAGAGAGGAAGACGCAAGAATTTTTGCTATGCAAGCATATTAGTGGCGTTCTTCGAGAGAGAGTACCGGCACTGAGCCCCGCTATACCTTTACCGATCAGATCTCCACATCATCCAAGGCTAAGCAGGTGGGGAGACATCTTCCTCCGTCATGGAGGAGGGGACTTAGTACACAATGTCTACGATGATGACTTCTACACATGGTGGGAACGACAGCTGCCGGCATTGGAGCAGTTTCCATATGCCGGAATGGACTTCCGAGGTGACCCCGACCTTGTCCTCCCTCCAGGAGGAGCATGGGGCGAGCTAGGTAAGTAATTTTTAATTTTTTATCATTTTCAAATTTTTATGAATTTTTCAATGATAGATATATACATATGTACAAGTCTTAACCCTATTTATGTGTCAAAATGTAGATATTGGACCGGTCCGCCTTGAAGGGCACCCTCGTATGTTTGTTCGTCCTGTCGTGGGCGAGGATCCAGGAGTGATCAGGGTACTAGAGGGGAAGCTGGCTAGGCTGACCCAATGAGTACCTATGATGCAGATTGAGCATATGCCAACAGCCATGCAGGAGTTTTTTGTGGGGGTTCCACCAGTTGGCTACGTCTTTTCAGACGATTAGTTAGAGTAGTGCTCGTATACATAGATGCAGTGGAGGCTGCCGAAGTCGAGGAGGCTGAGGAAGCCAGAGTGCAGAGGGACCATGGGGACCAAGGAGGTCCTAGTGGCCAGGGCGGCCCTGCTTAGTTATAGGGCATTTTGATGGACTATGATCCACATTTTTGTACATTTTGTATATGACGGGATCTAAGGATCAGACTTGACCTATCTACAGACAGATATTTTACAT
>LPNX011052147.1:0-92420 GCA_001517045.1 Pseudotsuga menziesii
TGTCTCTTGTGATGTGCTTATGTGATTGCTGTGCTTGTTATTCTCTCAGTGAAAAGATCTTATCATAATGCTAGCTTAAATGTTGAAAAACTAACAGATTGCCGATACGAAGAGAAGGCTTGCTGTCGAGTTTGAAATGAAGGACTTGGGTATGATGCATTATTTTCTAGGCATGGACATGTGGCACAATGTGGATGGTATCTTCCTTGGACAAGGGAAGTATGCAGTAGAGATCCTGAAGAGATTTGGGATGATGGATTGCAAGGCCTTAACCACACCTATGACATCGAACTTGAAGCTATTGAGTGATGCTTCATCTGATTTGGTTGATGCCATGATGTATAATCAGATGATTGGGTCATTGATGTACTTGATGAATACAAGACCAGATATTTGCTTTGCTGTGAACACCTTGAGCCAGTTCTTGACAAATCCAAGAGATTTTCACTTGATTGCTGCAAAGCATATTCTAAGGTACCTGAAGGGTACAGTTGATTATGGGATGAAGTATAAGGCTGATTAGAAGATTAACCTGGAGGGTTATTTTGATTTAGATTGGCCATGTCATGCCATCGATAGGAAGAGAACTTCAGGGTTCTACTTCAGTATGGGATTAGGTGTGATCTCTTAGTTTAGCAGGAAGCAATCCTTTGTGGCACTGAGTACAGCTAAAGCAGAGTATGTTGCAGCTTGTTCAGCTAGTTGTGAGGTAGTATAGATGAGGAAACTACTATCTGATTTATTTGATCTCCAATTAGATGCTACTCGTATTTATTGCGACAATGAGAGTTGTGTGAATTTGTTGAAGAACCCAGTGTTCCATGACAAGTTGAAGCATATCGAGATCAAGTATCACTATATCAGGGATATGGTGCAGAGAGGAGCAGTGAAGCTCTAGTATGTTGCAAGGGACGAATAGATAGCTGATGTGTTGACTAAGTCATTGGCTAGGGTGAATCTTGGGTACTTCAAGGAGAAGCTTGGTGTTCTCCAGATCGAGAATCCTCCCAAGAGGAAGTGATGTGTTATATTTTTATCATTAAGCTAGCATTATATTAAGATCTTTTACTGAGAGAATAACAAGCACATAAATCAAACACAAGAGACAATGAACATAGTGTTTTCCTTGGGGAAACCATAAATGGAGAAAACCCCACAACTTCCTTAGAGATAGAATCAACACCAAAAGTAAAACCCCAAAACAGTAAGATGATCTCCCAATAGCGATAACCTCTTTCATCCTTGCCCCAGTGTCTTCTTCTTCCTCAGCTATGTGCTACAACCAAGTGTGAGTGAGTGTGTGTTAAATAAAGAGGCTAGCTATTGTATTTATACTAATTCCTGACTTGACTAAACCCTACTAGGGACGACTTCACTAGGTGAGTCTAGTAAACCTAGTGCCCCGAAACTACGGGGACTTTAACCCTTGATCAATAGGAGGGTTACCCACAATGACTCGACATGAATTGTTTACATTATAGAACCTCTCGATAGGAACATCAGGGCATGGAATGACTCAAGTACATACCAAAATAAACATCGGGTTACAATACATAAGAAATACAAGTGAATACATTCTGAATTTACAATTACATCAACACTCCCTCTTAACTAGGAAGGTATTCTCTTGATCTTATTTCAGCACTAGTCTTCTTCTCTAGATCATCTTGTCATCTGCATATTTGGGTCATATTCATATTGAAGTCATCTTCATCTTGAATTCATATTCATCTTTAAGTTATCTTCATCTTGGATCATGATCATTACTCGATCTGGATCATCATCACTGGATCTAGATCATCACTTGATCTGGATCATCACAGTTGGATCTGGATCATCACTCGATCTGGATCATCTCTTAGACATCATAACTAGATTTGAATCATAGGTCGATCTGGATCATCAATGGGTAATCATCATATGTGCTATCTCATGATTCTTCTCATCACATGAAGTTCTATAGAGCCAACCCTTTTTCATGCTGGTTGTAGGCCTACCTCCTTGTAGGTATTTGGTAGACCCTAAGTCAAAATGGATAGCACTCACATCCATGAGCATGAAAGTACACAACTACTACCATCTGTGGAAAGGCACAACACTTACATCTGACCTTGACTCATCAGAAAGGCACTCAGTCCTAGACTAAGGGTTCCTGGTAACTAACCAGGTGCCTCCATTCAGAGAATGGTAGTAACTCTTATATCTGACCCTAAGTCAGAAAGGTCGACACTCACATATGGCCTTGACTCATCAGAAAGGAGATATCCCTTAAATTTGACCATAAGTGAGAATGGCTGCCACTCACATCTGACCTTGACTCATCAGAATGGTGGTAGCCCTTACATCTGATCATGTAGGAACTAATCCTACAGTCACATCAGAATGGCTAGCACTCACATCTGACATGGAAGGAAAAAATCCTCTCACCATGACAGAATGGTGGTATCCCTTACATCTGATCATGTAGGAACCGATCCTACAGTCAAATCAGGATGGCCAGCACTCACATCTGACATGGAAGGAAACAATCCTTTCACCATGACAGAATGGAAACAACCCTTATATCTAATCAAGTGGGAGCACATCCCTTAATCACATCATAATGGCCATGCACTCACATCTGATCATGTGAGAACACATCTCACAGTCATATCAGAATGGCCCTCCATCCTAGATTGAGTATTCCTGACAACTAACTAGGAACCTCCATTCAAATAATGGTAATATCCCTTATATCTGATCATGTAGGAACCAATCCTACAGTCATATCAGAATGGCTCATCACTCATATCTGACATGGAAGGAACCAATCCTCTCATCATGACATAATGGCTCATCCCTTACATCTGACCATGGAAGGAACCAATCCTCTCACCATGTCAGAATGGCTCACGGACTCATCACTTTCCCTTAGGGAAAATATCGATCTGTAGAACACCAAGCTTCTCGTTGAAGTACTCAAACTTCACTTTGGCCAATGGATTTTTCAACACATCATCTATCTATTCATCCATCACAACATACTAGAGCTTCACTTCTCCTCTCTGCACCATATCCCTAATATAGTGATATTTGATCTCGATATGCTTCGACTTGTCATGGAACATTGGGTTCTCTGACAACTTCACATAACTTTGGTTGTCACAATATATATAAGTAGCATCTAGCTGGAGATCAAATAAATCATATAGTAGCTTCCTTATCCATACTACTTGTGGAAATTGAACCCAGTGATAGATTAATTTTACTCACAACAATTAACAATTGATCATGCAAAATCACTCACAAAAGAGACTGAAATTGGAGCTGAACACTAAACTGTATTAACTCAGTGTACAATAGCCAACCCTATAACATAATAGGTTTCTGTATAAATAAAATACATCAGGGATTCGAATGCATGAGGATAATTTTGAATCTAGCATAAAGCAGGCTTACTAAAATTAAGCAAATCCCCCATAGGTGTAAAAAGATGATCCCAAATTTGTCATGGAGCTCACGAATTAGAAAAATGACTTAGGAAAGCTAAAGAGTGGTAGAGTGACAACTCATACATTCTTTTGCAAGGAGAAAAGAGTGGAGGATGAAAGGGACAAAAAACTAGTTCACCTCACATAGTCAAACTTTCCCTATTGCCTTAAAACACTGAAAAAGCAGGCAATAAAGCAGAAAAAGCAGAAGGGTGCCTAGGAGACCAGGAATAAAGTAGAATTGATTCCTTGAGGTTTTCCAAGTGCTACATGGGTCAAATTAGGCAAGTTGGACCACTATGGATAGGTAATTGACAACTTGCATAAGGTAGGACACATGAACTAGCCAAATAAGACAAAAATAATTAAATTAATGTCTAAGGTAGTAAACTATGGATTGATTATTCTAACACCCCCCCTTAAGCCTGAATTATGAGTAATATATCAGAAAATTATAGGGCCTAGCAACAATGCTTAGTCACCCTTTACAAACTGCATGTCCATTTAAAACAAGGAAAGAGGCAAAACCAACTTGGGAAAATCCTCCCTTAAACATGGATTGTAAAACAAAATTTGGAAATCTTGTCTTCACTCATGCTTCACAGCATGATCAGCAATCCCTAGAAGTGATTTGAGATTGCTGAAGGTCTTTTCACAAAATGCTTTGGTGAAGATATCAGCTACTTGTTCTGAAGATGAACAGAAGAGTAGGTGAATGGTGCCATCATGCACAAGCTCTCTGATGTAGTGCATATGGATCTCAATGTGTTTGGTTCTCTAGTTCTAAACTGGATCTTTGCATATTCGAATGGTACTCTAGTTATCACAGTAGATATTAGTTGAGTACTTTGATTCGAAGCCACTCTCTCCAAGTAAACCATGCAACCATAAACATTGAGTTGTTGCATTAACAACTCCTCTGTACTCTGCTTCTGTAGATGAGAGTGCAATGGCACTCTGTTTTTTGCTTGACCAACTGATTGGCTGTTCTGCAAGCATGAACACATATCCTGATGTGGAATTTCTGTCTGTGCTATCACCTGCCCAATCACTGTCAGTAAATCCAATCAAATCAAGATCAGATTTTGCTTTATAGAAGATCCCATGTGTCATTGTTCCCTGAACAAAGTTAAGGATTTTTTTGGCTGCTTTCCAATGGATCTCATGAGGCTGATCCATGTATCTAGAAGCCACACTTACTGCATAAGAAATATCAAGTCTATTATGTGTCAGATACAATAAACATCCAATCAATTGCCTATACAGTGTATTGTTTACCATAGGTGAAGAATCAGTTTCTTCCAGCTTCACTCCTGAAAGGAAAGGAGTTTTTCTTGCTTTGCAATCCTTCATTCTGAATTTGTTCAGAAAATCCAAGGCATATCTAGACTAGTGCACCTTGATTCCAGCTTTGGTTTGAGCAATATCAAGCCCCAAAAATTGACTTAAGAGCCCCAAATCTGTCATGGAGAAGCCTTGGTTCATAGCTCCTTTTAAGGAAGCAATATCATCCTTTGAGCTTCCTGTAACGAGGAGGTCATCAACATATAACACAATGATCATTAATGAACCATTAAATAAATTCAAATAGATATTTGGATCTGATTTGAACCGAACAAAATTCAGTGATAGCAAGAATCTATCGATCTTGGCATACCAAGCCTTGGGGGCTTTCTTTAGCCCATACAATGACTTTCTCAACCTGCACACAAGAGAAGTGTTAGTGGAAAAACCTTGAGGCTGCTGCATATATATCTCTTTAGTGATATCTCCATTTAGGAAGGCACATTTTACATCCATGTGATGTACCTCCCATTACCTTGAGGCTGTAATGGCTAAGGCTAGCCTGATGGAATCCATCTTTGCCACTAGGGCAAAGGTCTCATTGTAATATATGCCATGAACTTGTGAGTAGGCCTTGGATACCAATATATCATTGTACTTCAGTGGTGAACCATCAGAAGCAAATTTAGTCTTATAGACCCACTTATACTGGACTAAGTTTCTTCCTGGAGGAAGATCCACTAGCTCCCACGTGTTGCTCTTCTGGAGTAAGCTGAACTCCTCCTTCATGGTTTTTTGCCATCTTGGATCTCCTGCTACTTATTCATATGTTTGAGGATCAGAATCCACCATCAAATATCATTTTTCAGCAAACATAGGATCCTTCATGCATAGACCACTCTCAAATTGAGATCTAGTCCTCCTTGGGTCATTGGGATCCCCATCTAGCTCTCCTGCTGCATGTAGTGTCTTGGATGCCCATTTTGGCCTTGTAGGGATGTTAGGGTCTACTATAAACTCATCTCCATTAGACAAATCAGAATCATCATGTTCAACAAACTCTTTACTTACTTCTTGAGGTTCAGGTGGAGAAGAGGCTTCTCCAACTTCCACTGCTGCAAGGGGTTCTTCTTCAAACTGAACACACCTTTCGATGAAGGCTCTATTGGTGCTCAAATTTATCAACTTTTACCCTTTTGAATCTTCAAAGTATCCAACAAAAATACACTCTTGGCTTTGGGGCTGCAAATCCTTCCTCTTCTCTGTTGGAATTCTAGCCCAAGCCTTTGAGCCAAAAATCCTGAAATGGGTCACATCTGGCTTGTGCCCACTCCATGCTTCGAAGGGAGTCATGCCATCAAGTTGTTTATGAGGCACCCTATTCTGAATATATGCTTCACAGTTTATATCTCCAGCCCAGTACTTTGGTGGCAAAGTTTTGGCCTCCATCATGCATGTTGTCATCTCCTTCAGTGATCTGTTTTTCCTTTCAACAACACCATTTTGCTGTGGTGTGTAAGGGATAGAATGTTGCATCTGAATACCTACATCTGCAGAGTAATTAATAAACTCAAAATTTACATACTCACCACCATTTTTAGATCTGAGGGCTTTGATTTTCCTTCCAGCCTAGTTTTCAACCAAAGCCTTAAAGACTTTGAATAGGCCAAAAAATTCAGACTTGTGTTTCAGGAAGTGAACCCAACAATACCTGGAAAAGTTATCAATGAAAGTCAATGCATATTTGTCCTGACTCATGGAAATATGAGGGAATGGGACAGCAACATCAATGTGTATCAGCTCGAGGGGTGCATAGGTTCTCTCATGACTAGCTCTCTCAAATTTATGCTCTGGGTGTTTTCCTAGGATGCAACCTTGGTAGACTCCTTTGGAAAATTTTATCTTGGGCAACCCTATGACCATCTCTTTTTCACTAAGATCAGAAATATATTTGTGGTTTAGGTGGCCAAATATTTCATGCCAAACCTTGATTGCTTCATTAGCATGAATCGGAAGAGCAGAGGGGTTTGATTAAGGTAGGAAGTGTGAGAACATGTATACCTTTTGAGCATGATTCACAACTCCTTTTGCAATGACTCTACCACTTGAGATCTCTGTGGTCTCAACTTCATCAAGGGAGAATATGAATTTCTTAGGAGACCCAGTGTGGGTCATCTGGTACACTGACAAGAGGTTGGAGGCAAGACCAGGAACATACAACACATTGCTGAACTGACCATGATCAAGATCAATCCTCCCTTTGCCCAAACTTTCAGTGAGAGAGTCATCTCCCAGTACTATAGGTGGTCCTTTCGACATATCAAGTGAGGAGAATGCCTCCTTGGTCGAAACCATGTGTCTTGAAGCTCCATAATCAATGATAAAACTGGGTGAGCTTGATGTGCCAGCAACCAATGCATGAACTCTCTCTCTGTCATCTAAACTTGATCCTCCTTCTCTCTTCTTTGAGCTTTCTGGAAGGGAGATGCCATTATTCTCTAGGAGTTGGTTCAGCATGTCTATTTGATTCTTCATACAAGAGCTTTCAGTGTGATTGCCCTTATTGCAGTATGCACACTTGCTCATTTCACCTTTGTTTTTCTTCTTCTAGTAGTTCTTCTTGGAACCTTGTGGCTCCTCTAGAGACTGTTTCTTGTCTCTCTTTTGCTCAGGTGGATTTTTAGTTTTCTTTTTTCTTTTTGAATCCACCTTCGAATCTCCAGTAACTAGAGCTTGATCTTTGGATGGTTTGATGGTGCCCATCATCACCAACTTATCATGTTCTTGTGTGAGAGATTCCATGAAATCTGCAAGGCTAGGCATCTTCCAGGTTCGAGCTGTCATTTTTGTGGCATAGAAGGTCGAAACAAGCACTGAATAGTCAGGGCCTAGATTCAATAGAATGGCTAGGACGAGCTGATCATCCTTCTTTTCGATCCCACACTGTTTCAGCTGCAAAACAAGTGCTTTAAACTTGGAGAAATATAGCTGCAGGGATTCAAATCTATTTGGACTTAGAGAAATCAGTTCATTTTTTATTTGGTGTCCCCTCATCTCATCTATCTTTCCAAAAAGATCAGAAATCTTCTCCCATACTTCATTCAGTGATGTCAATCCATCATTATGGAAAAGGAGGTCTCCGGAAATACTCAAACATAGGAGACCATAGGCCTCATCCCTCCTGTTGTGCCATTTTATCTTCTCTATAGCTGCATTGGGCTCTGCTTCTATTGCCATAGTCACCCTGTAGAGGCATTTTTCTCTCAACAGTATCTCCATATCTACTTTCCATTCAAATAAATTGAAGGGAGTCAAGATAGTTTTCTATGATTGATCCATAGCTTAGAAAATCTATCCCGGCTGTCAGTAGAAGGCTCCCAGTCACTGATGTCGAACCTGCAAAACAATTTTGAAGGAGAGAAATCAATCTATAATGGCTCTGATACTATGTGGAAATTGAACCCAGTGATAGATTAATTTTACTCACAACAATTAATAATTGATCATGCAAAATCACTCACAAAAGAGACTGAAATTGGAGTTGAACACTAAACTGTATTAACTCAGTGTACAATAGCCAACCCTGTAACATAATAAGTTGTTGTATAAATAAAATACATCAGGGATTCAAATGCATGAGGAGAAGTTCAAATCTAGCATAAAGCAGGCTTACTAAAATTAAGCAAATCCCCCATAGGTGTAAAAAGCTGATCCCAAATCTGTCATTGGAGCTCACGAATTATAAAAATGGCTTAGGAAAGGTAAAGAGTGGTGGAATGACAACTCATACACGCTTTTGCAAGGAGAAAAGAGTGGAGGATGAAAGGGACAAAAAACTAGTTCACCTCACCTAGTCAAACTTTCCCTATTGCCTTAAAACACTGAAAAAGCAGGCAATAAAGCAGAAAAAGTTGAAGGGCGCCTAGGAGACCAGGAATAAAGTAGAATTGATTCCTTAAGGTTTCCAAAGCGCTACATGGGTCAAATTAGGCAAGTTGGACCACTATGGATAGGTAATTGACAACTTGCATAAGGTGGGACACATGAACTAGGCAAATAAGACAAAAATAATTAAATTAATTTCTAAGGTAGTAAACTATGGGCCGATTATTCTAACACTCCTTAAAAAATAGCTGAAAAATCTGTGACATACTCTACTTCAGCTGTACTCAGTGCCACACAGGATTGCTTCCTGCTAAACCAAGAGATCACACCTGATCCCATACTGAAGCAGCTCCCTGAAGTGCTCTTCCTATCGATGGCACTTCCTACCCAGTCTAAATCAACATAACCCTCTAGGTTAATATTCGTATTTGCATCATACTTGAGCCCATAATCAACTGTACCATCAACTGTACCCCTTAGGTACCTCAGAATATGCTTTGCAGCAATCAAGTGAACATGTCTCAGATCTGTCAAGAATTTGCTCAAGGTGTTCACAAAAAAGAAAATATCTGGTCTTGTGTCCATCAGGTACATCAAGGACCCAATCATCTGACAATACATCATGGCATCAACCACTTCTGATGAAGCATCACTCAATAGCTTTAGGTTCGATGCCATGGGTGTGGTCATGGCCTTACAATCCATCATCCCGAATCTCTTAAGGATCTCTACCATATATTTCCCTTGTCATAGGGAAATTCCATCTGTGCTCTGCCACACCTCCATGTGGAAATTGAACCCAGTGATAGATTAATTTTACTCACAACAATTAACAATTGATCATGCAAAATCACTCACAAAATAGACTTAAATTGGAGCTGAACACTAAACTGTATTAAATCAGTGTACAATAGCCAACCCTGTAATAACATAGGCTACTGTATTAAATAATTACATCAGGGATTTGAATGCATGAGGAGCAATTCGAATCTAGCGTAAAGCAGGCTTACCAAAAATAAGCAAATCCCCCATAAGTGTAAAAAGTTGATCCCAAATCTGTCATGGAGCTCACGAATTAGCAAAAAGGATTAGGCAAGATAAAGAGTGATGGAATGACAACTCATACATGCTTTTCCAAGGAGAAAAGAGTGGATGATGTAGAGGACAAAAAACTAGTTCATCTCACCTAGTCAAACTTTCCCAATTGCCTTAAAGCACTGAAAAAGCAGGCAATAAAGCAGAAAAAGCAGAAGGGCGCCTAGGAGGCCAGGAATAAAGTAGAATTGATTCCTTGAGGTTTCCCAAGCACTACATGGGTCAAATTAGGCAAGTTGGACCACTATGGATAGGTAATTGACAACTTGCATAAGGTGGGACACATGAACTAGGCAAATAAGACAAAAATAATTAAATTAATGTCTAAGGTGGTAAAATATGGGTTGATTATTCTAAAACCCCCCCTTAATCGTGAATTATCCATAATATATCAGAAAAATATAGGTCCTAGAAACAAGGCTTAGTCACCCTTTACATACTGCATGTCCATACAACCAAGGAAAGAGGCAAAAAACCACATGGGAAAATTCTCCCTTAAACATGGACTGTAAAACAAAATTTGGAAATATTGTCTTCACTCATGCTTCACAGCATGATCAGCAATCCCCAATAGTGATTTGAGATTGGTGAAGGTCTTCTCACAAAATTCTTTGGTGAATATATCAGCTACTTGTTCTGAAGATGAACAGAGGAGTAGGTGAATGGTGCCATCATGCACAAGCTCTCTGATGTAGTGCATATGGATCTCAATGTGTTTGGTTCTTTGCTTTTGAACTGGATCTTTGCAGATTCGAATGGTACTTTGGTTATCACAATAGATGGTAGTTGTGTACTCTGATTCGAAGCCACACTCTCCAAGTAATCCCTGCAACCATAAACATTGAGTTGCTGCATTAACAACTCCTCTGTACTCTGCTTCTATAGATGAGAGTGCAATGGCACTCTATTTCTTGCTTGAACAACTGATTGGCCCTTCTGCAAGCATGAACACATATCCTGATTTGGAATTTCTGTCTGTGCTATCACTTTCCCAATCACTGTTAGTAAATCCAATCAAATCAAGATCATATTTTGCTTTGTAGAAGATCCCATGTGTCCTTGTTCCCTGAACAAAGTTAAGGATCCTTTTGGCTGCTTTCCAATGGATCTCATGAGGCTGATCCATGTATCTAGAAGCCACACTTACTGCATAAGAAATATCAGTTCTAGTATGTGTAAGATACAACAAACATCCAATCAATTGCCTATACAGTGTATTGTTTACCATAGGTGAAGAATCAGCTTCTTCCAGCTTCACTCCTGAAAGGAAAGGACTCTTGCTTGGTTTGCAGTCCTTCATTTTGAATTTTTTCAGCAAGTCCAAGGCATATTTGGACTGTCGCATGTTGATTCTGGCTTTGGTTTGAGCAATCTCAAGCCCCAAAAATTGACTTAAAAGCCCCAAATTTGTCATGGAGAAGGCTTGGTTCATTGCACCCTTTAAGGAAGCAATCTCATCCTTTGAGCTTCCTATAATGAGGAGGTCATGAACATATAACACAATGATAATTAATGAACCATGAATTAACTTCAAATAGACATTTTGATCTGATTTTCACCGAACAAAATTCATTGATAGCAAGAAGCTATCGATCTTGGCATACCAAGACCTGGGGGCTTGCTTTAGCCCATACAATGACTTTCTCAACCTGCACACAAGAGAAGGGTTAGTAGAAAATCCTTGAGGCTGCTGCATATATATCTCTTTAGTGAGATCTCCATTAAGGAAGGCACACTTTACATCCATGTGATGTACCTCCCATTGCTTTGAGGCTGCAATGGCTAGGGCTAGCCTGATGGAATACATCTTTGCCACTGGGGCAAATGTCTCATTCTAATATATCCCATGAAATTGTGAGTATCCTTTGGCTACCAATCTGGCCTTGTACTTTAGTGGTGAACCATCAGCAGCAAATTTGGTCTTGTAGACCCACTTACACTGAACTAACTTCCTCCCTAGAGGAAGATCCACTAGCTCCCATGTGTTGCTCTTCTAAAGTGAGATGAACTCTTCCTTCATGGAAGCTTGCCATCTTGGATCTCCTACTACTTCTTCATATGTTTGAGGATCATATTCCACCATAAAATAGCATTTTCCATCAAACATAGGATCCTTCATGCACAGACCACTCTCAAATTGAGATCTAGTCCTCCTTGGGTCATTGAAAACCCCAGCTAGCTCTCCTACTGCATGTAGTGTCTTGGCTGCCCATTTTGGCCTTGTAGGGCTGTTAGGGTCTGCAATAAACTCATCTCCATCATACATATCAGAATCAGCATGTTCAAAAACTCTTCACTTACTTTCATAGGTTCAGGTGGTGAAGAGGCTTCTCCAACTTCCACTGCTGCAAGGGGTTCTTGTTCAAACTGAACACACCTTTCAATGGAGGATTTGTTTGTGCTCAAATTTATCAGCTTGTACCCTTTTGAATCTTCAGAGTACACAACAAATAGACACTTTTGGCTTTGGGGCTTCAAAGCCTTCCTCTTCTCTGTTGGAATTCTATCCCAAGCCTTTGAGCCAAAAATCCTGAAATGGGTCACATCTAGCTTGTGCCCACTCCATGCTTCGAAAGGAGTCATGCCATCAAGATATTTGTGAGGAACCCTATTATGAATATAGGCTGCACAATTGATAGCTTCAGCCTAGTACTTTGGTGGCAAATTTTTGGCCTCCATCATGCATGTTTCCATCTCCTTCAGTGATCCGTTCTTTCTCTCAGCAACACCATTCTGCTGTGGTGTGTAAGGGATAGAATGTTGCA
The DNA here is from genome assembly GCA_001517045.1 of Pseudotsuga menziesii. Classification (NCBI taxonomy): domain Eukaryota; kingdom Viridiplantae; phylum Streptophyta; class Pinopsida; order Pinales; family Pinaceae; genus Pseudotsuga; species Pseudotsuga menziesii. The sequence continues at coordinate 12,500 of LPNX011052147.1, forward strand.
TATGAATACCTACATCTGTATAATAGTTAATAAAATTAGACTTGACATACTCACCACTATTGTTAGATCTGAGGACCTTGAGTTTCCTCCCAGACTGGTTCTCAACCAAAGCCTTAAAGACTTTGAATAGGCCAAAAACTTCAGACTTGTGTTTCAGGAAGTAAACCCAGCAATACCTGGAAAAGTCATCTATGAAAGTCAATGCATATTTTTCCTGACTCATGGACATATGAGGGAATGGGCCAACAACATCATTGTGGATCATCTCGAGGGGTGCAGGGGTTCTCTCATGACTAGCTCTCTCAAATTTATGCTCTTGGTGTTTTCCTAGGATACAACCTTGGAAGACTCCTTTGGAAAATTTTATCTTGGGAAACCCTATGACCATCTATTTTTCGATAAGATCAAAAAGATATTTGTAGATTAGGTGGCCAAATATTTCATTCCAAATCTTGCTTGCTTCATTAGCATGAATCAGAAGAGCAGAGGGTTTTGAGTAGGGTAGGAAGTGTGAGAACATGTATACCTTTTGAGCATGATTCGCAACTCCTTTTGCAATGATTTTACCACTTGATATCTTTGTGATGTCAACTTCATCAGGGGAGAATATGACATTCTTTGGAGACCCAATGTGAGTCATCTGGTACACTGATAAGAGGTTGGAGGCAAGACCAGGCACACACAACACATTGCTAAAATGACCATGATCAAGATCAATCCTCCCTTTGCCCAAACTTTCAGTGAGAGAGTCATCTCCCAGTACTATAGGTGGTACCTTCGACATGTCAAGTGAGGAAAATGCATCCTTGGTCGAAACCATGTGTCTTGAAGCTCTAGAATCAATGATGAAGCTAGGTGAGCTTGATGTGCCAGCAACCAATGCATGAACTCTCTCTCTGTCTTTTGAGCTTGATCCTCCTTCTCTCTTCTTTGAGCTGTCTGGAAGGGAGATGTCGTTCTTCTCTAGGAGTTGGGTCAGCATATCTATTTGCTTCTTCATACAAGAGATTTCAGAGTGATTTCCCTTATTGCAGTATGCACACTTGCTCATTTCTCCTTTATTCTTGTTCTTCTGGTAGTTCTTCTTGGAAACTTGTGGCTCCTCCAGAGACTTGTTCTTGTCTCTCTTTTTCTCAGGTGGATTTTTAGCTTTATTTTTTCTTTTTGAATCCACCTTCGAATCTCCAGCAAACAGAGCTTAGTCTTTGGATGGTTTGATGGTGCCCATCATCACCAGCTTCTCCCGTTCTTGTGTGAGAGATTCCATGAAATCTGCAAGGCTAGGCATCTTCCAGGTTCGAGCTGTCAGTTTTGTGGCATAGAAGGTTGAAACAAACACTAAATAGTCAGGGCCAAGCTTCGAGAGAATGGCCAAGACCATCTGATCATCCTTCTTTTCGATCCCACACTGTTTCAGCTGCAAAACAAGTGCTTTGAACTTGGAGAAATAGAGTTGCAGTGATTCAAAGCTATTGGGACTCAGGGAAATCAGCTCATTTTCTATTTGATGTCCCCTCATCTTGTTTTTATTTCAAAAAATATCAGTAATATTCTCCCATACTTCATTCGGTGATGTCAATCCATCAAGATGGAAAAGGAGGTCTCTGGAAATACTTCGAAACAGGAGACCATAGGCCTCATGCCTCCTATTGTGCCATTTTATCTTCTCTGCAGCTGCATTGGGCTCTACTTCTGTTGCCATAGTCACCCTATAGAGGCATTTTTCTCTCAACAGTATCTCCATCTCTGCTTTCCATTCAAATAAATTGAAGGGAGTCAAGATGATCTTCTGAGATTGATCCATAGCTTAGAAATCTATCCCGGCTGTCAGTAGAAGGCTCCCAGTCACTGATGTCGAACCTACAAAACAATTTTGAAGGAGAGAAATCAATCTACAATGGCTCTAATACCATGTGGAAATTGAACCCAATGATAGATTAATTTTACTCACAACAATTAACAATTGATCATGCAAAATCACTCACAAAAGAGACTGAAATTGGAGATGAACACTAAACTGTATTAACTCAGTGTATAATAGCCAACCCTATAATAACATAGGCTGATGTATTAAATAATTACATCGGGGATTCGAATGCATGAGGAGCAATTCGAATCTAGCATAAAGCAGGCTTACCAAAAATAAGCAAACCCCCCATAGGTGTAAAAAGTTGATCCCAAATCTGTCATGGAGCTCACGAATTAGAAAAAAGGTTTAGGCAAGCTAAAGAGTGATGGAATGAAAACTCATACATGCTTTTCCAAGGAGAAAAGAGTGGAGGATGTAGAGGAAAAAAAACTAGTTCACCTCACCTAGTCAAACTTTCCCAATTGCGTTGAAGCACTGAAAAAGCGGGCAATAAAGTAGAAAAAGTAGAAGGGCGCCTAGGAGGCCAGGAATAAAGCAGAATTGATTCCTTGAGGTTTCCCAAGTGCTACATGTGTCAAATTAGGCAATTTGGACCACTATGGATAGGTAATTGACAACTTGCATAAGGTGGGACACATGAACTAGGAAAATAAGACAAAAATAATTAAATTAATGTCTAAGGTGGTAAACTATGGGTTGATTATTCTAACATTCCATGCCTATAAAATAATGCATCATACCCAAGTCCTTCATTTCGAAGTTAGCAGAAAGCTTCCTCTTCATATCAGCAATCAACCCATCCATAACTATTACAAACATATCATCTACCTATAGTAGGAGCATCACTGGGTTTCCATTTTTAACCTTGTAGTAAAGGTTGGAATCTGCTTTACTCTTGGTAAAGCCCAGACTAGATAGAAAGCTATCAATTCTGCCATACCATGTCCTGAGTACTTGTTTCAAACCATACAAGGATTTCTTTAATCTACACACATTAGACTCCCTGTCATGTGTCTCAAAACCGAGTGGCTGCTCCACGTACACTTCCTCTTCTACTACACCATTCAAGAAAGTAGTCTTGGCATCCATCTGGTGTATCTTGCATTTCATCACTGCAGCCAGAGCAAGTACTGATCTAATGGAAGTGTATCTAGCTACAGGTGCAAAATTTTCTTCATAGTCTATTTCTTCTTTCTAAAAGAAACCACGAGTAACAAATCTTGCTTTATATTTCTCTATGCTACCATCTGCAACATGCTTGATTTTGTAGATCCATTTGGAAGTTACAACTAACTTCCCTTCTGGTCTTGGGACAACATCCCAAACATCATTCTTCATAATTGATTGATACTCTTTGATCATAGCATCCTTCCATTCTTTCCATTCTGCTTCTTCTTCATAATTGGAAGGTTCTTTATCGATAAAATCACATAGTAATGCTACATATCCGAAGCAAGATCTGGTCCTCTTTATTTCTCTGTGATTATATTCTAGAGCCCCATATCTTTCTACACCTTGGATAGATTATTGTACCCAAGAAGGTTTCCTCTTATGAGGATTCTTCTCTGGAGGTGGATCTATATGTTCTTGAGGTTCTTCAAATTCTCGATCTTCTTCTTGAGCTTCTTCATTCATAGTTGTATCATGAATTCTAGGTGCTTTCGATTCTTTAGGAACTTCAACAAGTCTCTTTTCTGGTTTTTTTGTAAGCCGTGTATTCATCAAATGTCACATCCCTACTAATGTCCATATTATTGAATCCTAGGAAGTATATTCTATAAGCCTTCGAGCTTTCAGAGTATCCCACAAATATACCCTTCTTTCCTGAAGGATCTAATTTAGTTCTCTTCTCTTTTGGAATGTGTATGTACACTGGACAGTCGAATATTTTGAGATGGATGACTTCTGGTTTCTTGTCAAAAAAGACTTCTTCAAGTGTCTTTTTCTCAAGTACTCTGTGTGGAGTACGGATCTGTGCATATACTGTTGTTCTAGCAGCTTCTGCCCATAGATGCATAGAAAGATCTTGATCATGAAGCATAGCTCTTGCAGCTTCCATGATAGTTTTGTTCTTCCTTTCTGTAATCCCATTTTGTTGTGGATTATATGGAGTGGAAAACTCCCTCTTAATCCTTGAGTCTTTGCATAACTCTTTGAATTCATTTGATGTGAATTCTCCGCCATTATCTGATCGAAAGGTCTTGATCTTCTTTTCTGTGTGATTCTCGATCAAGGCTTTGAATTCCTTGAACTTGCTGAATAATTCATCTTTGTTCTCCATGAAGTAAATCCATGTCTTCCCAGAAAATTCATCAATGAAAGAAACATAGTATACATACCCGCTTAGAGAGCTTGATGACATTGGACCACATACATCAGAGTGGATGATTTCCAAAATTCCTTTTGCTTTTCTCTTGCTACTTGGAAATGTCTTCTTTGTATTCTTTACTTTCGCACATCCTTTGCAGACCCCATCATGTTTTTCTTGAATTTTTGGAAGACCTTCAACAACTTTGCTTGCAAGTGCTCTATAATGCACATGTGCAAGCCTTCTATTCCAAAATTCATTTGGCTCTACTGTGTCATGGACAAAGGATTTTTCTGGATGGCCCTTCAATTTGTATAGAACTCCTTCTTGTTCCCCAATCACTACTGCATCATTAATAGTATTTTCTTTTGGCCACATAATAACTTGGCCATCTATAAATTCAACCCTCATACCTTTTGCATCTAATGCAGATATGGAGAGAAGGTTCTTCTTCAGTCCTGGTACAAACAATACATCTTGCATATTCATAGAATTTCCAGAGTCTAGCTTATAGGAGGATTCCCCACTACCTTTTATTGGATACTGGTAGTCATCTCCAAGTTTCACCTTGGGAGGTGATTCACGTTCTGAAATTTTTACAAAGGATTCTTTGAATCCTATCATATGTTTGGAAGTCCCACTATCTATAAGCTAATCATTGCTTCCATGTGTGATGTTTTTTGTGAGAGAAAAAATCAAGACATATTCTTCATCACTCAAAGAATATTCACTTTCATATCTGGTTCTCTTCTTGGATAGTTCATCATCCTCTGTAGCATGAGCATGATGTCTTCTATTGTTTCACTTTTTATTATTTTGTCTTTCAGGACAATCTTTTGCAAAGTGTCCTACTTCATCACATGCATAACATCTTCTTCTAGACAAATCCTTTATAGAGTTAGTATTATATAAATGCTTACCTATGTAGTGATGAGAACTTCTTTTGATTTTCTTGGAATGAACTGTGAGGGCTTGATCTTCACTTCCCATCTTTTCTTCTTGAGCTGTTATCCAAGCTTCTTCTTGAGAGCATTATTCCCATATTTTGCTAAACTTGACTAACTTCTTTCTGGCACATATCCCTTGAATAAAGGAGTCCCATGATCTAGGGAGACCATTCAAGGTGGTCATCACAACCTCTACATTCTCCACTTATTCATCTACCACTTCCAGTTGTTACTTGATATAAAAGACCCTTGTAAAGTAAGACTGGATGCTCTCAACATTCTGGATCTTTACATTCTTCAGTTGGTTTCTTCAGAGTCATATTCTGGTTTATGTTCTTCCCTTCAAATAATTTGGTTAGGGCATCAAACATAGATTTAGGTGTCTTTAGCGAGGACACCTGTGGTATGAGGTGATCATTGATTGAATCAGCAATCATCCTTTTTTTCATAACCAACTTATTCTTTTGTAAGGCCTTAGTCTCATCTCCCTCCGAAACTGGAACCTCCTCATTGATATAGGAGTCCAACTCATTTTCTTCCAAGATCGGGGAGATCCTATACTTCCAAGCTCGGAAGTTATCAGCACCCTCAAGCTTTTCATCAAGCTTGGTATGATTAGACATCTTAACTGAGAACCTCAAATGGATCTATAAAAGATTTAGATCTTAGCAGGTTAAGATGTTGGATCTGGATTTGGAGCTGAATTTTTGCAGTGTTGGTTCAAGAGCAGATTAGGGTTTTACTTTTTTCCGGAGTTCTGTCCAACCAAATGCTTTGATCCTGATCTCTAAAATTTCATTTTGAGGAGGAGATCAATCCAGGTCTGGGCTCACTGAAAAATTCCACTTATGTGGAAATCCCTAATTTCCAGCTGTAGTGTCGGGTCCAAAACTGAAAAACCTTAGAATTAAATTATCCTTTGATAGAAAGATGCACCCTAGGGAGGAGAGTCATTCCAACCTTATTTTGCTGAAAAAATATGGAGAGAGATCACAAAGTAGGAAGCCCTAGTTCCCGCAGCTGCAAAGTGTCTTCTTCTCAGGTTAGCTCTGATACCATTTTATATTTTTATCATTAAGCTAGCATTATATTAGGATCTTTTACTGAGAAAATAACAAGCACAACAATAAAAAACAAGAGACAATGAACACAGTGTTTTCCTCAAGGAAACCATAAATGGAGAAAACCCTGCAACTTCCACAGAGATAGAATCAACACCAAAACTAAAACCCCAAAACAATAAGATGATCTCCCGACAATAGTAACCTCTTTCTTCCTTGCCCTGGTGTCTTCTTCTTCCTCAACTATGCAGTACAACTGAGTGTGAGTGAGTGTGTGTTAAATAGAGAGGCTATATCTTCTCTTTATACTAATTCCCAACTTGACTAAACCCTACTAGGGCCGACTTCACTAGGTGAGTCTAATGACCCTAGTGCCCCGAAACTGCAGGTACTTTAACCCTTGATGAATAAGAGGGTTACCCACAATGACTTGACATGACTTGTTTACATTATAGAACCTCTCTATAGGAACGTCCGAGCATGACATGACTCAAGTACATCCCAGAATAAAAATCGAGTTACAATACATAATAAATACAAGTGAATACATTCCGAAGTTACAATTACATCAACATGGTGTGTCCGTGCCGAGCTCTTCTGACATGGCAAGTGGATTGGTAATTTGGTTCCTTCAATGGTTAGATGTAAGTGTTGTGCCTTCCTGACATGGTGAGAGGATTGGTTCCTTCCATGGTCAGATGTAAATGTTGTGCCCTTCCAACATGGTGAGAGGATTGGTTCCTTCCATTGTCATATGTATGTGTAGATCCCAAATCCAGCATGAAAAATGGTTGGATATTTGAAGAGATGTCTAGTATGAAAAAGGACTAGCTCTGTGTAGATCCCACATCCAGCATGAAAAAGGGTTGGCTCTATGAAGACACATCTAGTATGAAAAAGGACTAACTCTGTGTATATCCCACATCTAGTATGAAAAATGACTAGCTCTGTGAAGACACATCCAGTATGAAAAAGAACTAGCTTTGTGTAGATCCCACATCTAGTATGAAAAAGGACTAGCTCTGTGAAGAAACATCCAATATGAAAAAGTACTGGCTCTGTGTAGATCCCACATCTAGTATGAAAAAGGACTAGCTCTATGAAGACACATACAATATGAAAGATGACTGGCTTTGTGTAGATTCCACAGCTAGTACGAAAAAAGGACTAGCTCTGTGATGATACATCCAGTATGAAAAAGGACTGGCTTTGTAGATCTACATCCAACATGAAAAAGGGTTGGCTCTGTAGAAATTCCTATGACGAGAAGAATTAAGAGATAACACCCGTGATGATGACCCAGTGATTATCCATATTGAGTGATGATCCAGATCCAGTGATGATCCAGGTCCAGTGATGATGATCCAATAGTGATGATCTAGATCCAGTGATGATCCAGATCCGGTGATGATCCAGATCCAGTGATGATGATCCATATCGAGCGATGATCTAGATCAAGATGAATATGACTTGAAGATGAAGATGATGAGAACTCATTGATGATCCAGATGATATAGAGAAGAAGACCCATGCTGATAAATTGTGTTGAGACAATACCTTCCTATTTAAGAGGGAGTGTTGATGTATTTGTAACTTCGAAATGTATTCAATTGTATATCTTATGTCTTGTACTCCAATTTTTATTTCGGGAAGTGTCTATAATGCATTTGAGTCATATCATTCCCTGATGTTCCTATCGGGATATTCAATAATGTAAACAAGTCATGTCAAGTGATTCTGGGTAACCCTTGTATTGTTCAAGGGTTAAAGTCCCCGTAGTTCCGGGGCCCTGGGATTATTATACTCTCCTAGAGAATTCGGCCCTAGTGAGTTATTGTCAAGCTAGTATTTAGTATAAATAGAGAGTGAGGCTCTCTATTTATCACACACTTAATCACACTAAGTTGTAGCACATAGATGAGAGAGAAGAAGTTGTTGGGGCTAGAAAGAAAGAGGCTATTGCTGTCGGGAGATCATCTTACTATTTTGGGGTTTTACTTTTGGTGTTGATTATATCTTTGAGGAAGTTGTAGGGTTTTCCCCATTTATGGTTTCCCCAAGGAAAAACATTGTGTTTATTGTCTCTTGTGTTTGATTGCGGTGCTTGTTATTCTCTCAGTTAAAGATACTAATATAATGCTAGCTTAATGATAAAAATATAACAATATTGTGGTTGTGCTACCATTTGTGGTGGAGGTGCAAACTGTGGCTGTGATATAAACTGTTGTTGTGGTTGTGCGGGGACAAACTACAACGAAGGTGGTGGTGTATATGGAACTTGTGCTTCTAGTTGTACTATTTGTGGCTGCACTTATGCTGTTCAAGGGTCCTCACCTTTACGACACATTCTACATAAGCTAAGATAATTTCCAATTCATGTAGTAATTAACTAGCCTAATATTTTTTGTATTTTCAAATTTTGGGGACATTACACCAAGGTGCTTGACATAGTCGGAAGGATGGAGACTTTTAATACTCGATAGTGGCGCAACAATTCCCCACAACCTTATCCTTGTCAACTTAACAACTAGTGAAATAGTGCGACACATGTGATTCCTTAATGGTAAATGACAACAATGTGAGAATATTACAACTTAACAGTATTTCAAAATGAATAATACACAGTGCTTGACAATTCTTTAGTCATTCATTCATTTACTGTCGTTATCAATATTGCAACATTCATTCAAAAAATAGTTATAAACAATACACGATATTCAAACATTCAACATTAACCGTTAAACATTTAACCATTCACATTCAACATTCATGCGACACAAGAAATAACGTGGAAACCCATCTGGGTAAAAACCAACAAGGTTCTCTTCATCTGGCATGAGAAATATATGGCACCTTGTAGTCTACAATTGACATACTATTTTGAGATATTTCTATTTAGCTTAGGCTCTTATTTCTCTCATTCTCTTTGTTTTATGTTTTTCTTCTAACTTCTACTTATCCACACATATCCTTGATAGACTCCTCTACTATATTGTCTGCGCACTAAGCTACAGATTGACTCTTAGAAAATGGTCTACAAACACGACTACAGATCTGCGGCTCAACAACCTTCTATGATCTGAATCCTCTATGATCTCCTCAAACTACTTCTACTATTACAAACTGAATCATAAAACAACAATATCTTTAAAGCTAACCCTTATACAGAACAAGTTCCTCTTACTTATAGTTTATACCACATCATGTCAGGTCAATTGAGTACAACTCAGTTATTATAGTAATAAGTAGTCACAAAACATTCTTGTATTACATTTATGACAGGCCATACCTAGCCAAAAAATGTCCTTCATTACATTAATAACATGCCATAACTAGCCGCAAAAAGCATCCTTTAGTATTCCTCCAACTCGAGCACTTGTATTCCTTATGATCTATCACTTTCTTTCCTTTACTCTTCTCTCTGCTCAACCTCCACTGACTCTGGGTTTTATTTTCCTCTGTTCTGCGCTTCCTTTTATTCCTTTAACTGCTTTTCCTCTATTGCACGCTTTCTTTTCTTTTTGTGCTTGCATTTTGGTTTCTTCCTTATGCTCTATCCTGGCCCAATACAAGTTTATGAATATGCCAAATTTGACATATGATCAATAAACCCTAAGATTATGAATGATCATGTAAATATCAGTAACAATATTATGTCAATATCAATCATATGATCATGACAATATCAATCATATGAACATGTCAAGATCTCATTCACATGTTAAACATAACATTTGAATACATACATGTACCTCTTTAGGTCATACTTGTCAAAGTTATTTGTAGGCTCTCTTACAAGACTAAAACCCTATTTTTTCAAGTAGGTCATATTGTGAATGTTTTGAGATGATATATAAAACTAGGATGATGGAAACAGGAAGCCACAATGATCACTTATGTCTTAAGGCTTGTATAATTTCCTTCTTGGCAGCTCACATCTTATAACAATTATAACAATTAGTTCAATGCATAAATTTAACCATAAAACATTTACATAAAGAATTTACACTAGTGGTAAATGAGATATTAGTGACCACGAAACCAAAAAATTTGGTCACCATAGTCTTTTTAAAGGGATAAATGACCAAATTTTATCATGGGATATTTAGACTACAAATGACCAGATTACACTTGGTAATTTATTTGGTCATTTTTAGTTGTGTCACTTTGACAATAGAAAATATTACAAATTTGACAATGAATTTGTACATTTTACTAAATTCTAACACTACAGATGGATTCAGAGACCCCCTTAAAACTAAATTCTAACACTGCAGATGAATTCAGAGACCCCCTTAAAACTAAATTCAAACATTGTAGTTGGATTCAGAGAATCCATCTATAGTGTTAGAATTTAGTAAAGTGTAGACCCTAACATAGATTCAATAGTTTATTCCCTCATTGTTTCATCAGTTGGATAGAGCATTTTTTTCACAATGTATTCTTTTTTATTCTCATCAATAGTTCAACCTCTCCATTTTTTACCTTAACCTGTGGCCTATGCTAGAGTTTTTTGTTATCCCCTCTACAACGTCCTAGCGAGAAACTAAATTGATTGTGATGTTTCGACTAGCATCATTATGATACTTTCCATTGACATACCCCATAGGTGCCATAATTTTGTAGCCTGCATGTCTATTAATTAGGGACATCACACCCTAGCTAGCTTCGACTAGTACAACACCTATCTTTGAGTGACACAATGTATATACATATTTCATTATATATATTAATATTAGATAATATATGTTTATATATATATATATATATATTATATTATATTTAGTGATATAAAATATATTATATAACTTATGAATATGTTTTATTTTTTTATTTTATATTAATTATATTACAATTCCAAGGAAAAAATATTAATTATGTTATAATTAACAAAAAAACAAAAACAAAAACATATATTAAAAAAATAAAAAATAAAGAAAAATATTCATTTTCATTAGGAGATACTTGCCAAACAAAGAATTGGTATCACCTTTAATTCATGCCTTGTCCATCATCTAGTTGCAACAAGCACACACCAACCTTGCCAGCACCATGTAAAGCCCACAAACATATCCAAACAACCATAAGAAAAAACAACAATTGTATAGCAACGGAATTAGAAAAATCCTTTGCCTTGCCTCTGAGAATCACCAATCGAATTCCATTGAAAACATAAGAAGGACAACAATTAAGATAGAAAATTAAATTACCCACCACTGCACAACATGGTTTTGTAACCCTGACAACCTAAATCCCCCCTTTCCAATAGACAAAAATATGTGGATTTAAGAACCCAAGAAAATTTGCATAAAACCTTCCACAAGTTCAACACAACACCAACATTGATGACAACTCGTACTTGTGGCCCAACACTCACGCCAACTCAACAACACAATACCAACACATACGCCAACTCACTGTGAGGATTTGGTACAAAAAAACACAAATAGGTGTTAGGGAGATAATAGAAATAACAATTGCATATTAATGAGAAATTTGCAACACAACTTCGTCGACGAGTCCTGACATGGAAAATATGAGTTGAGTGTCAGCTATATGCTACCGATAAAATGAAAATTAAATACAAATTAAAAATTAATAATAATAATAATAATTAAATCCAATTATAGTTAAAAATTTATCCAAGAATTTGCTTTTAGGACCATAGACCCAACTAATACATCAACTCAATTTATATATGTGATGTCATAATAACTTATTTTTGACACTCAACTAATGATATATTACGACATATTAATATTCACTAATCATAAGTTAAAAATGGGCCAAGCATAAAAGGGTTTTATTTCCTTTCTCAAAAGCCTTTGTTTGTCATATAGAATTCCATATGCATATAGCTACGCACACGTTTCCTAGCTTCAGAGAGAATTCAATATTGGGTCCTTCACAGCAGCAGTTAAAGAGAAACAATTTGATATTGGGTCTTGCATAGTAGCAGTTAAAGAGTTGAGAAGGAATGATGGAGACCATGGAGACGCTTCTTCCAGTGCCTACCCATCGCCTAGGCGATGATATGCAGCAACTCAACATTGTTTTTTTCCAATGTTGTCTTGGATTCAATACAAATTCCTCAAGGCAAATATTTTGAATTCAAAAGGTTCTCACTATACTCCAATCATTCATTAAAAATAATAACGCACAAGATGCATTTTTTTTCTCTAAAAACCTTCAACCCTTATCTATGTTGTTTTGTTCTAGATATATTTTGAAGTAATTTTTAAAGTTAATGTTGCATCTAATTATATGAAATTTGATTTGTTTCTCCTTGTTAGTTCTGCATTAGTTCAATTCGATGTTTACCCTTTCCTGTCCTCACATTAATCTATGTAATGTCTAATTTTCTACTAGTGAGGATTAAGAGGAAGAATAATATTCACTCGAGTTCAAGAGTGGGTTCCATAACATTGTAGTTGTAGACATTCTCCCGGTTGTTCCTCTGGAGAATTTTTAGAAACTCAAAGGTGTTGTTCAGAAGATCTTTGGGAATATTTGTAGAATCAGGGAGAAGGGTCTCTAGATGCCAATCCATCCTGATACTCAAAATACTTGAGGATATTTCTTTATAGAGTACAATACTCCTCATGTACAAACTTTCCTTGTCACTTATTTGATTTTAAATAGTACAAGATGCTTATTTCTTGTTCACTATTTGGAAAGCATGCCATTCCTGCTGGTAACACTTAAAAAAATCCCATTTGTACAATAATTATCTATTCCCACCAAAGTTGTCTAGATATGCTCCTTCCCTAAACCTTTGGGTATCTATTTCACCAAAGTTGACCACTTGGGCTAAACATATGGGTATTTATTTCACCAAACTCACCCAGTGCTTGCACCTTGTCCCGAAATATTTTGCTAGAATAATATAATGCATCATGAAGTATCTATTCCACCAAAGTCACCCAATAATTGCATCTCATCCCAAGTTCTTTTGCTTGAATCTCATCCCAAATTGTTTTTCTTGAGTGAAACAGTACAACCAGGTCAAAACATATCTCGAGGATTTGAACCTTGAGCAGGGGTATAGAAATACCCCTTCTTTACCATCTCAACCAATCTCACATTAACGTCATTCTTAAGATTGTGGGTGGGTATGGATGCACTTTATTACCTATTGGTTAAGTCCCAGATTAGATTGATTCTTGATAGAAGATGCAAAGGAACATAAAACCTACATTTCCCATTTACAATGTGATTTGAGAGATGCATTTTATATTAGCATATCTTATTCACCTATATAGAGCTGCATAAATCTTATGTACTTGGTCTTTTTATGAAAATATTGATTTTGTTGCATATATATATATATTTTTGAATGTAAATGTAAATGTAATAATAAAATATTGATTTTGTTGCATATATAGATTTTTGAATGTAAATGTAAACAGTAATATTTTGTTAGCTTTTGGAAACTCTTTTCACCGATGAAGAGTAAAAATTTGATGGAGGTCAGGGATTCCTACATCAATTTCGAAAAGATAAATATGGAGCAGTTAAAACGAAGCTACCTACTATCGAAAATTGAAGAATTCTTCGAAATCAATTGTGTTAGTACTTCCAATCAGGCCAAATCTGAGCAGCGTGAATTCACGCTGGCCCGTTTTCCAGCTTCAAATTCTGGAAATTGTGGTTCAAAGATACCTTGGTGGAGTCTCGCTGAATTGGAGTCACTAGTACAATTACATATGGATCCTACCAAGCCGCATCCAAAAGCATTTCAAGACTTTCATGCTCTCATAACAGAGCATCTTCATCATATCGAAATGATAATAATACCATATGTCCTAGAAGAATCAAAGCAATGGGATCCTCAACGAATCCTTGCTATCGTATTTGAATACCTTGCTGGTGGACTTGGATTATTTCCAAAATCAACTGGGTAATAAAGTAGGTCTAAGTTAGACCTCAGATATTTTTTTATTTTATTTTATGTAATGATAGATATTGTTACTTCTGCATTGATCTAAATATTTTTTAATACAGGTAATTCATTTCATGTTTTTAGTTATTTTTGAATGGAAGCATAACGTATGGAATAGAATACGTAGAGAGCTGAAAAATAGTTGTAGTGATAAATAAATAAAAACCCATATATCCTTATTGGGTTTCTCAGGATGTAAATACAAATTTATTTTCCTTTTCATGTTGCATCATAAAAAAAATGTTGGATATTCTAGCAGCCGATGTTAATGTAGAAATTTAAAGATTTTTCATTGGTCAGTCCTTGGGAAGTGTTTTTTCAAATTTCCAGTAGTTTGGCCAACCTGGCCTATCATTAGATGTTGTCCTATAAAGGAAATACTATATGGGCAGAGATTAACTGATTCTTTCATTAGCTCTACGAAGTTTACATTGAGAACATTAATTTTTTATGGAATCTTTTAGAATTTTACCATCTTTCCATCAAAGTTTGTTGTATTATATGTTGATTCTTATTGGTGCATTGCAAAACTTGGAAACATATCTTCTGTGCTCTCTTTATTAGGAACATTCAGAAAAGTTTCAATGGCATTTTTTCAATCTTGTTCTCCTTGTCTCACTTCTTAATAACTCGATTTTTTTTTGGACTTGTGATGTAGGAAGCACAAATAGCCAAAGATCAAACACATGGATATAACATGGACAAATCCTACATATTTGTTGTTAACATGTTTGATAACTTCAAAAAATAAATGAAAGTGTCAAATGAGTGGATTCCTCCATAAACAAAGCCCTATACACCTAGGGTAAGATTCATTATCTACTTCGTTGATGCTAAAACTCTTCATTGTTCAAAGTTCTTGAAAATTGTACATCAAACGTCTAACTATACATGATGGCAGAACCTTTTAGTAATATATAATTTATGAACTTCAAACATAACTGTTGATTATTGTCCTGTTATAAGTGAGATCAACTTTACTTTAACAGACCTACCTTGCTGAGTTGAATTTTTATCAGTTTGTTTTTTCTTTTGCTAAACGCGATATTGTTATTTGGAAAGAAAATTTACAATAGTGGCTAACTGATGAGAAAGGATGTGATCAATTTGTTATCCATGCTAACACTGACATTAAAGTTTATTGGAATGATCCTAGACAACTCAAACCTGAACTCGTCTACCACCGTGGAGTAATTTTACCATGGCATAATGATGCATTATAAGTTCCATGAAATACACGTCTTTACTAGTGTGTGATCATTGATAATGCCACTAATTCATTTTTGAATTTTTCAACTGCTAAAGATGTTGAAGTTAAAGATCTATCCTTTGGCAGCACTGGACTGAAATCTTTGTCTAGTGGTCATCTCTTGGAACATAACTCAGAATAGTGCATAGGAAGGGAGCAACTATTTGGGGAGGTGGTACAACCTTTACCCGTCTAATGTGCTTTGCACATACACATGTTTGTTTTTGCCAAAAGCTACCTGGTGGGTATTAAAAATAGTATTTGTGAATTAATTCGCTGTTATTACATATTTAACACCTATATTAAAGGAGATTATATTACATATTTAAGACCTATATTAAAGGAACTTCAAAATATTAGAAAAGTAATTGTCAGCGATATTTTATAGATTTCTCTCCAGGTGAAAAATTTGTAGTTACTTATAGCAGCCATGAGCCAAGTAATCCTCGAGAAACATAGGTACTCATCCAGAGCTATTGCATTGTTTAATGTATCAAATTTTTATTAATTATCAATAATATTTAGGGTGCATATTTTTTTAATGAAAAAATTACAAATTTTATTATGGCTAGAATGAAAAGCATATTCTTTATGCACACGAGTTACTTTACAATCTTTAAAGGGTTTCTATCAGGCCTCTTTTTGTAAAAGGCATATCATCAATTCCTAGTTTACCTAACACCATCCTTAAAGTTGTTGATAAACATTTTGTCTTCCTCCATCAAATTCAAAAAGTAAGTCTATAATATCCATAAACTCAAAACCTTTTATCCCTAACATATCTTTATGTACTGAAATTATAATTTTTGCTAGAGATCAAACCAGAGATAATATTATCAAACCATGATGTTCATAGAAAAACTAAGTGCATTTTCTTAACACAGTCGATCCTATCATATATCTCTTCCAAGAGTTAAAACCTAGCCTTAACCTATAGCCCCTCCTTTCAGAAAGCATCTACTTTAGTATTCAGCTCCCGGAATACATGTGTATATCATCCATGACATGAAGATGTTGAATCCCTTTATTTGAAGCAAGTTTTAAGAGGGTCCTTAATGCCATCATTGATGCATAGTTATTGGTGCCCCTTCCCAGACAAGCTTTAGATTTAATGTAATTAAAATATAAAGTGAATAATAACTCACTAGAACTTCTAAAATATTCTTGTCCATGACAAGCCCAATCAAAGAAACCCTAGGGAATGGATATGTCAATTTGCGTCCATTCTACTGCCCTAAAATATAGCACATACTTTAGCAAAAACCTAAAAAGTGGGCACTCCTCTATTTCCAAACAGCTAGGAATTACGAACAAGCAAGATTCCCAATAAGTTATGACAGGGGATAGCTTGATACTCTTTTTGTTCTTTCTTTTGAAACTACAACTTCAAACATTCTTCCATAGGTTCCAACCCAAGTGGGTACCAACCCAAGTGTTAGGTGAAGTTGAGAACCAATTCAATGACCTACATATCTCCAAATATTCTGAACATATAGACAATGAATGAAAAAATCTTGTATGTGTTACACCAAAATATCATCATGTTGAGCCATGTGTTAACCCTTTGAAAAATCCGCATGTTTCTCTCTACTAAAGTTGACTGAGATTTATATTTTCCTGCTTTTTTCCCTCTTTAGGAAGGTCAACACCCTTGTCCTTCATGCTAGGTGCTCCAAAGGCATTTTTTCCCTTCATGCTAGGTGCGTCGGGGCCATCTCTTTGTCTCTCACAGCTAGGTGCATCGATAATGCTTTTTCCCTTTTTGGAAAGTGCATCGGTGTTGTTTCAAGTGAAAAAAATGGAGCTTCGTGACCCCTCTCAAAGGTGGATGAGGTGGATGTCTATCCCTATTATTTAGGTGAGGTGGCATTCGATTCCTAACCTATAGGGAAGATCCCTTTAATCCCTCCTCCTAATCCTCAACCTACTCTATCCCTTTAGCCTTATAAATTAAACCCTCTCTCGATTTGGAAGGGAGGAAGGACTATGGTGCTCTTATGCTGGTGGAATTTCTAGTTGACCCCTATCATCCTTTGGAGGTTTGTCTTGGATTGTTGGATAGAATATTACAACGTTAATTCTAGGTTGTGATGTTCTCTCCTATGTAACTCTATGTATATCCTTGATTACATTAATACAGATTTATTTTCATAAATTTTATTGTGTTAGTCATGCTTATAGCTTTCTTCCTTAATTGTTAGCTTATATCAATTATATGTTTGGATATGCATATGCTATTTGTTTGCTTCCACTTGCTTGATAGGGTTTTGCATCCGAGGATTTGAAGAATTTAGAGCTTGGATCAACAAAGAGAGAAGAGGATCTGCATATTTCAAGTAGGTGATCTATATGTTACTTTGCAATTCCATTTGATCTAGAAAACTAGGTTGTATTCTATATTTGATTTGTTCTAGATCCACATGGACTAGATAGATCTATCTTGATTTTAATTGAGTAGATTTATCCAATAAAAAATTTGGCGACTCTGCTCGGGAATCTCCATTTTGAGCGTACCCTTGAGGTATATAGAAAGGTACTTCACGTACTCAATTGTATATTGGAGGGCCCCTTGTGTATGGTTGTGCATTAGATAGCACTACTGCTGATTTGAGCTCCCCCATACCTAGCATATATTGGGAGACCCTCTTAGGATTCCTATGACCAACTGAGTTAACCTTTTGGCCATCTTGGCATCGTAGAAATGTGAAGCCTTGATAATCATGTGAGAATCCTAACTTTTGATCCACTCCTATTCATACAATTTGCTTGTGTATTTTAGACTTGAGTAGTGTTGGATCTTGTGTGGTATTTCAGAGATTCTTAGAGAGTTCAGATATGGGAGACTTTCTCAAGACCACCAGTCAAGAGAAACCTTTTCAAGGTATGTCTTTTGTTTCTCCCCCTTGTGGAGATGTTGGTCTTCCCTTCATGGCCACTTTGAACCTTCCCCAATTGACTATAGGATTACCTATATGGTTATTCTCCAATTCTTTCATACCAAATGTACCCTTTGTGTTGAATATTGGTCCTTTAATGCATGAGCATCAACCTCATGTTAACCCTTCTCCTTATTCATTGAATGTTGAATCAACTTCCCTGTCTTCCTATTCTTCTGTTGAAAACTATGAAGTTAGTAAACAAGCGGCTAAGAAGAAGATGAAAAGGAAGGATAAGAAGAAGAACACTTAGCAGAAGGTCATCACTCGAACCTCTAATCTTCATGTTGGAAGTTCACCAGCCACTGGTCATCATGCTGGGAGTATTGATGTACCTGTTTCTAGCATGCGTAAAGTTAAGTTCTCTTGTATACTTTGCAAGGGTGATCACCTTCTCAAGGACTGTCATGGTCTTTCCCTTGCGTCAGAAGTGTGGTCTAAGCATCCTGTGTCTTCAGTCTTCAATCATCATGTTAATGATGCCCTCTCAACCAATGAATCTTTGGTTAAGATTCAAAAAGGAAAGATTATGTATCCTTGCTTGCTATGTAAGGATATGCACTGCACTTACCTTTGTCCTAGCATGGATTAATCTTCAAATTTATTGGAATATCTTACTATTCCTCAGCAACAACTTCCAACCGGTTATTCTAAGCTATCCCTTGACCTTTTGTTGGTTGATCAAGTGGTTGATCCAAGTCTATCCTTGGTCAATCCCACTCTTCCGTTGAAGAGTGAAGTCGAGGAGGTCGATCCCACTCTTCCCTTGAAGAGTGAGGTTGAAGTGGTCAATCCAAGTCCATCATTGGTTGATCCCACTCTTACTTTGGAGAGTGAATTTAAAGTGGTCATTTCGATTTCATCTCCACCCGATCCCACTCTTTCATTATAAAGTCTTGAGACTGAAGTAGTCCCTTCGACATAGTCTTCGTCTTGTCCCTCTCTTCTAGTCAAGATTGAAAATAATCCTGCTGAATTTTTCGTAGTTAGTTCTGATTATTCTATGCAAGAGGAAATTTTGTCTCTTTCAACAGAACCCTCTCCAAGTAGTGAGGTTATTTCCTTTGACTAGATTAACCTAACAAAATATCATCTTCATTCGAGTGTTCCCTTCCAGATAGCTATGCGAGTTACTTATAAGAGTGTACTCTGCACTATTGTTGATGAAGGGGCTTATGTTAGCATTCTATCCTCTACTGCTTGGAAATCCATTGGTTCTCCTCCGCTTGTTCCAGCCATCAATTAGATACTAGATTTTAATCAAAGACCCACAATACGTTTAGAGATCCTTTCTCAGTTTCCTATCACTTTGGAAGGAAAAAATGTCTATATCGATGTTATTGTAGTCCAAGGTCCCTTAGATTTCAATCTTGTCCTTGGGCGTGATTATGTTTATGCCATGAAAGTTGTAGTGTCCACACTCTTTTGAGTGATGTATTTTCCCCACGATGGAAAGATTGTGACTATTGATCAGCTTTCCTTTTTTAAACCCGATCATCGTATGAATCCTAGTCGTTAGACTTCCCTGAATGTCCTACATGTTCTTTTGGTTCCTTCCCCTTCTAGTTTGCTTCTTTCCATCATAGGTAAAATTAGGGGCATGGGTCTAGCCTTTGGATATCATATTGGAGTTAAGTCACTAGATTCTTATGTAAGGGGAAACCTACCAACCTCTGGACATCATGTTGTCTTAGAACATGTTAGTGAGCATAGTTCTCTTTATGTGTCAAGCTCGTTAAAAAATGAAACATGTTAGTGAGCATATTTCCTTTTATGTTTAAAACTAGTTAAAAAATGAAACAGACGTTGCAAGCATAGTTCCCTTTTTGTGTCAAGATCGTTAAAAAATGAAACAGGTTAGTGAGCATAGTTCCCATTCTATGTTAAGCATATTAAAAAATTAAACAGATGCCTGTGAGCATAGTTCCTTTTCTGTGTCAAGCTCGTTAAAAAATGAAATGGATGTCCTCAAGCATAGTTGCTTTCTATTTCAAGCTTGTGTAAAAACGAAACAAGTCCCCTCAAGAATAGTTAATTTTTGTTTCAAGCTTGTGTAAAAATGAAAAAGGTCCCCACAAGCATAGTTACTTTCTGTTTCAAGCTTGTGTAAAAATGAAACATGTTACCTTGAGCAATATTTATTCTTGGTTTCAAGCTTGTTAAAAAATAAAACTAACCTTGAGCAAAGTTCCTTTTTTGTGTCAAGCTCGTTAAAAAATGAAACGGATTCTTCGATTGTGTCAAGAGTCAATGAAGCTTGGGGGGCATGTACCCTATCTCTTTATTACTGTTAAGTTACTTGACAGTTATACTGGGGGAAATTACCAACCAATAGATATCATGTTGGGAAATCATCCGTCAATTGGAGTCCTTTTTTATCTTACTTTCTTTAGTTTCGAGCTCGCTAAACCATGAAACGACCCTTTTGAGCATAGTTAATTTTCTATTTCAGGATCGTTAAAAAATGAAGTAGGTTTCCTTAAGCATAGCTTAACTTTTGGTTTCAAGCTTGCATAAAAATGAAACCATGTTTTGAGCATAGTTCCTTTTTATTCGAAGCTTGTTAAAAAATGAAGCAGATACCTTGAGCATTCTTTCAACTGATCTTCGAGCTTGTTAAAAATAGTAAGATGGTGTTGAGCTTACTTTTCATTTTCTGTGCTCTTATTAAACTATGAAAAGTGGTTTGAGCTTACTTTATCGTTTTTTTTTGCTCTGGATTCAAACATAAAAAAGGTTTTGAGTTCCTTTTATAACTTTAGTGTGCTTGTTAAAAACTCAATGAATAAGTATCAAGTATAGTTTTACTATTTTTCAAACTCATTAAAATTGGATTATGAAAAAAGAACTCGCTACGAAGTTATATTTAAGCTATTTTCAGTCTCGTTAAAAACACAAAAATATTTCCAAGTGAAGTTGTTACACTCATGCTTGTAAAAGTATTAGAATGGTCGAGTAGTCAGGGGTAGGTTATCTCTTTTTTGGACCGACTAGGCCTATTTATGAAAAAGGACCTTTTGGAGTCTTCTTAGTCATTTCATACTCTCTAAACATGAAATGACAAATGAGTTCACTTTTGTCGGACTTGTAAAATCATACGATGAAGGACCCTTTTCTGGGAATGAAACCATCCTTTCTCAGGTTCGTAAAACATATGTTATTGGACTCATCTGAAGGATGAGCTACATCGATCGTTTTTTACCCTTTTCCAACTCATTAAAAATCAAAGAGGAACTCATCAATCATGATGGGGAAATTAAGGAAAGATTTTGTATTTTGTTATGGCAATACATAGTCACTCTTGAACATGGCACTCATTTGCATATGCATTTCAGCACTTGGGTAATCCTTTTGTCTTCAAGTCCTGCTAATTCCTAGAGTCTTCTTACTCCTTTGAGTTGTCCGAGAATAATATCACCGTTAGTTGCATTAAGGGATTGGTATCATTCTCGTGTCAATACTGCCAAGTCATGTCATGCCCATGTTCAAGAGAAGTTTGGTCATTTGTTCACTATATGCAGTCAATTTACCTTCTATCATGTTGGTCATCCTTGAGTCAGTTTCGTACATCACTTTTCTGTCCTATTTACTCCAAACATATATGATCGTGTTTCGTGTCGATGATGGGGGATTCATCATGGCCCTCCTTTGATCAGTCTATTCCTGTCGAATTCAACTCCTTATATAGGAATTGGAATTAGAAACCAAGACAAGTACCATGGGATTGCACTCCTTAATGGCATTTTACCTCACTTTCAACATCAGTTTACATCATTGACTCTTGATTGAAATATCACATCGAGTGTTTGACTCTAAGTCCTTTGTTCACATTCGATGGTATGTACTGAGATACCTTGGGAATCATTGACATAAATGGTGATTTACCTCACAATTGTTAAAAATTTACATCATTGACTAGTAATCATGTGGTTTCTACCATGTTTTACGTTAAGACATTATAATCACATGGTTAGATTCATATCGTTGTAGGTTCGGATTGAAGACCCTGGGTTGTCAGATATATTCACCCAGGTTGCGATGGAGTTTTGTTTTGATTCATATTACATGGATCTACTTTTGCATTGGTCATGGTTGTGTTATCACCTCATCATGGATCTACGCTTGTGTCTAGTAGCTATGATTGTGTTCAGTTGGTCTTTACTACCATGGATCTGCATTGTATTGGTCGGTAGCCATGTTATCAGTCATTTGATATTTGAGTCAGTGATACTGCAACAGCTTCCAACCAACATCCTTTGCATATATTTCTTCACTTTGTAAATCATTCACCTATCGCATGCCTCTAACTTCATGCTTTGTGGGGCATTCTATTACACTAAAATCTCATCATGTTGAGCCATGTGTTAACCCTTTTCCTAATCCCTAAGTTTCTCTCTGCTAAAGTTGACTGAGATTGAGATTTTCCTACTTTTTTCCCTCTTTAGGAAGGTCATAGCACTTGTCCTTCATGCTAGATGCGTCAAAGGTGTTTTTTCCCTTCATGCTAGGTGCACCAGCGTTGGTGCTCTATCTCCCTCTTTGGAAAGTGCGCTAGTGCTATTTCGAAGGAAAAAATGGAGCTTCGAGACCCTTATCGAAGGTGGATGAGGTGGATGTCTATCCCTATAATTTAGGTGAGGTGGAATTCAGTTCCTAACCTATAGGGAAGATCACTTTAATACCTCCTCCTAATCCTCAACGTACTCTATCCCTATAGCCTTATAAAGTAAACCCTCTCTCCATTTGGAAGGGAGGAAGGACTATGGTACTCTTATGCTAGTGGAATTTCTAGGTGACCCCTATCATCCTTTGGAGGCTTGGTTTGGATTGTTGTATGGAATATTAAAATGTTAAGGCTAGGTTGTGATGTTATCTCTTACGTAATTCTATGTATCTCCTTTATTAAACTAATACAAATCTCTTTCCATAAATGTTATTGTGTTAATAATGTTTAGAGATTTCTTCCTTAACTGTTAGCTTAGATCAATTATATGTCTGGATACGCATATGTTGTTTTTTTTTCCACTTACTTGAGAGGGTTTTGCAGATAAATATATGAAGACTCTGGAGCTTGGATCAACAAAGATAGAAGAGGATCTACATATTACAGGTAGGTGGTCTATCTATTACTTTTCATTTCCATTTGATCTAGGAAACTAGGTTGTATTATGTATTTGATTTGTTTTAGATCCACTTGGACTAGGGAGATCTAGCTTGATTCTGATTGAGTAGATTTATCCGATAACAGTATGGTTTCTACTTCATTCTTACACACCACATAGGCAGTAGACTCTTTCTTTTTTCTCTTTTGTGTCACTTCTGAGGTCAGTGCCTAGTTCCCAATCAATTTAAAAGTGAGACCGGAGGTATTTATTTATTCTCAACGATTATTTTTCATAGAATTTCCTTAGGAATGAGATTCCATAAACCATTAGAAGCCAAATACTTTTGAAAAATATGTATATGGTTTTACCCCAGCCCCGTCCACTTTTGTCTTAGCTACAGACTACAATTTAGCTAGTCGAATCCCACTCATCTTCCTTTTCACTCCCTAAAAAGTTAAAATAATTCTTTCTGATTTTTTTAAAGCACACCTTTTAGGAATTAGGCTAGAGAAAAGAGAGTTCCAATAATATGGTATTGCTTCAAGGGACCATAATAGATTTGACGCTAGTCAATATGCCACCTCTTTAGAGCCACCTATTGAACTAGAAGTGGATTCTATTCTCAATCTTACTTATCATCTAATCCCAATCTTGTTTCCATTAGTCATTGGGTTTTTAGTATCAATTTCCACTCTCAATACCTTTACCCATAGTCTTTTGGTTTTACTATGAGCCCCAAATATTTATGTCCTTTCAGCGTCTTAAAAGGTCTAAAGGGGGAAATATTCTTTTACATCTGTTTAACCATTTCACTCTGTTCATTATAATCACTTCTAATGCAAAGGAGATGCATGGCCTCAATATATTTGAATTGATGGAAAATACCACCAATGCAAATAAATGAGTAGCCAAGCATGGCCTAACTAAGAAACCAAATACACCAATCCTGGGTATTTTAGGATTTGTGTTGGGAAAAAGACCCCTCGAAGCAATGAACATGACACCTTTATGTATATGCCTGGAAATTCGCAGGTAATAACAATTAGGGATTCTCCCCAGTAAACATTCCCAACTAGCTAGTTACTATTTGGTATGGGGAATCCGTCTGGTTTACGGTCCGGCTATCATAGGTCAAGTAACAAAAATAAAAGGTTTTATTGGTTACGGCCCAGTCCACCGTGTATATTTTAGTTTTTTTGAATTTAAGTATGATATGAAAGTTCCTATCTAAGAATGCAGATTGATAGAGAATACGAGGAGCGGTGACAATATGATGCATAGGTTCTTACCTCTCATCTTAACTCACTTGCATCTAAATCACACACAGCAAGAAACTAAAACTAACTATATAACCTATCGCTATGGATCAAGTTTATCATTTATCAATGAGTAATGTATTTCTGTGCATGCATTAAGAAAAATCAGAGATAGTTGTTACTTAATTCAAAACACATGAACATTAATAGATATATGAAAAACAAGATAGCTCACTGTTTATGAAAATCCTTCATTACTCATAGTGGAAATTTCATAGAATAAATTCTAGAGCATTCATAACAAGAACATAGGTTCAAAGAGTTAGATCGATCTCACAGTTAATGGCCAATAGCTGAAAACAAAATAGTTCACTTTCAACAAATCCATAGCACAACATTTGAAATCTTCCACCAAGCTTTCTCCAACATGAAACTTGTAATTCTTATTGCAAAAGGAAATAGTTATTCTTATAACACAATCTCACAAATCTATCTGGGAAAAAGTCCTTTATTGCATCTAACTCTTTTATAGTTATACAAAAAGGAAAAACTTTTGGGCTACCCCAAAAAGAATTTTGGGCTTCCCCAATGTTTCAATCCAAAATTTTGTCCTATAGTGAGTGCTCATACATTATACAATATACTGCATTTAAGACAAAAATTTAATAGAGCACTTTTATGAAGAGGGCCCCACTTGTTCATTGATGAACTTTTTCCACACCTGGGCCTCTGCTGCTATGCTTTCAAAATCTGAGGGTTCAAGAAAACGTATGTTGATCTTATTACCACCTAAGTTGTACTTAGTGGTTTTTTATCAAGTGAGCCTGGTGAACTAGACAAGGATAATTTGTTCGGACTTCAGAAGACCTTTGGAAGTACTTCTGGGAAATGCTTATTGTACTATATCACATGTTCATACCCCATGGGGGAATTGTAATAAATGTTCTATCATGATAGTGTTTGTAAAAGAATCGGTCTCTTAGACTTTATTTGTCAATCCGATCAACCCAGGGTGTTTTTTCCCTTGGTTATTATTGGTTGTTGAATAAACGACTGATAATTTTTGAGTTTTTCACTCCATACCTCCAAAGTTGGGGTGGTCGACTTGGCATTTAGGCCTATTGAGGTTATTAGAGTCTATTTGTCAATTTATAAACATGCTAGACATCATGGTCGAGTCATATGAACATGTCTAAGTCTCGCTAGGTTTTTTATTATTTTTTAATTTTTAAATTTTTTTAGTGTTTTTTATTAAAATTTAATTTTTCCGAAACTTAGGCTATTTTTTAATAGTTTAATTGGAAAAATTGATTTTGTAATAAAAGTGGGCCAAATAATCAGTTTCAGTCATGTACGTGCTCATTTTCAAGCTAAGAGCATCGTAAACCCATGGACCCACTATTTCCTAGTTTTGAGTGATTTTCCATCACTCACGTCAGAAATCCCCAAAAAATCATTTATTGATTATTTTAATTAATAAATTGATGAATAATGGAGGAAATCCAGAATCCTATATTAGTGGATTCTCAGCCGATTTGATTGAAATCAGTCAGATCTGAACCAGATTAACTAGATCTGACAAATATTTGACTGAAGGAGGTGATCTGGATAGATCCAGAGTTGAACTTCAGCATTGTTTATGGGGAATTTCACCCTCCCTCTCTCCTCCACATGTTTGGGCTCATCTGGATGAGTTTTGGTGAATGCTTCAGTCAACAGGTTGAGGTGTCAGTCAGATCAACCCCCTGATTGACAGTTGCACTCAGTGAGACTCAGATCTGGCTCAGCTAGACAGAGATCAGGCATTGATGGACTCTCCTTCAGCTACAGTGGTCTATCTCCTTGGGATTTGCGTCCCCCTGGGATGGATCTCCTGGTTTTTGTATATATCAAAGCATAAGCCTCCTCTTCCAAGCTAGTGAGAGTTGGATTGAAGGGCTTGCTATTGTAATACTATTGTAATATTTTGATTGTTGGAATAAAGAATATTTGGAGGCCAAATGGTGTAATGCTCTCATGTGTGTGGATTAAGAATTGTCTTACAGCTATTGATGTTGCCGGCTTTTCTCTCAATTTCTGCATTTGAACCCTATCTGGCTTGAACGATTCAGCTGAATCAATAGGAGTATAGTTGGGCAAGTAAGGTTACTTGTTTTTCTTATATCTCATAGCATATATGTTAGAATATCTAGATTATACATGTTTAATAAGTTTATTTGCATGTAATTCTTGTCTCTTTTTCATATATATATATCCAAATCTCATGAGGTTTCATGCAGGATTGTATGTTTAGATTTTAGGTAGTAAGGATTAGAAGAGCTATGGATATATTTTGAATCCACTGTACATCCAAAATATTTTTGAATACATTGCCCCTCTATATTCCACTAACAAGTTTCCATTGCAGATCTGCTTCAACAACAAGCACTTCTCTTCGAATTTTCCTCCTTCAAAATCAATTTTTTTTACCTGGTTACTTTTTTCACAGCTTTGATATTATTTAGATATATCATATTAAATTAAATTTAACATATATATATCTTCTCAAATCCCATAATCTAGATCTTGTTCTTTAAAGGTTTCATAAGCATTCTAGATCTAGCTTTAGGGAAATCGTCCTTTTTGCATGGAATTTTAAAGAGAATTTATAGCTTACATGCATTAGATTTCTGTTTGAAGTTATAAAAGATAAATCTTGAAATAAGTGCACATCATATTGGCTTCCTAAAAATCAAGCCAAGATCCCACGGAAAGCTTGCTTTCCTTGGTTCCCTTTTTACCTTTTTTAACTAGTTTTTACTTAGCTTTTTTTTGGTTAAAAGTAAGCTGACCCAAAGGTACTTTCAGAGTGCTTTTGGGAATATTTCATTATAATAATCTTGTTGGTTTTTATCAGGTATAACAGAAAAGAGGAGGAGCTACTATTTGAAAGTGACTTTTGGGCCTTATGAATCCCCCAAGGGGTCTCCCTTTTTGACTAAAATCTTTAATTTTTGCACTTTGTAAGCTCTTGGTTTCATTCTGTATAAGAATCAAGAGGCATACTATCAGTTTGTTGATATTGTAACCGCTGGTAATAAAAATAATTCTGAATAGGCTCTTTCGAGCCCATTCCTCATCCCCCTTGGGGGGATTTGCGTCCGTGTCTTTTTTTGCTTTTCGTTCATCTTTTTTCAATCTAGCGTAGTACTATTATGTAGGGTAGTATACTTTGATTTAAAATCATTTCCATATTCCATTTCTATTGGTTTCAAAGTAGCTTTAATACTTACCCCACGAGCCTCCTTTTGAGCCGAAAGGTGAAGAAAGGTTCGTGGTAGTCTAATTAGAAAATTGTGGTTTGCTTATCTTTTTATGTTTCATTTGCTATCATCATTTTTTTCAGTAACCATAATAAAATAAACCCCTCCTTGATTCCCCGATTGAGGTCCACTTGGATCGAAAGAGGTTCCTGGAGGGTTTTCTTTTTAACAAGAACACCCATCTCAAAATTTACTAAAATTGATAAGACTCCGGTGTGTATGCTCTGCACAGGGCCGTGGTTCATCCGATCAGTCAAGCTGTATCAAAAGCACTTGAGTGACTAGAATAATTAGGATTCACTCTCCCAAATTGACAAACCATCGGGTGAAAATCCAACGCCTAGATTAAACCATTACGGTGGCAAAATACCCAAAGGAAGTGGGAACCCCTGAAAAGTGACCTCAGGGTGCTAATATTTGTCACACCCTAATGGGTGCATTATGAAAAATATCCCCAGAGACTCGATTCATCCCACATATTCCTTGCGGGTAGCCGTAAAGGTTTAGTTTTGGACATATTCCAAGTACTCTCGGGTATATCTGGAGTCCACCTCTTCGCCTAATTTTAATCAACTCATATTTCACATTACCTTAAAACGTACCAAGAGGCAATTCCAAAAATTTCACTCCAAGAACATGCAAGTACATTGATTTTATTTTGAATCCATTTTAAGGCACTGGTTATTTTCTTGATATATATATATATATTGTGTCTCAGCATTGTGCTTTCGTGCACTCATTTTGTATCTTGTCATCTATGGTTGTTTATGGTTAAATTTCAAACTCTTAAGTAACTCATTCAGTTTAACATCACCATACTAAGTAATTTATCCTTAGTAACTTAATAGGGTCTACCCCCCTTGGCTTTGTTAGGATTTGAGCCTAAATGGAGGAGTCAAGAACAAGGTGATAGCCTTGACTCGAGACTTGCCCCCAAGGACACACCGAGTGGCTTGAAGATTTGTGCCAAGTGACCTAGGTGTGTGAAAGGTGGCAACATATCTCATACTTTGCAGGCTGATTCTTAACCACCTATATTCTCACTGGAATCAACCATAGTTGATCTTTAAGTAAATGGATGCTAACTGCTGCATAACCTACTGCATTCTTCAGGATCTGCTCATCTAGATCCTTGACTTGTTGCATCTTTTTCTCATCTTCCTGGTACCTGCTCTATAATTGTTCTATGAATAGCTCATGTCCTGGTAATGCATTTAGTATTTCTTCTGAAGCAACTTGGCATTTGTTGTAGGTGACCAGCACCCTTCTACAATATTCAGGACATGCTCCTCTCATTTTCTTTATAGTCTTCTTGAATTCCTCCGCTGTATTTATTGCAAACTATAATAAGTCGTAATCCTACTTTAAGCCATGTCAATCTTTGGCTGGTAAATATCCAGGGGTTTCTTCATTGGTTTCTATCCTTACTATCCTTCCAGCGAGGACTACCAAAATATCCTAATATCTATCTACAAAATATGAAGTAGTGTCCAATATTTCTTCCAACCTGCTATCTGTCTATAAGATTTTACATCTTCCTTCTTCAATACACATTTGCAGTTGGTGAATTCTTCTTCGTTGAGCTAGGACATGCTCCTTCAAATGCTGGATATTAGTCTTCTGTTCACTGACATCCTCTAGTGATGCTGCTAACGAAGCAATCTGTCCCTCAAAACTCGTTTCCTGCACTTGAAATTGGTTTTCACTTTCTTCTATAGTGGCCTTCTGTGCCTCCAACTCAACAATTTTGCTCTATAGCTGGTCCTTTTCTGCATTCAGAGTTTCATATGATACTTTGAGGTCATTTTTCTCTATCTTCAACACATGATACTCTAGTTGTAGCCTCTGTAATTCTGCTAAGCTATTCTAAGCATCCTTTTCTGTTCTCTCCATAGAAACTTCTAAGGTCATATTGTTTGCATGCAGAGTTTGGAGTTCTACCTTTGAAGTCCTCACTTCATTCTGCATGTATTCAAATTTCATTTTTAGCTTATAACCTTCATCCCTATCCTTTTTTAAAGTTTCCTTTAATTGTGATGCATTTTTCCTTGATTACTCAAGGTCTGTCATAAGTCTATCCACATTGTCTTCAGTGGCCTAGGTTAATTCCTCCCCAGCTCTGGCTGTTAGTTGTGGATTTGCATCTGTCCCATGCACCAAAGTTTTATCAGTAATCATCATACCTGATTGTCCTCCTCTTTCAACTTTCTTCTTAGTTCTCTTGACAATCCTCTTCTTATCCTTGTCATAGAAGATGGTGCTGAAATTAGGGACCTCTTCTCCTTCTTTCTGCATAAAAGGTACAAAATTCAAACAAAAAAAAACAACCTGTTCTAAAGTGCTGCTAGAAGTGGCAGCAAGCTCTTGGGAATTAGGATTATCTTGTACCTACCCCTGATCGATATGATCCTATGCTGCTTGTGTATCTATTTGGTCAGTAGTTTGATGGTCTTTCTTAGCTCCTGCTAATCTCACACCTTCACTCTCTTCTTGATTTTTCTTCATCTCTTCATCTTCCTTCTTCTTTCTTTCCCCCTCTTCCTTTTTTGCTGCTTCCCCTACAACTTTCTTTCTTTATTCTTCTTCATTTTTGAGCCAACTCTCTACCTCTTGTGCTAGCCTCCTAGCATCCTCTTCCCTCTTTTTGGCTCCTTCTTCTTCAACTTTCTTCTGTGCGATTTTGCCCTTACCGCCCACAATGGTGATCTTTTGCTTAAATCTCTTCTTCGATGCAGTCATATTCTTTGCATTTCTAAATATTTATTCATCCTTGTCCCAGAATTTTGTATATTCGAAGTGAACATTTGCCTCTTTTCAATGTTCCGCAACCTTGTTTTGGGAGTCATTCCTGTTGTTATCAACCCAAATGGCACTTCTTCATCCAAGTGCCAACATTTCCTATGTTGGCGCACAAAAGGAAATTTATGGATTGAAGGTTGCCTAAAACACTATACATGGGAATCTTATGAAATACATTCACTATCCATCCATCTTGCCATTTTTACCTTTTCATATGTCAATTGTTGTATGCGAATTTTCCTATAAGCAACCCGCATACATACGCGACCTTTCCTACAGCATGTCACATACTGTATGCGAGTATCTGTCATTACATCCCACATACAGATCTGTATGTGGGTTTCCCTTATAGCAACTCGTGTGTCATACATGGGTTTCCAGTATCAATACTCGTGTACTCATTCCCTTGACATTAAAAATAATAAATCGCGATTAATTGACTTTTGTTAAGCCCTAAACATTAACTATTTTAACTGTCTCAACCTCCTCAACCTTTGAAACTGCCTTATTTCACTAAGTATAAATAAAGGCCTTGGGGAGGGCATTAATAAATCACACTTGAAGAGCAGAGTTATGCTTGTGGTATCTATTCAGAAGTCTTTGGAGCAGCAGAACGTAGAATCCTTTGGTTGCAAAGGAGTCCTTGTTTCAGTGTTGGGTTGTAACCTTAACACATTCACTATTGTTAATAAATAGAATCCTTATTCCAAATGTGTGTTGAATATCTTTCATGTATCATGGTTTGATGAATATTTATGATTAAGCACTCTATATCCTATTTATCTAACTTGTCATATATATATATATATATAGGTATAAGACAAAGCTTGGATCAACTGTCATGAATCTGGTGAGTTCATCCTATTTTCCTATTTCCTTTCTATAATTTAAAGTTGATTGCCTGCAAGTTTTAAAAGTATGTTAGTAACCCCAAACCTTCAATTATAAGGTGTTTATTCCTGAGAAATAGAACTGGTGACTCCGCTGGGGAGCCTAGACTGTTGTAGGTTATTTCTGTTACCCTTGAACAATCTTTGCCTTGAGTTTGTGTGTGGTATCTTGTCCTGGTTCATGCTTACCATAGTGTTTGAAGGTCTTGTGGATTTTTCTTCTTTTTCAGAAAACTTTTTACCTGTATGAGGGTTGCTCTTATACATAGTCACATACAGAGGCCTGCGTATGCGGGTTCCTCTCTAGGACAGTCACATATAGTACATGAGTTGCCCTTATACACAGTCGCGTAGAAGCCTTGAAATAGGGATTTTTGGGATAGGGTTTGCTTGTCCTTGTCCTTTTATGATTCCTATTTTTTAGTTGGTCCTCCTTATAAGCAATGTGCTATTATTGTAATGACCTCGGTGGCCACACCTTGTGCTTTCCTGTAAATCCCTTGAGTTTCTTTTGTTTGGATTGTCTTTTGTTTTCATTTTGAAGTAGGTCTGCATGTTTGGGTTATAGGTTGAAGTGTTTTTGTCCGAATCAGTGATCAGGGTTTTGGGCAATGTTTTTCCCAGTCTATATTTAGATAGTGATTGGTTCACCACTTAAGTTTGTGTGTTTTCAGTGATTTCTTGTCATTGTACCCACCAAAGCTAGGGTTCTAAGTCTTCCATTGTTGGTTGATTTTTGGTCTTATTAATCTGTTTACTTCAATTTGCTTTCTTTATATAGTTGATTTGATCCAAGTATACTTAATTTTAGTACATTTTAGGTGCATAGTAGTGTTTGAGCATTTTATAAAGTGAAAAGAAAAACATTTTCAAGCTTTTTGCATTTGTTTTTGCATAAGTAGTTTTCATTTCAGTTTTAAAATATAATCTCAAAGCTACAAAATATAGTCTTAGTTTCTCTTTATCGTTGCATTTGTTCATCAATTTATATTTACAAAAGAAAAAGAAGTTTGATTTAGTAGTGGTAATTTTCTTAAAAATACACCTTTGTTTTTTATTATTATTTGTTATCGAGTAAAAAACACCATAGTTCATCACTCCATTTCCTTTTGAGTAAGAAATAGCCCTTTAAAATGAACGCAATAATTAAAATTTACTAGTAATTTTTATTTTCTAGGGCCATTCACCTACTAGCTTAGGCTACACTTGTGGGACAGGAAGTGTAAACTTCCCATAAGTTTTAAAATTCAAACGTAGTGGAATATTCGATAGGTAAATCCTTGTCTTTATCAATTGTATTTGGGAAGCTCCTCTGAAAAGGGAGTTAAGCACGAGGCCGCGTGGAGGCATTGGACTGAGGAGATAACCCTCCAATTCCTTGTCAAAACATAAATCAATACTTTTACGCATATGGGGATTCTGTCCTAGATAGAGTTTTGGGCTTAGCTATCCTGTCCATGCGTATGAGTCAGGCTTACGACTATCCCCCGAGACTGTTGATATAGCTAAGGTAGCCTTTAGTCTCTTGACATATAGGGTTCATGCCTAGGTAAACCAGAAGGCTATTTCTGGTTCACCTTGGATAGGATTGGAAGGTAACGCTTATTGAAAGTGTAGGAGGGCGGTGGGTGATTCCTCCACTTGTGCCTAAGAACCACTTCAAGGATGACAAGTAACTATTCTTTAGCTTTCTTTGGGAAAGCATATATTTCACCCTTGTTGACTGTTTGAGGCTTTAGAAAATTTCATAGTGTTTGCTCTGTGGTTTTTTCTGTGTTTAGTTGGCCTTAGGGTTTGATTTGTTAAATTTTCAATCATGGAGGACCAACCTATAAGAAGGTCAAGAAGGTTGCAAAACCTTCCTCCTCTCATCACATTGAAACCTCCACCTCCACCCCAAAGGCGGAGATTGGAAATGAATGGTTCTTTTGAACTGGTAGGAGTGAGTGAAGTTCCAGGCCAACCATCACTTATAGCTAACCGTCTTGATTTTGATATAGTTGATATAGAAGACTTGTTGACTGGCGAGTTTGCAAGGAATTTTAACACATCCTTAACTGACTTAAATGATCCTGTGATCGTCTAGGTTAGACCTTTTGATTCACCTATTTTAGGTGTCCCTATGGGTAGGATTATGTCTACTGTGGGGGAAAGTTATTTTGTTTTCACCTCAGCCATTTTGGATGAAGGGGTACTACCTCCCCCGGTAAGTACCCCTAGATATAGCATACCTTCTATTCATTTGACTCCAGTGAGCTGGGTGGTCCAACCTTTGGTTCACTCAAGCCTAGCAGGTGCTTCTAGTGACATGGTTACTGGGATTCCTAGTATACCTACTAATCCTTCCTCTTTCACATACACTGCCCAGAGTGGTCCGGTAGGATCCTCAGCTTTCGTCCAAGGATTTCCTTGGAATGAGGGACACATTACCCCATACACTCCATACATAGGCCCATCACCTTCTTATGTAGGAGTGCAGTTTGGAAACAATACCTCTTATGGGAAAAAATTTCAAACTCTGGTCTCGACCCCATTTACGAGCTCTCCCTTTTCGTTGTTTAGCGGAGGGATACCTGCTCCTATTTTTCGAACCCCAGTTTCAATTGGGATGGCTCGAACCTCTTATAATGCACCTCCCACTCACAACCCTGTTGATTATGGATGGAATCCATTTCAAAGTAATCCATCCGCTTCGCAACCGATGGTAGGGGGAAACCCCATCTTTACTTATGGGCATTTGAGGGCAAGTCCCTCTAATCCCCAGACTGGAACTTTTAGTGCCCCGGTTTGACCCAAGCTTCCATTCGTAGCAACTTTAAACTTGCCAAACTTGTCTAAGTTGATGAATGACCCAATGAGGCATGACCTCTCGTGGCCACCTATTCCCACCAAATTGCCATCAGACATCCCTAAATTCAAGGGAAAAGTTGGTGAAGATCCTGGGGCTCATGCCACCACATTTCATTTATGGTGTTCTTTGAATTCACTGACTGAATATTCAATTAGGTTGAGGCTATTCCAGAGAACCTTAACAAGTACCACGACAAAATGGTACATTGAGTTGCCTTCTGCTGCTTTCAGTAGTTTTTGGGACTTAGCTAGTGCATTCCTTCGCCACTTTCAGCTTCTAGTCCAATATGATTTCGGAATGGACTTGTTATCTACCTTTAGATAGAACAAGACTACCCACATCTTTGATCATATCCAAGAGTGGAGGAGGCGGAAGAGCCTTATAAAAGCCATTATTCCTCCTGAATTCTTACTAGAGTGGTTCCTTAAATCCCTGTTGCCCTACATATCTAAGGACGTATCCACCTCAGGAGTGATGAATGAAGAAGAAGCCATTATTAGGGCCCAGCGATTGGATTTGATTTATTCACAATTTGGGATCTTGTATGGGATTATCCCTAACGCACCAAGGCCTACCCACAATGCAGAGAATCCTAAGCCTGGGCACCATGCTGATGGTGTGGTTGGGTCCATAAAATCTCCCACCATAGAGTTCTTGGCTAAACAACTTCATCAGTTGTTCATCAAGAATTCTATGGTGGAGGAAACAAAGGCTGCCCCCTCCCCCCAAAGTGCAAATGTTTTTGCACAAACCTCTCAGAAGGGAAATCAGCAGCCTGGTGGGAAGAAAAAGAGAGGAAAGAAAGGAGAGGGGATCCAAAACAAGAAAAAACCCATGAATAGTATTGATGGGGGAAAGAAAGAAAAGAAGAAGGTTAAATTCCCATGTAAGTTGTGCCACGAGGATCACCTCACTCACCTTTTTCCCCTTATGGAACAAGCCCAGAAGTTTCTTAAAGCTCAACAACCGATTGTCCTAAAGGATCCTTTTCCCCAAGGGCAGAACTCTGCTTCAGCTTCTAATGTAGCAGGGGGCACTCAAAATTCCCCTGACCCAAACTATATTGACATGGTTTGATCTTCGACTTTGTTACAGACTAGGAATAAAAACTATGAGAAAGAGACTTCTGAGAAGGGTAAGGCTATAGGTGAAACTTCTAACCCTCTTACGATCGAGAAGCCTGCTGAAACTATGCCAAAGATACCGAAAGGTGTCTTCAAGAAGACCTTGCATAACCCTAATGCTAGGGATATTTCAAACTACTCTGTGATTGAATATATATCCCAAACCCCATGTGCAATGTTAGCTTTAGAGGTGTTACAGATCTGTCCCACCCAGCGGATGCCCTCTTAGCAACTTTATGCAACATGGACTCATTGAGTCTCATGGCGAAATTTCATTTGTCTGATGTTAAAATTCGCTTACCTTACCATGTATCCTTATCAATAGATGTCATCCATGGTGGAAATACTATTGGAAGGACAGTTGTTGATGAGGGTGCTTCTACATGCATTATTTCCTTGTCATGTTGGAAAGCTCTTAGATCCCCAGAGCTAGTCCCATCAAAC
Organism: Pseudotsuga menziesii; assembly: GCA_001517045.1. Classification (NCBI taxonomy): domain Eukaryota; kingdom Viridiplantae; phylum Streptophyta; class Pinopsida; order Pinales; family Pinaceae; genus Pseudotsuga; species Pseudotsuga menziesii. The sequence goes on from LPNX011052147.1 coordinate 48,584, forward strand.
ACTCTACTTACTGCTTTCGATGGAAGGTCATTTTGTCCTTATGGTATCCTACCGGCTTTTGAAATTAAGCTGGCAGGGAAAGCAGTCTCTATTGAGGTGGAAGTGTTCAATGCACCTTTGGACTATAATTTGCTCCTGGGAAGAAGGTGGACTTATGCCATGTCTACTATTACGTCGATCATCTTTCGGGTAGTGGTTTTTCCACATGAAGGAAATTTGGCTACTATTGACCAACTTGATTTTACTTGAAAAGGTTTTTTAGATTCTAATGAGTTCACTGTGCCATTGGTTGATCAAGTCAAACCTACTGCATAGAGCTTGGGGGCTGGAATGTACACATCACTGATGGGCACATTTGATCTTCTAGCCTTGATTAACTATATTGGTTATACTATTGTGGGTAATTCCATAGTCACAGTTGTTTATAGGACTGATCCTTGGGTTCTTCCTTCCCCCCATGAACCGAAAGTGCCCTTATCAGCAGTGGAAGTAGCTTACCAAGCTATCACTAAACCACTGTTGATCCCATTCTAGACCCTCTCACAGTTTGAAAGGACCTGGAAGAAGTCTTTGCACTCTACAGACTATTTATATATGGTTTTACCTTCTGATGAAGCCATTCTAGAAGCCATGAGTGGACGTGGTAAGATATGTGAAGATATTCACCAGCGATCCTATTTTCTTCTAGAGATAAGTAGAATAGAAAATCAAGAGTTTCATATGAGACTGTTAGATGATGTTGATACACCCATCAATCCCTTACCTAGGGAAGGAATGTTTTTTGAGGGGAATATGGCAAATATTTCTGCTACTATCCCTATCAACATCTCTGTAAATCCTGATGTCGTGGAAAACATATATATAGGTGCAAACTGCTCTCCTAAGGAGATTGCTATCTATACTACCTTGTTTAAGGAATTCCACGATATCTTTTCCTCGTCGTATGAGGAGATGCCAAACATTGATCCATCGATTGCTGAACATGAGATCCGAACATATCCTGATGCCAAACTTGTTCGACAAAAGTTAAGACTTGTTAAGCTGCATAAAGTGGCGGTTGTGAAGGCTGAAGTTGAAAAAATGTTGAAGGCTAGTTTTATTTATCCCATAGCTCTGACAGAATGGGTATCCAACCCTGTTCCTGTTGATAAGAAGCAAGGGACCATACACGTCTGTATTGACTTCACATGTTTGAATAAATCTTGTCCTAAGGAAAACTATCCCACGCCATTTATAGACCAGATTATAGATGCTTACGCGGGAAGTGAAGTGTTCTTGTTTATGGATGGTTTCTCCTGATACAATCAAATTCAAATAAAATCGAAAGACCAACATAAAACTGCTTTCATTTGTCCTTGGGGTACCTTCACATACAAAAAAATGCCCTTTGCATTGAAAATTTTGGGGTAACCTTTCAACGGGCTATGAACTTTTCCTTCCATGCTATCAAAGCCATTGTCAAACCTTACCTTGATGATCTACCTACACATTCTCGTAAGAGGATTCAACATCCAGATCACTTACGGTTGATATTTCAGAGATGAAGATACTATAAGATCTGCTTGAATCCCGATAAGTGTGTGTTCTGTGTCGAGTCAGGAAGATTGCTCGGGTTCATTGTCTCTAATAGAGTCATCCAGGTGGATCCATTAAAAGTAGAGGCCATTGTAAATCTACCTCCTCCTCTTTCTATCAGGAAACTTCAAAGCCTGCAAGGAAAGTCTAATTTTCTTCGATGTTTTATCATTAACTATGCCAAGATTACCAAGGGTTTCATGCACCAGCTTAAACAAGAGACCCCATTTGTATGGGATGAAACTGTAGAACTTGTTTTGGAGGCATTGAAAAAAGCTTTATTGTCGACACCTTTACTGCGTTTGCGAGATTACTCTAGGGATTTTATATTGTACCTAAACGCATCCGAGTTGACCATTGGGGTAGTACTGGTGTAGGAGGACGATAATATTGTAGAGCATGTCATTTAATATCTTAGCCATGCTTTGGCCAGACATGAACTCAGGTACTCCCACGTTGAGAAATTAGACTTAGCAGCTGTCTATGTTGTTCAAAGGTTACGTCACTACATTTTACTGAGGACCACAATAGTAGTGGTGGATGTGAATCCTATTCAATATGTTTTGTCTCGATGGATTTTTGGGGGCAAATTCAACAAATGGATAGTCATTCTCCAAGAGTTTGACTTGGATTTTCAGTCCGCTAAGTCTAAAAAGTCGTTAGTTTTTGTTGATCTTATAGCAAAATTTCCTACTGGAGAAAATGTAGCCATTGAAGATGACTTATTCCCATATGAGCATATCTTCTTGATATCCACCTCTAATCCTTGGTATGGGGATATTCATCTCCCTAAAATGAAAGTGCTCCAAATCCTGTACAAATTCTGCATTTTGTTTGACCTTTGAAAATTTGTAACTTCCCAGCCAGAAAGGTATAGCAGGATAGGCTGCCTTCTTATGTTAAAACAAGAAGCTTCCTACACCATCAAGATATACCTGCCTAACTGCATCTTTATGTACAACATAATCAATGGCATACTTAGGTAGTAGAGAAGGTGCCCTAGAGCAACCATACATTCTGATGTACATTCCCTCTTCAGTCAAATAGTAATTCCCATGTTCCTCAATGACTTTGAATGCCTCCTTGGACATGCAGTTGCATTCTGTCAGGAAGATTAAAGTGTACAAAGGCATACTGAAATGTTCACATATCTCTTTGTAGTGGATATAATATTTGTGTGCCCAAAATAGTTTGTAAGCAGTGTATACAGGGGTCATGTCCCTGTCCCAATTGCACCTTAGAGCTAGAAATGACTGGGTACATAATATACAGTCCACTAAGATAGAGCTCGTATAGAAATATGACTTCTCATGTGACACCCCCACCAAAGCTGAAGATATGCAGGTTGAGATGCTATTGGACACTATGTTTTCCCAATTTAATATAGTCCCTTGAGTGGCCACATAGAAAATGATTGGTATCCATCCCAATTTGAAGTTTTTTCCATGAGCCCTCCCAAAAACTCTATTCAACATCAATGCTATAAATCTATAAGGGGTCCTAAGAGTGGTTGTTTCATATTCCCCCGAGGGCCTGGTTGGAAAGTTCTTCCTTGGTATCATCATTCTTTTGACTGTCTCAACCAGGTCCAAATTTATCTCTTTCAACCAATTTTTTAGTTAAGTATACTTGAGCAGGAGGTAGGTGATATGCCAGTGAGACATAACCAGGACTATATGTAGCATAGCCCTGTTTGGTAGTTTTTTCTAAGATCATTGTGGTAACATATTCCCTAGGCGGGATCCAACTGATCACTTCAAAGCATGGGAACAACTCAGTTCTAGTGGCTACCTTCATCAGAGAATATTTCTCCATGTTTGCATATATATTCAGTTCTTCGAACCCTGCATCAGGCACATCTTGATTTGCAATCATCTGGTATATTTCACCCCACATGTAATCTGGCTCTACTCAAGTCATATCTCTTGTATATTTATAAATATATTCCACCTTGGTAATGATTTCCACATCTGGTTCTCCCTCAGCAATAGGATCCTTCTTCTTTTGTCTTTTAGACATATCTCGTTTGAAGAAGTTACCCTGTCATAAACCAAACATGTTCTTAGACCATTGGAGCTTTCGGTTAGTGTTCTAAGAATGAATAAAAAATATATCAAAATATTTACCTCTTCCATATGCATTATCAACAAATAAACTATCAGAATATTAATGCATAATAGAAAATAACAGGCAAAAGGAATTTTGCAAATTGGGTCTAAAATTCTAAGTCCATCTGCAACTAAAACATGACCCCAATAGCAAATGCATCATTTAAAATGACCTGCATTCAAACTCTTTGCATAACATGAACCACCAAATTAATTGTAAAAAAAAATGCAGAAATCCCAGCTCGACCAAAAATCTTGAAAACTCCTCGCTGTTTCTCGAAACTAGGGTACGCAGCTGTGAAAAATGGAAACCCCCCCAGATGGCCATAAACCACCCCACAAAATTCGGTGCATATAGCATAACGCTTGTCTGCACCAACTACTTAAACCTTGGGACCGGGATCGAGCTTCCATAATGGCTTATAAACAGACTCAAGAAAAACCCCCCACTGCAAATACTATCAAACTGACTGATACCTCATGCTGTAAGGATACAAATTCATATTTAGACAGCAACTACCAAACAATAGGAAAAACCCAACCAGGGGAAAACCCTATCTCCCAAAACGACTCATAAAATTAATAGAAAGGAGAAACCATGGTTGGTCTACCTAGAAAACAAGTCGTAGTCGATGTTATGGTCTGAAAATTCCACGGTAGCACTCCAAACGAACGAAACCCCAATAGCTAAGGATGCTAATATAGTTCGAACACTGAGGATGGAGAAGATGCGAGTTCACAAGGGTAATAATAAAATAATATCCCACCCCAATATATATAGCTCCTGGTGAAAAATACGGTGGTAAAAAACTCAATCGACGGACAAAAAAACTATAATGTCGGACGAATAGTTCACTCAAGAGCCACAATGGCGGGCAATGGACAAAGTATGGGCTCTGTGCCCAACTGAAATCATCAACGGTCGAATGCTTAGAGGACTAACTCAAAATGTGTTGGCAGATAAGCCAACTAAACATTAGATATATAGTGTACTACACAGTCACAACGATGGGAAACAATCAAACTACGGCCTCCGCAATCAAATGAAAAATTCGATGATCAGAAAAATTAATGACTACGGATCGGTGAGTCTGACACTAAGCATCTCCACAGTGTCAGTGAGATAAAAACAAAACCTCTGAAACAGCAGCGTCACTCGAGACTAGAACTCCGACTATTTGCCAAAAACATTCCGATAATGAACCAAAAAATCATCGCAAAGCAAAAAGTTTAAACCAATAAATACATGTAATTGGTGAAAGAAAAAGCTATCCATCGACCCGTTCTCTATTTTTCCTCTGAAACGGTGGTGGCATAAAAGGATAAGCTCCAACTGTGATAAAATAAAAAACACCGACAGTCCAAAGAAATAAAATAAAAGTGCATCGGTGCAAATAAGAACTGTTCATCAGGAAGTTTATTACTTACCCTCCGCAACGGCGACCGCGTAGAGAACTACCGCCCTGATTCAGACATAAATAAACTTCCGATAGTGATGAAGGAAATCATTTTTAAATAAAACTTCAAGTTCCACAGTCCAAAGCATCGGTAGACAAAAACAACTTTCTGAAAAGAAGAAAAACAGTTGACCTCAATTCAACTTCAAACAATCCAAAATGTAGTAGAGGGAAAAACAAAGTTCAGCAATCCAAACACTCCCAGGCAAGATAGAATTAAAAGGAGGGTCCAAAATTTTAAAAAAATTTGGAAAATAGTTGCAGCTACAACAATTGGCGACTACCTGGTGAACCCAGATCTTTGGACAATTTCTTCCTTAAGTAACAAACTGTTTGACAGTAGAACCAACATGTTGAATTCTTCTATATGTATGGATTTCCCAAATGGAAAATGTATGTACTTTTAATCATTGATGATAGTCCAATTTAGGAAAATGGAAACCAAGATTTCAAAGTCAAGATAACTCTTTTGAGGCCAATAATTGAGTTTCATTTTTTTACCTCTGTCTTTAGGTAGCTTCCAGCTTGGACACCACAAGATTGTAACATATGGTAAACATAAATATTCATTTGTTCCTCATTCTCATGCGATTTTGCACTTTTGTCCCTTTTTGAGTCCTCCTCCATGCCTTTCTTTATGGATTTTTTATTCAGGCTCCTCTATCCATAGTGTCCTTTTGTGTGAGAGATATATTTAATTTTCAGCTCACAAACAGAGAAGAACTTTGGCAATTTTGTACTCATATGGTTTAGTACTTTGTTTTGATACACATTGCTTTCTTAGGAGTTTTTTTGACTCTTATTTTCCTTTTTGGATTTCAAATATTGGCATGGGATCATTTATATATAATATACTGTTTACCATGCTTCCTTTCCATAGATCCTTTCTATCACTCCCTCAGACACTTTTACATGTGAGACGGATGGAGCCTCAAAATAGTATTCCAGACCTTTTGATCCTGAGTTATTTTACAAGGATTAAGTAGGACTTCAATGTGTTCATAGCCATTTAGAAAAACTTCTAAACTAGAAGAAATTATTCCATATAAATTAATAGTATAGAGTCTTATAGCCAAGGATTTTAGTTAATCTAGAATTCTGATGTTCTCCATGCAACCAAAAGTTTGCTTCTTTTATTGAAATTAATCAAAATCTAACTAAAAACAAACAAAAATAAAATTAATCAAAAATAAGAAACCAAATCAGTTTATTTATGTACAAGATAATCAAGAAAATAACAATAAATTTTGAGAACTAAACCATTGACTGGTCAGTTCTCTGCCCTCGCTATAAATCTGGCAACTTGTAAGTTGAGGGGCCAGGCTTGACTGAAAATGCCTACCCATTATCTAATCCTATTATGCTTTAATCAAAAACTACATCTACTATTTTACAATCAATCTCATCAGCTCGTGAAAATCGAAGGAGATCGGGTGGGTGTCTGGTGTATTGCTAGCTTCTTCCACTTGGTAGTTTCCTGGTTCTAGCTCATTAGATAATTTCCCGACACAGAATTCATTGGTTCATTGTTTTCTTCCAATTGAGTAACATCGTGCTTCATGTGGGGCTCTCTTAATACTTTTATCTGATTTGGACTTCCCTTATGAGGCAACCACAGATGTGACCAATCTGATGTGAAATACCCATTTAGCCTTGTGTTGGGGTTTGGACCTTGAAGGTCCTTAATTTTGGTAGCTCCGTGGTTTTGGTGTGAAGCTTGTAAGCAGAGTTGTAGTCCAAAATAGTCTTAGGGGTTTCGGGGTTGGGTCGAAGCCCCTCTTTTTGTAAATAACTCATGATTTAAACCCATGGTTTAAGCCCATGGTATTGTAATAGTGCACTTGTATAAATAGGCACTTATGTAAAGGAGTCAAGTAGGTTTTTGACGATTTTTATGATGATAATTTAATGTGAAGGAACTAAGACCTATCTTTAGGGTTTAAGGCTAAGTCCCATCTGAGTGCGTGGACAACCTCTGCTGCTGAGTGTGCAGATCAGAACTGTGTCGTTTGTAAAGTGTTGAATATAAATGCAGTTCTATGGATGTAGCCCCTACATTGGGGGTGAACCATGTATATATTGTGTTGTGGTGGTTCTTGTTATTTTGTTTCTGTTATGTTTTATGCATTTGATAAGTAGATGAATGGTAAAGTAAGATAAATTGCTAAGTATTAACTTCGTTGTGAATTCCCAGTTAAGGGTTAAGCAAGAATCTATCTTTTTATCTAACTGCGAAGCTATTTAAGTGAATGTCGAAGCTCTTTATTACATGATTATTCTTTGTTAAGGATAAAGGTACAGTAATATCCCTCTTTTGCCTACAGAAACCTGATTCTGTGGCACCCCATAGCTTTTTCGCGTGAGACTGCAACATGTTCGCAGGTTGTTGCCAAAAGGGCCAACACTGTGGGTTTGTTTGTTGGTGCGAAGATAAAAGTATAGAACCCGGGTCTTCCCTAAGCGCCAACACCTTGCTGACCAGTCTCAATTCAAAACAATTCCATAAACATCAGGTATGTCTGCTACCACAATATCAATGTACTGAAATATCTTTTCATTGGAAGATAAGCGAATCAGAACATCTTCCATTTCCCCAACTACTTTCACATTGATCCTGTCTACCTAAGTAACCTGCCAGGTAGTGGGTTTAGGTTGTCCATTAATCTTTTTGCAGACTTAAAGTGGCATAACATTGACTGCTGACCCTGATTCTACTAAACAATTGTATACCTTATGGTTTAAAATCTCAAAAGTCAAGAGGAATAGTGGGGTTTTAAACCTAGCCTTACCTCCCGCACTTGCTTCAACAATTTCTTCTACAGGTTGGTTGTTAATGGGAAGCTCTTCCTCTGGTACTTCAAGAACTTTTAACAATTTTTCTTTCTGTTGAGGTACATTACACATTTCAAATAACGAAATATTTTCCTTAGCCCTTTTAATGTCCTCCACAATATCATACCCCATCTCAGGTGCTTTGAGATTTTCCTTGACATTATCAATTTTGTCTTCAATAGGCTTATCAGTAATGTTGACTAGTTTCGGATCTTGACTGGTAATGGTAAATTCAGGTATTTTATCATCTTTGTTGTTTTCTGTCTTTTCTTCATATTCTCTTGAAATTTCTTAATCTTTGGAAGTATTGAATTGTCTTTATTTAATAAACCTTGACTTCTTGTTGTCACATCTATTTCTGATATCTCTTCATGTTTTAGAGAACCTTTTCCTTCTATATCAAAAAGTGAGACACAGTCCCATAAAACCAGAGGATCATCCTCTTGTTTTTCTATGGATTTATTACCCTTTTCTTCCTCATCATCAGCTTCTGTTAGTTTAGAGTCTAATAGCTAATTCATTACTAATGTCATCGAATTGATCCATTGAGGGAATTTTTTTTTAGAATGAGGCTGCTGATGAAAGGTGAAAAAATTATCCATACCCACCTCACTTAAATTCATTGATGCAAGACTGTGTGGAGGAGGTTTAGATTGATTGTTATCTTCTCTCCTTTTACAGTAAGGCTTGTATGCTTTATGAGCCTCCTTTTCTTTCTCCAAATCTATCACTCTGTTGGATAGATTCTACATCATCTTCACCATCCCTTCAAATTCATGTGATTGCTCATCCTTAGGCTTAGTCAGTAACAATGCTTTTTTACCAAAGTTTTTTTCTCCCGACTGCTCAGGATAATCTTCTATGCTCTCTTTTTCAGCTTCTACCCTCTCATCTTCTTCATAATTTTTTGACAATGTCGGTTTGACTGACATCTTGGAAAACATGGCCAATTCAAGCCCTAGAGATAAAGTATAGTATTCACTCAGAACTTTATCAGATGTTTTATCAGTTGCATAAAAATTCTTTAGATAAGCAACAAACCTTTGAGTGAAACTATGCACTTTTTCCTTTCTTTCTTTCAGTAAAGTGCATAACCCTTTCATCAGAGTTGTATGAGTTTTTTTGGACTACATATTTACTTCTAAATATTCTTTCCAAAGTATCCCAGTATTTGATTGAGTTTGCAGGTAGAGCAAAATACCATGAGGCTGCTGCTCCTTTCAGGGTATCAGGGAACAATCTGCAGACTACATATTCATGTTCTCCAGCCTGTAGTCCTTCTATATCCAATTAAAATATTTGCAAATGATCATCTACCAAAATATTTTCACTTGTGTGAAACTTAGGAAACATTTTCTCAAAATCCTAAGGTAAGTCATGCAAAGGAGGTGCTAGGTTTAGTGGTGATCTAGCCCTCCACACAGGTTGTGGATTTGGTGGGTTAGGTGGCTGATTTGCGTTTACATTTTCCATGATTTTAAGTGGAGAGTGAGGTGGTGAAAGAATAGAGGTATGAATAGGTGAAAATAAGGTTTATATGGGTCCAATTGATTCAGAGGTTGAACAACTTCCTGTAAGGATTTTTCTACCAGTTCTTCAAAATATTCAACCAACGCTGTGTCTTCCAATATAGGATGGTATTTCTTCTGATATTCTCTTCTGGGTAAGGCAGGGATAATTGGTAATCCTCTGATCTTCTTCACATAATCCCTAGTAAATCTTCTCAAATCGTCAACTACTTCATTATTGATAGAATACATATGCTCTTTACCCTTTTCTTCTGAAGTTGGATTGGGAAACAAACTGCTATCAGAACTGTCACCAGTGGAATAATCTCAAGAAAATGGGTTTCCTCGGCCAGCCATGCACTGGAGGCCCTCCTTCTAGCACCAAAAACTATTGATGCCTGGAAATTTGTAGGTAACAATAGTTAGGGATTATCCCCAGTGAACGTTACCAACTAACCTGTTATTGTTTGCTATGGGGAATCCATCCAGTTTATGGTCTAGCTACCATAGGTCAAGTAAAAAAAATAAAAGGTTTTACCGGTTATGGCCCCGTCCACTGTGTATATTTTAGTTTTTTTGAATTTAAGTATGATATGCAAGTGCCTATTTAAGAATGTAGATTGATAGAGAATACAAGGGGCAGTCACAATGTGATGCGCAGCTTCTTGCCTCTCATCTTAACTCGCTCGCATCTAAATCACACACAGCAAGAAACTAAAATTAACTATCTAACCTATCTCTAGGGAGAAAGATTATCATTTATCAATGAGTAATGTATTTTTGCGCATGCATTAAGAAAAATCACAGATACTTATTACTTAATTCAAAACACATGAACATTAATAGATATATGAACAACAAGATAACTCATTGTTTATGAAAAGCCTTCATTACTCATAGTGGAAATTTCATAGAATAAAATAGAGCACATTCATAACAAGAACATAGGTTCAAAGAGTTAGAATGATTTCACAGTTAATGGACAACAGCTGAAAATGAAATAGTTCACTTTCAACAAATCCATAGCACAGCATTTGAAATCTTCCATCAAGCTTTCTCCAACATGAAACTGGTAATTCTTATTGCAAAAGGAAATAGTTCTTCTTACAACATAATCTCACAAATCTAACTGGGAAAAAGTCCTTTATAAGATCTAACTCTCCTATACTTATACAAAAAGGCAAAACTTTTGGGCTTCCCCAACGTTTCGATCCAAAATATTCTCCTGTAGTGAGTGCTCATACATTATACAATATATTACGTTTAAGACAAAAATTTAATAGAGCACTTTTATGAAGAGGGCCCTGCTTGTTCATTGATGAACTTTTTCCACGCCTGGGCCTCTGATACTATGCTTTCAAAATCTGAGGGTTCAAGAAAACGTATGTTGACCTCATACTTTGCTGCCTAATTCTTAACCACCTCTATTCTTGCTGGACTCAAGAATAGATGATATTCAAGTAAATGGATGCTGACTACTGCATGAACTACTTCATTCTTCAAGATTTGCTCATATAGATCCTTGACTTGTTGGATCTTCTGCTCATCTCCCTGGTACCTTCTCTGTAATTGTTCTATGAATAGCTCATGTTCTAGTAATGCATCCAGTCTTTGTTTTGCAACAACTTGGAATCTGTTGTAGGTGGCCAGCACCCTTCTGCAGTATTCAGTATAGGCTCCTCTCGTTTTCTTCACAGTCTTCTTGAATTCCTCTGTTGTATTTATTGCAAACTCTAATAAGTTCTAATCCTACTTTAAGCTATGTCGATCTTTAGTTGGTAACTCTGTAGGGGTTTCTTCATTGGTTTCTATCCTTACTATCCTTCCATCTAGGAATTCCAAAATATCCTAAGATATATCTACAAAATATGAAGTAGTGTCCAAGATTTCTTCCAACTTTCTATCTATCTATAAGATTTTACATCTTTATTCTTCAATACACTTGCAGTTGGTGAATTCTTTTTCGTTGAGTTAGGACATGCTCCTTCAAAGGCTGAATATTAGTCTTCTGTTCACTGACATCCTTCAATGATGCTATTAATGAAGCAATATGTCCCTCAAAACTTGCTATGAGCACTTGAAATTGCTTTTCACTTTATTCTATAGTGGCCTTCTGTGCATCCAACTCAGCAATTTTTCTCTGTAGCTGGTCCTTTTCTGCATTCATAGTTTCATATGATACTTTGAGGTCATTTTTCTCTGCCTTCAACACCTGATACTCTAGTTGTAGCCTCTATAATTTTGCTAAGCTATTTTGAGCATCCTTTTATATTCTCTCCACGGAAACTTCTAAGGTCATCTTGTTTGCATGCATAGTCTGGAGTTCTGCCTTTGAATTCCTCACTTCATTCTGCATATCTTTAAATTTCCTTTTTAGCTTATAACCTTCATCCCTCTCCTTTTTTAAAGTTTCCTTTATTTATGCTGCATTTTTCCTTGATTTCTCAAGGTTTGTCATAAGTTTTCTCAGTTCTCTTGACAATCCTCTTCTTCTCCTTTTCATAGAAGATGGTGCTGAAATCAGGGACCTCTTCTCCTTCTTTCTGCATAAAAGGTACCAAATTCAAACCAGAAAAAACAATCTGTTCTAAAGTGCTACTACAAGTGGTAGCAAGCTCCTTAGAATTAGGATTATTTTGTCCCTACCCTTGATCTATATGATCCTATGCTACTTGTGTTTCTGTTTGGTCAATAGTTTGCCGGTATTTCTTAGCTCTTGATAATCTCAGACCTTCACTCTCTTCTTGTTTTTTCTTCATCTCTTCATCTTCCTTCTATTGATACCTTTCACACACCTAGGTCATGTGGCAGAAATCTTCAATCCACTCGGTGTGTCCTTGGGGGCAAGTCTTGAGTCAAAGCTGTCACCTTGTTCTTAACTCCTCCATTTAGGCTCAACTCCTAACGAAGCCAAGGGGGTAGACCCTATTGAGTTACTAAGGCTAATTACTTAGTATGGTGATGTTAAACTTAATAAATTACTTAGTAGTTTGAAATTTAACCATAAACAACCATAGATGACAAGATACAAAATGAGCGCACGAAAGCACAATGCTGAGACACAATATATATATATATATATAGCAAGAAAATAACCAGTGCCTTAAAATGGAGTTAAAAGAAAATAAATGTACTTGCATGTGCTTGGAGTGAATGTTTTGCAATTGCCTCTTGGTACATTGTAAGTTAATGTGAAATATGAGTTGATTAAAATTAGGCGAAGGGGTGGACTCCAGATATACCCGAGAGTACTTGGAGTATGTCCAAAACTAAACCTTCACGGCTACCCGCAAGGAATATGTGGGATGATTGGAGTCTCTAGGGATATTGTTCATAACGCACCCATTAGGGTGTGATGAAGATCGGCGCCCTGAGGTCACTTTTCAGGAGTTCCCGCTTCCTTTGGGTATTTTTCCACCGTAATGGTTTGATCTAGGTGTTGGATTTTCACCTGATGGTTTGTCAATTTGGGAAACTGAATCCTAATTATACTAGTCACTCAAGTGCTTTTGATACAGCTTTACTGATTAGATGAACCACAGCCAAGTGCAGAGCATACACACCGTAGTCTTGTCAATTTTAGTAAATTTTGAGATGGGTGTTCTTGTTAAAAAGAAAACCCTCCAGGAACCTCTTTCGATCCAAATGGATCTCAATCCGGGAATCAAGGAGGGGTTAATTTTATTAAAGCTAAAGAAATAGTTGATGGAAATAAAACCAAGATACACACTATTGGTTCTCTAATTAGTCCTACCACGCATCTCTTTCTCCTTTCGGGTCAATCAGGAAGTCATGGGGTAAGTATTAAATTACTTTGAAACCTTATATATGGAATATGGAATTGATAATAAAGCAAATTATACCACCCTGCAGATTAGAACTACGCTAGACTGCAAAAAAGGAACAAAAAATAAAAAAAGGACATGGACGCAAATCCCCCCAGGGGGATGGGGAATGGGCTCGAAAGAGCCTGTTCATAATTATTTTTATTACCAAAGGTTAAAATATCAGTAAAATAATATGATTCCTCTTGATTCTTATATAGAATGAAACCAAGAGCTTACAAAGTGCAAAAGTTAAAGATTTCAGTAAAAAAGGAAGACCCCTGGGGGGATTCAAAAGGCCCAAAAGTCACTTTCAAACAGCATATCCTCCTATTTTATGTTATACCTGATAAAAAACAGCAATATTATTAGATTTAAATATGCCAAAAATCACTTTGAAAGTACCTTTGGGTCAGCTTACTTTTAACCAAAAGAAGCTAAGTAAAAACTAGTTAAAAAAGGTAAAAAGCGAACCAAGGAAAGCAAGCTTTCCTTGGGATCTTGGATTTCCTTTTAGGTATCCAATATGATGTGCACTGATTTATAGATTTATCTTTTATAACAGCAAACATAAATCTTATGCATGCAAGCTACAAATTCTCTTTAAAATTCCATGCAAAAAGGACAATTTCCCTAAAGCTAGATCTAGAATGCTTATGAAACCTTTTAAGAAGAAGATATAGATTATGGGATTTCAGAAGATAGATATATGTTAAATTTAATTTAATATAATATATCTAAACAATATCAAAGCTGTGAACAAAGTAACTAGGTAAAAAAAATTGATTTTGAAGGAGGAAAAGTAGAAGAGAAGTGCTTATTGCTGAAGCAGATCTGCAATGGAAAATTGTTAGTGGAATATAGAGGGACAATGTCTTCACAAAGATTTTGTATGTACATTGTATTCAAACTAGATCCATAGCTCGTCCAATCCTTGCTACCTGAAAGCTAAACACACAATCCTACACGAAACCTCATGAGATCTAGATATATATATATGAAAAAGAGACAAGAATTACATCCAAATAAACCTATTAAACATGTATAATCTAGATCTTCTAACATATATTCTATGAGATATAATAAAAAAAAGTCACCTTACTTTCCCAACTATACTCCTATTGATTCAGCTGAAACGTTCAAGCCAGATAGGGTTCAGATCCAGAATTTGAGAGAAAAGCTGGTGACATCAATAGCCATAAGATAATGCTTAATCCACACATATGAGAGCATTACACCATTTGGCCTCCAAATATTCTTTATTTCAATAATCAAAACATTACAATAGTATTACAATAGCAAGCCCTTCAATCCAACTCTAACTAGTTTGGAAGAGGAGGCTTATGCTTTAAACTATACAAAAAAACCAGGAGATGCAGCCCAGGGGGGTGCAAATCCCAAGGAGACGGATCAAATCAGCTGATGGAGAGTCAATCAATATAGATCTAAAGCTGAACTAAGCCTACTTGTCAACCAGGGGGTTGATTGAGCTGACACATCAACCCATAAACCGACACATTAGTCCACAGAGCATCCAGGAGAGTCCACACATATGGAGGAGAGAGAGATGGCACAATTCCCCATAAAGACTACTAGATATCAACTCTATATCTGATTTGATCACCTCCTTCAGTCAAATATTTTTCAGATCTAGTTAATCTGGTTCAGATCTGACTGATTTCAGTCAAATCGACTGAGAATCCACTGATCTATGATTTTGGATTTGCTCCATTATTCAACAATTTATTAATTAAAATAATCAATAATTGATTTTTGGGGCTTTCTGGCCTGAGTGATGGAAAATCACTCAAAACTAGGAAATAGTGGGTCCATGGGTTTACATGGTGCTCTTATCTTGAAAATGAGCACCTACATGACTGAAACTGATTATTTGGCCCACTTTTATTACAAAATCAAAATTTCCAATTAAACTATTAAAAATAGCCTAAGTTTTGGAAAAATTAAATTTTAATAAAAAACACTGAAAAAACAAAAAAATTGAAAAATTGAAAAAACCTAGGGGGACTTAGACATGTTCATATGACTCGACCATGATGTCTAGCATGTTTATACATTGACACATAGACTCTAATAACCTCAATAGGCCTAAATGCTGAGCCGAGCACCCCAACTTTGGAGATATGGAGTGAAAAAGTCAGAAATTATCAGTTGTTTATTCAACAACCAATAATAACCAAGGAAAAAAACACCTTGGGCTGATCGGATTGACAAATAAAGTCTAAGAGACCGAGTCTTTTACAGACACTATCATGCTAGAATATTTATTACAATTCCCCCATGGGGTATGAACATGTGATATAGTACAACAAGCACTTCCCAGAAGTACTTCCAAAGGTATTCTGAAGTCAGAACAAGTTATCCTTATCCGGTTCATCGGGCTCACTTGATAAAAAACCACTAAGTACAACTTAGGTGGTAACACTCTGGCTTCAACTGTGGGATGTGTACTCGATCTGGTCTTTAAGGCAAGGAGAGGATATGAGAACACCAGGATCTCTATTTTATATACTCTATAAAAACATCTCAACTTGACAAGAAAAACCTCAGTAGCAAAAGTTTTATAAAAAACCAAATGAATCATTAAGCTGATTCATTAAACAAAATAAATGTAACTAACTAAAAGAAGCAAAGTTTTATTATAGCTAAGTATAAAATAGAAATGCAGAAAGTAAATGTTCTCTTTCAAGGAGCTTATTTTCCTACTCTAAGCATGATATAAAAGGGTTCAAGTGTAATTAGAAATCCAATGTAACCACCTAACCATTTTATTAACACAAAAAAATATTCCTTTTCTTTGGTTACCAACCAAAGTAAGGATACCTTATTCAGAAATTGCAAACCTGCGTGATGATTCAGAATGGGCAGGATGGATAGGAGATCATAGGCATGAATAATGTCATAAAAATTCTTCCCCAACTTATATGTGCTCGTGCAGGTTGCTTCTATCCATGACTGGATAGGACTGATATACCAATCAGAATGATGAGGTAGACTGACTACGTCATCATACTAATCACCTAAGCTTATCAAATGATAACTTGTTGCACAAGCCCCAAACAGATCCAAATCATAAGGAACCTATATATGTGAAAACGATGGCTGAGACTGATAATCCACTGACTGCATCACATCTAACTTTTCACAATACTATTTCTCAATGTCTTCATTACTAATACCCTTGTGCGGCTCTGCATGGTATGACTCTGAATGATCACGTGAAAATTCTAAATGCTCCTCTTCCATACTAAGGTTTTCCCAGGCATCTAGATCTGTGCTCCCCTCTATGGACGTATTGTAGATTGGACTTCCACAAATTTTTTAATAGACACTCCCCTTGTTGGACATATCCTGGATGGGATTCTCCATAAGATTTTCAAAATTTGGATTATCTATAAAATCCCAATAGTTATCACTCTCATCCATGTCATATGTGGGGGACTCTTCATCCATGGCATCATGCTCCTGCCTATCCATGTCTTCCTTGCATTCATAACAATCTTATTCAGATAAAATGCTATAAGGAAATAAACTTTCCAAACCTTCATCAACATGAGGAGAACAAGGTCTAATGTCACCACATACTTTACTGATCTTATCATAGGTTTCTTTATAGGCTTCTATTATGATATCATGAAGAGGATCTTCAATATTATCTTCAATCAAGGAATTTTTTTGGACATATTCAATGGGACCACTTGGGATGTGTTGCTCAATGGGTTTCTCTAGAGGGATTTCTGGAAAAATATCAACATTGCAACACACTTGAAAATACCTTAAATATTCAATGTTTTCAGCGATGGTGACATGAGGAGAGTCTTCAACAATGTGTGCCATCATGGGATCCTCCTGAAGCTCTTCAATAGGATCATCTTGGATTTTCCCTTCCTCAGAATCTTGCTGTCTATGGGGAGATACCTCATATTCTTTAATAAGCTACTTAATTACTTCCTTTCTTGACTAAATATGAGGAAACTCTTTGATGGGAGTATCACGGATTTCCTCTTCACTTAAATGTTCAAGAAGTGATTCCAAGTCTTCAATACTTTGTATCATGGAAAAAGGTCCATCATATCTTTCCATGTGATACTCTATCCCAGATAGGTAGAAGGTACAGATCCTTTCAAGAAACTTTTTTAAACCATTCATACTACCCCTACCATCATGCCACTGCTCTAAAAACATCCAAAGAAAGCCTGGAAAATAATTTATACATTTATTAGGAAGGCCCTGATAGAACCAACAACAGGACTCACCCCAAAAAGTACCAGAAAACATTTCCATCATATTGTCTTCATGAAGAATATTGGAGTCAACAATCAACTGAAGGAAATATTTGACATGCCAAATGACCGAATAGCCATAATTTCCATGAAATGCCGGAAGCTAGTTATATGGATCCCCCAAACCATTACAACACTTAGGAAAACCCAGGATTTTTGACAAATCGATAGGCTGAAAGATTACGGTTAACTGGGCACCATATTTCTCCTTTAATTCATCCAAAATAGTATCCATTTGATATAACAATTAAACCTTGTACTAAAAAGGTGGAGCTATCAAGTGATGAGCTTTAAAGGTTTTAACATGTCGCATGGGCTCATCTACACACAACAAAACTTCACAAGTTTATGAGATAATAGGGTTTTATCCCTTTGATGGAGTCGCCATGTGAAACAGAAAAATAAGCATTTACAAATCTTTTCACAAAAATTATCTTTTGCTTTTCTTTGTAAAAATAAAAACTAGAAAAAATTCAATGGAGTCACCAGATGAAAATTAAAGATCTACTCTAAGCATTCATCAAACAAAGAAAAAACAAAAAAGGAAGAAAACAAAAGTCGTACCTAGGAATAAAAAGATTTATCCCCACCAACGGTGCCAAAAAAGTGTTGCCTCCTTTCACACATCTGGGTCACGTGGCAGAAATCTTTAAGCCACTTGGTGTGTCTTTGGGCGCAAGTCTCGAGTTAAGGCTGTCAGCTTGTTCTTAACTCCTCCATTTAGGCTCAAATCCTAACGAAGCCAAGGGGGGTAGACCCTATTAAGTTACTAAGGTTAATTACTTAGTATGGTGATGTTAAACTGAATGAATTACTTAGGAGTTTGAAAATTAACCATAAACAACCATAGACGACAAGATACAAAATGAGCGCATGAAAGCACAATGTTGAGACACTATATATATATAGCAAAAAAGTAACCAGTTCCTTAAAGTGGAGTCAAAATAAAATCAATGTACTTGCATGTGCTTGGAGTGAATGTTTTGCAAATTTCTCTTGGTACGTTTTAAGTTAATGTGAAATATGAGTTGATTAAAATTAGGTGAAGGGGTGGACTCAAGATATACCCGAGAGTACTTGGAGTATGTCCAAAACTAAACCTTCACGACTACCAGCAAGGAATATGTGGGCTGAATGGAGTCTCTGGGGCTATTCCTCATAATGCACCCATTAGGATGTGACAGAGATCGATGCCCCGAGGTCACTTTTCAGGAGTTTCCGCTTCCTTTGGGTTTTTTGACACCATAATGGTTTGATCTAGGTGTTGGATTTTCACCTGATGGTTTCTCAATTTGGTAGACTAAATCCTAATTATACTAGTCACTCAATTTTTTTTGATATATCTTGACTGATTGGATAAACCGCGGCCAAGTGCAGATCATACACACCGGAGTCTTGTCAATTTTAGTAAATTTTGAGATGGGTGTTCTTGTTAAAAAGAAAACCCTCCAAGAACCTCTTTCGATCCAAATGGATCTCAATCAGGGAATCAAGGAGGGGTTAATTTTATTAAAGCTGAAGAAATATTTGATGAAAAGAAAACTAAGATACACACTGTGGGTTCTCTAATTAGTCCTACCATGCATCTCTTTCCCCTTTCGGGTCAATCGGGAAGTCATGGGGTAAGTGTTAAATTACTTTGAAACCTTAGATATGGAATATGGAATTGATAATAGATCAAAGTATACTACCCTGCATATTATAACTACGCTAGATTGCAAAAAAGGAACGAAAAGCAAAAAAAGGACACGAACGCAAATTCCCCAAAGGGGATGGGGAATGGGCTCGAAAGAGCCTATTCAAAATTATTTTTACTACCAGTGGTTACAATATCAGCAAAATGATATTATGCCTCTTGATTCTTATATAGAATGAAACCAAGAGCTTACAAAGTGCAAAAATTAAAGATTTCAGTGAAAAAGGGAGACCCCTAGGGGGATTCAGAAGGCCCAAAAGTCACTTTCGAACAGTAGGTCCTCCTCTTTTCTGTTATACCTTCTAAAAACTAGAAATATTATTAGACTAAAATATTCCCAATAGCACTTTGAAAGTACCTTTGGGTCAACATACTTTTAACCAAAATAAACTAAGTAAAAACTAGTTAAAAAAGTTTAAAAGGGAACCAAGGAAAGCAATATTTCCTTGGGATCTTGGCTTGCATTTTAGGCATCCAATATGATGTGAATTGATTGCTATATTTATTGTTTATAACAGCAAACAGAAATTTAATACATGCAAGCTACAAATTATCTTTAAAATTCCATGCAAAAAGGACGATTTCCCTAAAGCTAGATCTAGAATGCTTATGAAACCTTTTAAGAACAAGATCTAGATTATGGGATTTGAGAAGATAGATATATGTTAAATTTACTTTAAAATAATAGATCTAAACAATATCAAATCTGTGAACAATGTAACCAGGTAAAAAAAATTGAATTTGAAGGAGGAAAAGGAGAAGAGAAGTGCTTGTTGGTGAAGCAGATCTGCAATGGATACTTGTTAGTGGAATATAGAGGGGCAATGTCTTCAAAAATATTTTGGATGTATAGTGGAGTAGAACTAGATCCATAGCTCATCCAATCCTTGCTACCTGAAAGCTAAACACACAATCCTGCACGAAACCTCATGAGATCTAGATATATATATGAAAAAGAGACAAGAATTACATGCAAATAAACTTATTAAACATGTATAATCTAGATCTTCTAACATATATGCTATGAGATATAAGAAAGACAAGTAACCTTACTTGCCCAACTATACTCCTATTGATTTAGCTGAATCATTCAAGCTAGATAGGGTTCAGATGTAGAATTTAAGAGAAAAGCCGGCAACATCAATAGCTGTAAGACAATGCTTAATCCACACATATGAGAGCATTACACCATTTGGCCTCCAAAGATTCTTTATTTCAACAACCAAAATATTACAACAATATTACAATAGCAAGCCCTTCAATCCAACTCTAACTAGCTTGGAAGAGGAGGCTAATGCTTTGATTTATACAAAAAACCAAGAGATCCAGCCCACGGGGGGCACAAATCCCAAGGAGCTAGATCAAATCAACTGATGGAGAGTCAATCAATGAAGCTGAAATGAGCCTACTTATTAACTGGGGGCCTGATTGAGCTGACACATCAACCCATAAACTGACACATCAGTCCACATAGCATCCATGAGAGTCTACACATATGGAGGAGAGATAGAGGGTGCAATTCCCCATAAAGACTGCTAAAGATCAACTCTGGATCTGATTTGATCACCTCCTTCAATCAAGGATTTGTCAGATCCAATCAATCTGGTTCATATCTGAATGATTTCAATCCAATCGGCTGAGAATCCATTGATCTATGATTTTGGATTTGCTCCATTATTCATTAATTTTTTAATTAAAATAACCAATAATTGATTTTTGGGTATTTCTGACCCGAGTGATGGAAAATCACTCAAAACTAGGAAATAGCGGGTCCATGGGTTTACATGGTGCTCTTAGCTTGAAAATGAGCACCTACATGACTGAAACTAATTATTTGGCCCAATTTTATTACAAGATCAATTTTTCCAATTAAACTATTAAAAATTTGCCTAAGTGTTGGAAAAAATAAATTTTAATAAAAAACACTGAAAAAACAAAAAAATTGAAAAATTGAAAAAACCTAGGGGGACTTAGACATGTTCATATGACTCGACCATGATGTCTAGCATGTTTATACATTGACACATTGACTCTAATAACCTCAATAGGCCTAAATTCCAAGCTGACCAACCCAAATTTGGAGTTATGGAGTGAAAAACTCAGAAATTATGAGTCGTTTATTCAACAACCAATAATAACCAAGGGAAAAAACACCTTGGGCTAATTGGATTGACAAATAAAGTCTAAGAGATCGAGTCTTTTACAGACACTATCATGCTAGAACATTTATTACAATTCCCCCATGGGGTTTGAACATGTGATATATTACAATGAGCACTTCCTAGAAGTACTTCCAAAGGTCTTCTGAAGTCTGAACAAGTTATCCTTGTCCGGTTCACCAGGCTCACTTGATAAAAAACCACTAAGTACAACTTAGGTGGTAACACCTTCTACTTTCTTTCCTCCTCTTCCTTTTTCGTTGCTTCCTCTGCAACGTTCTTTCTGTATTCTTCTTCATTTTTTAGCCAACTCTCTACCTCTAGTGCTAGCCTCCTAGCATCCTCTTCCCCCTGTGCGGTTTTTCCCTTACCATCCACAATGGTGATCTTTTGCTTAAATATCTTCTTCAATGCAGTCATATTCTTTGCATTTTTAAAGATTTCTTCATCCTTGTCCCAGAAGTTTGTATATTCGAAGTGAACATTTGCCTCTTTGCAATGTTCTGCAACCTTGTTTTGGTAGTCATTCCTGTGGAAGTTCATCTCCCCAAAATGAAAGTGCTCCAACTCTTGTATGAATTCTACAGTTTGTTTGACCTTTGAAAATTTGTAACTTCCTAGCCAGAAAGGTATGCCAGGATAGGATGCCTTCTTATGTTCAAATAAGAAGATTCCTACACCATCAAGATATACCTACCTAACTGCCTCTTTATGTACCACATAATCAGTGGCATACTTAGGGAGTAGAGAAGGTGCCCTAGAGCAACCATACATTCTGATGTACATTCCCTCTTCAGTCAAATAGTAATTCCCATGTTCCTCAATGACTTTGAATGCCTCCCCGGACATGCAGTTGCATTTTTTCAGGAAGATTAAAGTGTACAAAGGCATAATTAAATGTTCACATATCTTTTTGTAGTGGCTATAATATTTGTGTGCCCAAAATAGTTTGTATGTAGTGTATACAAGGGTCCCGTCCCTATTCGAATTACACCTTAGCATTGGAAATGACTAGGTACATAATATACATTCTACTAAGATAGAGCTCGTATAGAGATCTGACTTCTTCTATGACACCCCCCCAAAGCTGAAGATATGCAAGCTGAGAGGCTATTGGACACTACATTTGTCGAATTGAATATAGTCCCCTGAGTGGCCACATAGAAAATGATTGGTATCCATCCCAATTTGAAGTTTTTTCCATGAGCCCTCCCAAAAACTCTATTTAGCATCAATGCTATAAATCTATAAGGGGTCCTAAGAGTGGTTGTTTCATATTCCCCTGAGGGCCTAGTTCAAAAGTTCTTCCTAGGTATCATCATTATTTTGACTGTCTCAACCAGGTCCAAATTTATCTCTTTCAACCAATTTTTAGTTAAGTATACTTAAGTAGGAGGTAGGTGATATGCCAGTGAGACATAACCAGGATTGTATGCAGCATAGCCCTGTTTGGCAGTATTTGTTAATATCATTATGGTAACATCTGCCCTAGGGAGGATCCATCCAATCACTTTGAAGCATGGGAACAACTTAGGTCTAGTGGCTACCTTCATTAGAGCAGGTTTCTCGATGTTTGCATATATATATTTAGTTCTTTGAACCCTGCGTTAGGCACATCTTGATTTGCAATCATCCGGTATATTTCACCCCACTTGTAATCTGGCTCTACTCTAGTGGTATCTCTTGTATCTTCATAAATGTATTCCATTTTGGTAATGATTTCCACATCTGGTTCTCCCTCAGCAACAGGAGCCTTCTTCTTTTTTCTTTTAGACATATCTCCTTTGAAGAAGTTACCATGTCATAAACCAATCATGTTCTTAGACCATTGGAGCTTTCAGTTAGCGTTCTAAGAATGAAGAAACACTGTATCAAAACATTTACATCTTCCATATGCATTCTCAAAAAATAAACTATCAGAATATTAATGCATAATAGAAAATAACAAGCAAAAGGACTTCTACAAACTGGGTCTAAACTTCTAAGTCCATCTGCAACTAAAACATGACCCCGATAGAAAATGCATCATTTAAAATGAACTGCATTCAAACTCTTTACATAACATGAACCAAAAAATTAAATGTAAAACAAAAATGCAGAAATACTAGCTCGACCAAAAATGTTCAAAACCCCTTACCATTTCTCGAAACTAGGGTAGCGCCTGTGAAAAATGAAAACCCCCCCGGATGGCCATAAACCACCCCACAAAATTCGGTGCAGATAGCGTAACGCTTGTCTGCACTAAATACCTAAACCTTTGGACCAGGATCGGGCTTCCATAATAGCTTACAAATAGACTCAATAAAAACCCCACACCGCAAATACTATCAAACTTACTGATACCTCACACCATAAGGATACAAATTTATATTTAAATGGCCAACTACCAAACGGCGGGAAAAACCCAACCAGGGGAAAACCCTAGTTCCTAAAACAACTCATAAAATTAGGAGAAAGGAGAAAGCATGGTTGGCCTACCTGGGAAATAAGTTGCAGTTGACGTGATTGTCCAAAAATTCCACAGTAGCACTCCAAATGAATGAAACCCCGACAGCTAAGCATGCTGATACAGTTCGAACACTGGGGATGGAGAAAATGCGAGTTCACAAGGATAATAATAAAGTAATATCCCACCCCAATATATAGACCTCCCGGTAAAAAAGATGGCTGTAAAAAACTCAATTGACAGATGAAACAACTATAACGTTGGACGATTAGTTCACTCAGGATCCGCAACGGTGGGTGAGGAACAAACTATGGGCTCCACAACCAACTGAAAACATCGGCAGTCGGAGGCTCGGAGGACTAACTCGAAATGCGTCAGCAAATAAACCAACTAAATGTTGGAGAGATAGTGTACTACATATGCGCAACAATGGGAAACAATCAAACTACGACCTCCACAATCAAATGAAAACTTCGGCGATTAGCAAATTTAATGACTACGGATTGGTGAGTCTAACACTAAGCATTTCAGCAATGTCAGTGAGATAACAACAAAACCTCTGAAATGGTGATGTCACTTGAGACTAGAACTTAGACTATTTTCCAAAAAAATTCCAATAGTGAAACAAAATATCATCACAAAGCAAAACGTTTAAACCAATAAAACCATATAATCGGTGAAAGAAAAAGGTATCCATCGGCTCGTTCTCTATCTGTCCTCTGAAACAGCAGTGACATAGAAGGATAAGCTCTGATCATGATAAAATAAAAAAACATCGACAGTCCAAAAAAACAAAATAAAAGCACATCATTGCAAATAAGAACTTTCCATCGGCAAGTTCATTACTTACCCTCCGTAATGACGGTCACATAGAGAACTACCGCCCCCATTTAGACATAAATAAACTTCCGATAGCGATTAAGGAAATCATTTTTAAATCAAACATCAAGTTCCACAGTTGATATGGATTTATGCGTGAACGAAATGAAAGAACATATATAGCATCATAATCACAGACATTTTGCAAAGATAACAGAGATACAGTAAACACATATCCTATTAAATAGCGAAAATAGAACAAAGTGTAATACAATTGCTAGAATGGTGGTAGCTATCTCTGAGATGAGATGTGGTTGTTATGCTCATCCGTGCCAATATGAATACAAAATGTGGCCAAAGGGTCCTATTTATAATAAGAATGAGGTGAGAACCCAAAAATTCCAAAACATAACCCTAGAAGATGAACCGTCATAAAGTTTGCGGCCCCAAGGTGGTAAGTTGAACAGTCACCTTCCCGGGGTCATAACTTTTGCATATGATATTTGATTTGGGCGTTCGATAGCTTGTTGGAAAGTTCTATCTAATATTTACAACTTTTGGTCAACCTAATGCATGCTAATGGCATCCATTTGGCCTCAAATCTCCAAAAACCATTGTTTAGGGCCTCAAAATGGCCCTAGAAGTTTAGGACCCAAAAAACTGTAGAAAAATAACTAGGAAACTACCACAATGGACAATTGTTTTGAGCTTGTGGAATAAATGGGTGGCCATCGATCTCCATCTGGATCAATCCTCCCTCCTTAGGAGTCAATGGTCTCCATTGTGTTGAATCCCATATCATATCTTGAACTGTGTGTTGAGTTGATCTCCTGGTGCGACATTTGTTGAAGTGAAGAGGCTTCCTTTTTTTGACATCCTGAGAAGGCTATAATTGTTGTATGGATGGTTGTTTCTAAATGAGCACCTTGAATGCATGTCCTTGCATCATTGAGGTACTTGGATAGATGAGGAAACAATGGCTCTGTCTTCTTCTTGTGTCTGATGAGCAGAGACACCCTGTGCAGAGGGTGTGGAGGTCTCTATTATCTTATGTTCTCCTTCAGACGCAATTGTGAAGAGGAATAATTTTCTGATGTGGGAGCTTATCTTCCGACCTTGCGAGACTTTGTTAGTTGCAACGGTCTCTGGTATTCGATAGATTTTTCCTCCCAAAGTAACAATGACACTGCAAGGCCGTGACTCATATACAACATGACGCTTCCACATATATGGTTGTCCTAAAAGAACATCACAGACTTCAAGTGGGGCCACATCACACAGTACCTCATCTTTGAAAGGCTTGATGCCATATGGTAGGAGGCATTGTTGAGTAATGCGGATTCCTCATCCTTGGCTTAGCCAACCGATGTTGTAAGGTTGTAGGTGTGGTGTTGTCGAAAGCTATAATCTCTTGATGAATTCTGCTGAGATCAGGTTCTTTTGGATGTCATTGTCAACAAAAAAATGTAGAGGCATCCGCTTCACCCACATCTGCGAGTGGAATAGGTGCTCCTATGCCTTTGACTCTTTAGGATCCTCTAGTTGAATCTATGTGGTAGCAACAGTGGCAGTGGGGTATACATCAATGATCTGCCTCCCATTGTATGCGATTGTGGCATTGGGTTCGGAATTAGAATTAGGATTTGATTCCGAAGATTTGATCTCAGCCACTAATGATTGCTTTGAGTGACATTCATCAGTGTTATGGCAAGGGATTTTATGAAATTCGCACCACTTACCAGTGTCCTTCTTTGTCTTTCCATCTCCCTTCTTTGCTTGTGGCGGGGATTGGTTGTTGTTTTCTTTTACTGTGTTCTGTGGGCTAGGGTTTCCCTTGCCTTGCTTCTGCGATGGGTACGCATGTCTAGAGTCTTTCTTATTCTTTTTTCAAAATTTCTCCTCGATTTTGACAGCATACCGATAAGCGGATCCAAGTGAAGAGATGTTGAGGAAGTCCATCTCAGTTCAGATGTACCGATGTATACCACTGCGATATTTCAGAATCTGGTGTCACTCAGAGTCCTTGATACTTAGCTTTGTACGCAAGGTATGAAATTTGTTGGTGTACTCCGACACCATCTGGTTCCTTTCTTAACGTAGAATGGTCCATTTTGTGTACTAGTCATCATAGTTTCCCACAGGGTAATACTATTCCCTGACGGCATCTATGAAAGAGGCCCAAGTGGGATTTGTTTCAAACATTCCAGACTCGTCTAATGAGTTTTGCTCACAATAAGTACCCCACCAATTTTGGACATGGGGGACTTCCTTAAGGAGCACAAAGGTGATCTTTTCTCTGTCGAAAAAATTGTGGACGGAGAAATACCCTTCTAGAAAATTCAACCAATTATCTAGGGAATTTGCATCGATATTGCCTTCAAATAAAGGAATATCAAAGTTAACTTGTACCTTAAATGGATTTTCATCCCCGAACCTACTGCTCGTTGAAGATGCACTTGCCATTGCTGGCATTCGCTGAAGGATTTGGGCAAAAATATCCATCATGTTGTTCCTCTGTAGCTTGAGGGCTTCCTCGAGCAGTGACTTGATATGATCTCCTGCTCTATAATATCTCTTTTATTCTGCCATGGGAGGTCATTTGGGACAGCGAGAATGATCAAGTGAAACTAGTCCGAGACCAAACTCTCTATACTCGTACCTCGTCGAGGACATGCGACGAGAAACAATCAAAGAGCAAATTGCTCTGATACCACTGATCCGAATTTATGCATGAATGAAATGAAAGAACATATACAGAATCGTAATCATAGACATTTTTCAAAGATAACAGAGATACAGTAAACACATATTCTATTAAATAGTAGAAATAGAACAAACTGTAATACAATTGCTAGAATGGTGGTAGCTATCTCTGAGAAGAGATGTGGTTGCTATGCTCATCTATGCCAGGATGAATACAAAATGAGGCCAAAGGGGCCTATTTATAATAATAATGAGGTGAGAACCTCAAAAGTCCAAAATGTAGCCATAGAAGATGAACCATCTTAAATTTTGCGGCCCCAAGGTGGTAAGTTGAACAGTCAACTTCCTTGGGTCATAACTTTTGCATACGATCTCTGATTTGCGCGTTCGATAGCTCGTTGGAAAGGTATATCTAATATTTACAACTTTTGGTCAACCAAATGCATGCCAATGGAAACCATTTGGCCCCAAATCTCCAAAAATACATCGTTTAGGGACTCAAAAAGGCCTTGGAAGTTTAGGCCCTGAAAAACTGTAGAAAAATAACTAGGAAACTGCCACAATGGACAATTGTTTTGAGCCAGTGGAATAGGTGGGTGTTCACTGATCTCCATATGGATCAACAATCCAAAGCATCAGCAAACAAAAACAACTTTCAAAAAAGAAGAAAAACAGTTGACCTCAATTCAACTTCAAACAATCTAAAATGTAGCAAAGGGAAAATCAAAGTTTAGCAATCCAAACACTCCCAGGAAAGATAAAATTAAAAGCAGGGTCCAAATTTTAAAAAAATTGGGAAAATATTTGTAGCTACAACACTTTAAAATACCAAGTTGCACAAAACTCTATTGTATTTCCATGTAGAATAGAAAAGACACCAGAGAATGAGTTTGAACCTCTAACAGTTTGTTGCTATTCTGGAATCCATTTCATCTAGCCACCATGTTTCTATAATCATTACACATAATCAGTAGTGATATGCAATATGCAAGCATAAACCTTGTCCATTTCAGTTAACCTATGAGGCACCGAATAGATCTATAGTTTAGAGTCTAGAATGCTACCATGTGCTAAAACTCACACAAGACAATTAAGTGATATGCTAGAGGTGCCTGGAGTACGGAATTTTGTTATAGCCAACTCCAACCTCCTTTCTCTCCCATGCCACCTCAATTCCATTGTCTTACTAGTAAAACCAAAACCTCCTTTCTCTTATTTTCCACCTGAATGACATTCACATGCTGACAAAAACCTCTAAGATCATTTTTCAGTAGCAAATGCATAAACACGATGGAGGAAAAATACTATCTTCCCTCCTCTTGCTCCCCCCATTTGAAATCCATTATATTACGATTGATTAAACAATTGTCCAAAAAAAAACATTACTTTTTCTGTACAACAAGAAAAATACATTGAAATACTCTATGAAAATATTATATATCACTTGATTTTTTTTTTAGCTTTCAAAGATCTTGCAAATTTGTTCTAACATATTAATGCATTTTTTTTCAGAGGGTCACCCTTAACATTTTTGAAGTGAGGACCAACAATGTATTGAGAGAGTTTCAAAGAAGTGGCAATGATTTTGCAACTGGTGGGACTAGTGGTGTTGCTGGTGTGTCTTGGCTTGTATTCAGGTATTTTTTTCATATTTATTGTAGTCTAAGGACTAGTACTTAAATATTACTATGCTTGAGTTGTTATATATCATATTTGTGAGTAGGTGGGCTGGTGGAAAAGAGGACAAATACTTTTCCCACATTGGGAAAGATGTTATCAATGTTTATGAAACATATACTATGACTCTCTTAGATAAGAAGTCCCTCAAAGTTGACAATG
Organism: Pseudotsuga menziesii; assembly: GCA_001517045.1. Lineage (NCBI taxonomy): Eukaryota > Viridiplantae > Streptophyta > Pinopsida > Pinales > Pinaceae > Pseudotsuga > Pseudotsuga menziesii. The sequence goes on from LPNX011052147.1 coordinate 77,851, forward strand.
TAAAGGATTTCAATTGGTCTCCAACAGATCCAATTCTACCCTTGTTTGTGCCAGAGGGAGGTGGTGGTAACCAACCTGCAAAAGTGAGTATCATATTTTACTACCAGAACACTAACTCACATGGTTTTGGGTTCCAATTCAAGTTCTACGACGATAAAATTAGATTTGAATTCAAATTTACTGATGCTATTGGGATAAGATTCTCCATTATATTAATGCATATACAAATTTTCATCTAGCATATATTTTGAATTTCAGAGTAACAATGCATGACTTCTCCCACATAATCATTTGGACACTTGCTGAGACACTTTTGGAGTCTTGTTTCAAGTCAATTTCACCAGTAAACTCAGCCCTAGATAAACTCTACTCAAATAGCCATTTTTGGAAAATCATAAGAGTCATAGCATGCATTTGGGCATGATACATCACACTTAGGAATATCATACTTGGAACATATTTTCATAACATAAAGGACTTGTTGTCATTGGCATTTAGAATGGATTGCAACCAACAATGATAACCCTTTTCTGTGCATATTTTTGTGACAGATTGGTGAGTTTGTACGATTGTATAGAAAAATTGGAGGAAACCAAAGTTGAAGATAACCTTAGTACTCCCATAAATCCACATTTCAAATTTCTGTAGCAGCCCTTCTGGACAGATTTGAGATAGGCGTTTAGGATGCCATCCAGTAATCTATGCGTGCTTATGAAGGCACAAGCTCTAAGGTTTCACGTGGGGAAAAAAATATGATTCAGTAACAGTATTCATAACATCCTTCCTGTCACTTTATCCAAAAGGAAAGTATTAGATTTAAAGGTTGTTAAGAATTCTCTCAAGCTATAGAACATCTTCTTTGTTATTAGGATGGTATTTTGAAGCGTCTAGAATTATTCTCTGTGGAAGCATTTTGATCAATTTTGAGCATCAATTTTAGGTTTATCTGGTTTTATATTTGAATCACATTTGGATATAATTGAGGGGCCATTTTCATAAACACTCTTATAGGTGATACAACAAGACCGACTCAAATCAGCCTTGAATATTATGGTGACAAAGATGAAACCATGTCCCAAGGGGAATGTCTATGGAATCCATCTTTAATATTTGTATGAATAGACCTTAGCTTACTTTGAAAATTTTTAAATTGAAACCAAGTGATAGAACAATTACACTCACAAAATTGCTAATCAAACATGCAAATATACCAACAAAGGAGATTGAAATTGGAGCATAACACTAATCTATATTGAATAAGTGTACAATAGCAAACCTTATGAATTCATAGGATGCTGCAATATATAATTATATGATATATTTGAATGCATAAGGATCCCATTCTAAATAGTCAAAAAGTAGGCTTACTAAATCTAGTCAAATCCCGCATAGGTTCATAAAGAAGTTTCCAAATCCACTTAGAGGCTCACGATTTGGAAAAGTAAAGTAGGAAAGCTAATAAGGGATGGAAATAAAAATCATATATGCTTTTATTAGGATAAAATAATGGAGGATGATGAGGGAAAAAAATAAGTCAACTACACCTAGTCTTACTTTCCCTTTTGCCTTATTTCTCAATAAAACAAGCAACTTAGCAAAAAAAACATATATGCGCTTTGGAGGATCTAGAATAAGGAATACATGTTAAATATGGTTTCCAGGAGGTTTCCTAAGCATTCCATGACTCATTTTTAGTAATTTTCGCTTCTATGACATGTGGAAGACAACTTGCATAGAGTGGAATATAGGAAACTAGGAAAATAAGACAAAAATGGATTAATTAATGTCTAAGGTAGGTGACTATGGGTTGATTATTCTAAAACCCCCCATAAATCCTGAATTTATAAGTAAATATCAGAAAACTATAGGACCTAGCAACAAGGCTTAGTCACCCTTTACATACTACATGTCCATTTAACCAAGGAAAGAGGCAAAAACCCAGTGGGAAAATCCTCCCTTAAAATTTGAATATTTGATAGTAAAACAAAATTTGAAAATATTGTCATCAATTATGCTTCATAGCATAATAAGAAATCCATAGTAGTGATTTGAGATTGCTGAATTTCTTCTCACAAAAAACTTTGGTGAAGACGTCTGCCACTTGTTCAGAATATGCACAAAAGAGTAGGTGAATGGTTCCATCATGCACAAGTTGTCTAATGTAGTGCATATGGATCTCAATGTGTTTGGTTCTCTGTCTCTGAATTGGATCAATTTAGATTCGAGTGGTGCTCTGATTATCACAATAAATAATAGTTGAAAACTCTGATTTGAAGCCACACCAACCAAGTATTCCCTACAACCATAAACATTGAGTTGCTGCATTCACAACCCTTATGTACTCTAATTCTGTAGATGAGATTGCTATGGCACTATGTTTCTTGCTTGACCAGCTGATTGGTCCTTCAACAAGAATGAACACATATCCTGATGTTGACTTTCAATCTGTGTTGTCACCTATCCAATCATTGTTAGTAAACCCAATCAAATCAAGATCAGATTTGGCTTTGTAGAAGATCCCATGAGTTCTTGTTCCTTGAACAAAGTTAAGGATCCTTTTGGCTGCTCTCCAATGGATCTCATGAGGATTATCCATGTATCTTGAATCCACACTTACTGCATAAGAAATATTAGATCGAGTGTGTGTAAGGTAAGGAAAACACCCAATCAACTGCCTATACAATGTATTATTTACCATAGGATAAGAACCTGCTTCTTCAAGCTTAACTCCTAAAAGGAAGGGAGTATTGCTTGGCTTGCAATATTTCATGTTTAATTTGTTCAGAAAATCTAAGGCATACTTGGACTGATGTAGTTTGATTCCATGTTGGGATTGAGCAATTTCAAGATCCAAGAATTAGCTCAACAGCCCCAAATCAGTCATAGAAAATGCATGGTTCATTGCATCCTTCAAGGAGGTAATCTCTTTCGTTGAACTACCTGTAATTAGAAGGTCATCCACATACAAGAAAATAATAATCAAATAACCACAAATCAGCTTCAAATAAACATTAGGATTAGACTTGCATTGAACAAAACTCAATGACAACATAAATCCATCAATCTTGGCATACCAAGCCCTGGGGGCTTGCTTGAGCCCATACAATGATTTCTTTAGCCTGCACACAAAATATGGATTAGAAACAAACCCTTGAGGTTGCTGCATTTAAATCTCTTCAATAAGATCTCCATTTAGGAAAGAACAGTTCACATCCATGTGATGTACCTCCGACTGCTTCGAAGCTGTAATGGCTAAAGCTAGCCTTATGGAGTCCATCTTTTCCAATGGTGCAAAGGTTTCATTGTAGTCAATACCATGTACCTGTGAGTAGCCCTTAGCTACCAATATTTCCTTATATTTCAAAGGTGAACCATCAGCAGCAAACTTAGTCTTGAAAACCCACTTACATTGAACTATCTTCCTCCCTGGGGAAAGATCAACCAGTTCCCAAGTGTTGTTCTTCTGGAGTGAGCTGAATTCTTGTTTCATGGTTTTTTTCCATCTTGGATCATGTGCTTCCTCTTCATATGTCTATGGGTCTGATTCAACCATCAGATAGCACTTCTCTGCAAACAAAGGGTCTTTCATACATAGGGAACTCTCAAACTGAGATCTAGTCCTCCTAGGGTCACTGGGATTTCCAGCTACTTCCCCAGGTGCATGAATGGTATTTGCTCCCCATTTTCATCTTGTAGGAATATCAGGATATGCAATTAAATGATCATTATCAGAAATATCAGAATCATCAAACTCATTTTTCTCTCCACTTACATTCAATGGTGTTGGTGGTGAAGAAGACTCACCAACTTCAACTGCTGCTAAAGGCTCTTCTTGGAACTGAACACTCCTTTCAATGAAGGATTTGTTTGTGCTCAAGTTGATCATATTGTACCCTTTTGAATATTTAGAATACCCAACAAATAGGAACTCTTGGCTTTGGGGTTGCAAAGCCTTCCTTTTTTCAGTTGGAATTCTAGCCCAAGCCTTTGAGCCAAAAATCCTGAAATGGGTCACATCTGGCTTGTGCCCACTCCAAGATTCAAAAGGAGTCATACCATCAAGTTTTTTATGAGGCACCCTATTATAAATATAGGATGCATATTTTATAGCCTTGGCCCAAAACTTTGGTGGCAAAGTCTTAGCCTCCATCATACAGGTTTCCATCTCTTTCAGTGACTTGTTCTTTCTCTCAGCAACACCATTTTGTTGTGGTGTGTAAGGGATTGAATGCTGCATCTGAATACCTGCATCTTTACGATTTTAAATGAACTTAGACTTAACATACTCACCACCATTGTCAGATCTGAGGATCTTGAGTCTCCTCCCAGACTAATTTTCATCCAAGGCCTTAAAGACTTTGAAGAGGTCAAAAACTTCAGACTTATGCTTTAGGAAGTAAACCCAACAATACCTGGAAAATTCATCTATGAATTTCAATGTATATTTGGATTGACTCATGGACATATGAGGAAATGTACCTGCAACATCATTGTGGATCAATTCAAGAGGTGCAGAGGTTCTCTCACGACTAGCTCTCTCAAATTTGTGCTCTGGATGTTTTCCTAGGATACAACCTTGAAAGACTCCCTTGGAAAAATTAATCTTTGGTAACCCTATGACCATATCTTTTTCACTCAGATCAGAAATATACTTATAGTTAAGATGGAAAAATATTTCGTGCCAAATATTGCTTGCCTCATTATCATGAATCAGAAGAGCAGAGGGGTTTGAGTAGGGTAAAAAATGTGAAAACATGTATACCTTCAAAGTGTGATCTACAACACTTTTTGCAATGACTCTACCATTCGAGATATATGTGATCTGAACATCATCAGGGGACAATATGAACTTCTTTGAAGACCCTATGTGAGTCATCTGATACACTGACAAGAGGTTAGAGGCAAGACCTTGAACATAAAACACATTATTGAACTTACCATGGTCAAAATCAATCCTTCCTTTCCCCAAAATGTCAATGAGAGAGTCATCTCCCAACACTATTGGTGGACCTTTCGACATGTCAAGAGAGGAGAATGCCTCCTTGGTCAAAACCATATGTCTAGAAGCTCAAGATTCTATCATGAAGCTAGGTGAGCTTGATGTGCTAGCAACCAAAGCATGTACTCTCTCTTTGTCCTCTGAATTTGATCCTCTTTCCCTCTTCTTTGAGCAATCAGGAAGGGAGATGTTATTCTTCTCTAGGAGTTCGGTCAACATGTCAATTTGCTTCTTCATATAAGAGCTCTCAGGATGATAGCCCTTACTGCAGTATGCACACTTGCTCATGTCTCCTTTGTTCTTCTTCTTCTGGAAGTTCTTCTTGGAGCCTTGGGGCTCCTCTTGAGACTTTTTCTTGTCTCTCTTTCACTCAGGTGGATTCTTAGCTTTCTTCTTTCCTTTTGAATCCACCCTCGAATTTCCAGCAACCAAATCTTGGTCTTTGGAAGTTTTTATGGTGCCCATCATCACCAATTTATCTTGTTCTTGTGTGAGGGATTCCATGAACTCTGAGAGCTTAGGCATATTCTAGGCTTGAGCTGTCAACTTCGTGGCATGGAAGGTTGAAACAAACACTAAATATTTAGGTCCAAGCTTTGAGAGTATGGACAAAACTAGTTTCTCTTCCTTCTTTTCAGTTCCACACTGTTTTAGCTGCAAAACAAGGGATTTAAACTTGGAAAAATAGAGTTGCAAGGACTCAAAGCTGTTGGGACTCAAAGAGATCAATTCATTCTTTATTTGATGTCCTCTCATCTCATATGTATTAACAAAAATATATACAAGCTTCTCCCACACTTCATTAGGTGATGTCAATCCATCAAGATGGAAGAGGAGGTCTCTTGAAATTCTCAGACACAAAAGACCATAGGCATCATCCCTCCTGTTGTGCCATTTAATTTTATCTCCAACTGCATTGGGATCTACCTCAGTTGCCACAGTCACCCTATAGATATATTTCACTCTCAACAGTATCTCCATCTCTTCTTTCCATTCAAAGAAATTAAATGGAGTCAAGATGATGTTCTGAGATTGATCCACAGCTCAGAAACTGTGCCCTTCAGTCAGCAGAATATGCTCCCAGTCAAGATGTCAAACCTGCAATAGCAAAATGGAAGGATATAAATCGATCTACAAAGGCTTTGATACCATGTGGAAATTGAACCCAAGTTATAGAACAATTAGACTCACAAAATTTCTAATCAAACATGCAAATTTACCAACAAAGGAGACTGAAATTGGAGCATAACACTAATCTGTATTGAATAAGTGTACAATAGCAAACCTTATGAAGTCATAGGATGCTGCAATATATAATTACATGAGATATTTGAATGCATAAGGATTTCATTTGAAATAGTAAAAAAGTAGGCTTACTAAATCTATTCAAATCCCCCATAGGTGCATAAAGCATTTTTCAAATCCACTTAGAGGCTCACGAATTGGAAAAGTCAAGTAGGAAAAATAATAAGGGATGGAAAGATAATTCATACATTCTTTTATTAGGAGAAAAGGATGGAGGATGATGAAGGAAAAAAACAAGTCAACTACACCTAGTCTTACTTTCCCTTTTGCCTTATTTCTCAATAAAACAGGAAACTTAGAAGAAAAAGTAGATATGCACTTTGGAGGATCTGGAATAAAGTAGACATGCTAAATATGGTTTCCAAGAGGTTTCCCAAGCACTCCATGACTCAATTTTAGCAAGTTTGAATTCTATGACATGTGGAAGACAACTTGCATAGAGTGGAATATAGGAAACTAGGCAAATAAGACAAAAATGGATTAATTAATGCCTAAGGTAGGTAACTATGGGTTAATTATTCTAAAAGAAACATCCCTTGAACAACATGCAATTTCCTCATTTAGTTCTCATTTTAGTATGCCCTACCACGCCATTTATACCTAAGAATGAGAAACTTATGATACGTGCAGCTTTATGCCAATGGCATAACACCTTTTACCATTATTATCTGAGGAAACCCTAACCAGTAGTGGCATATATTATTTAAGGATATATGATTTTCATCCAAGGATATTTGAGTTTCACATGAGAATTGGGTAATTTATTCACCTTCATCTTTATTAAAATGTTTTTACAGAATTCCATGAATTTTTCCATAATATAATATCAAACTTCTTAGTAAAAGAATTTTAATGGTAGTAATTACATGAGTGTATTTCAGTTGCATTTTACCACTACCATACCTGGGGGAAAGCACAATAAAGTGTTTCAGTACATCAGGAAATTTCTTCGTCCCTAGACTGGTACAATAACATGATCAAATTTTCCTTCACACATGAGATTGGCCTTGCCATCACGAAAATAGGCCTAGAAACCCTCAAACTTACCATTGACAATGGACTAATACTTGCCCCCAAAATGTTAGAAGATGGACTGAAACTTCCTGGAGATAGAAAAATCTATTAAAAAACCTCAAAGTATTTCTCTGTACAAGTGTCAATTTTAAAATGTCTATTGCTAATGTCTTAGAAATGCACCGGGAGTATCCAGTACTATGTGTTTAGTTAAAATCTGTTGAAAAACCACTGACAACTTGTTCTCATTGAATGCCGATTGCAAAAAAATGAATCACATCGAAACCACATAGAGTTGTTCTTTTAGTTAGTGTGTTCCCTGAACAATATGGATTAATCATTAAGTAGGTGTCGATTGGTGGTATCGAGTCCAAATGGACATAAATAGGTTCATATTTGGGATATTTTTAACGAAATATGTGCGAGATGTTAGAATAATGAACCCATAGTTAGCTACCTTAGACATTAAATTAATCATTTTTGTCTTATTTGCCTAGTCTCATGATTCCACCTTATGCAAGTTGTCATTTACCTATCCATAGTGGTCAAAATTTCCTATTTTGACTCATGTAGCACTTGGGAAACCTCAAGGAATCAATTCTGCTTTATTCCTGGCCTCCTAGGTGCCCTTCTCCTTTTTTTGCTTTATTGCCTGCTTTTTCAGTGCTTTAAGGCAATTGGGAAAGTTTGACTAGGTGAGGTGAACTAGTTTTTTGTCCTCCACATCCTCCACTCTTTTATCCTATGAAAAGCATGTCTGAGTTGTCATTCCATCACTCTTTATCTTGCCTAAGTGCTTTTTCCAATTCGTGAGCTCCATGACTGATTTGGAAACTACTTTATGCACCTATGGGGGAATTGCTTAATTTTAGTAAGCCTGCTTTTGACTAGATTCAAATTGCCTCCTCATGCATTCGAATCCCTTATGTAATTATTTAATATAGAAACCTATTATGTTACAAGGTTTGCTAATGTACACTGATTTAATATAGTTTAGTGTTCATCTCCATATTCAGTCTCTTTTGTGAGTGTTTTTGCATGTACAATTGATAATTGTTGTGAGTAAAATTGTTCTATCACTGGGTTCAATTTCCACATGATATGAGAGCCATTGTAGATTGATTTCTCTCGTTCAAATTTGTTTTGCAGGTTCTACATCAGTGTCTGGGAGCCTTCTACTGACAGCCGAGACAATTTCTGAGCTATGGATCAATCTCAGAAGATTAGCTTGACTCCCTTCAATTTCTTTGAATGGAAAGCAGAGATGGAGATACTATTGAGAGAGAAATTCCTCTACAGGGTGACTATGGCAACAGAAGTAGAGCCCAATGCAGCTGCAGAGAAGATAAAATGGCACAATAGGAGGGATGAGGCCTATGGTCTCTTGTGTCTGAGTATTTCCAGAGACCTCCTTTTCCATCTTGATGGATTGTCATCACCAGATGAAGTATGGGAGAAGCTTACTAATATTTTTGGAAAGACAGATGAGATGAGGGGACATCAAATAAAAAATTAACTGATCTCCCTGAGTCCAAATAGCTTTGAATCCCTGCAACTCTATTTCTCCAAGTTCAAAGCACTTGTTTTGCAGCTAAAACAATGTGGGATCAAAAAGAAGGATGATCAGCTAGTCTTTGCCTTACTCTCGAAGCTTGGCCCTGACTATTCAGTGTTTTTTTCGACCTTCTATGCCACAAAGTTGATAGCTCAAACCTGGAAGATGCCTAGCCTTGCAGATTTCATGGAATCTCTCACACAAGAACAAGACAAGCTGGTGATGATGGGCACCATCAAACCATCCAAAGACCAAGATCTAGTTGCTGGAGATTCGAGGGTGGATTCAAAAAGCAAAAAGAAAGCTAAAAAGCCACCTGAGCAAAAGAGAGACAAGAACAAGTCTCCGGAGGAGCCACAAGGTTCCAAGAAGAACTACAAGAAGAAGAAGAATAAAGGAGAAATGAGCAAGTGCGCATACTACAATAAGGGAAATCACACTGAAAGCTCTTGTATGAAGAAGCAAATAGACATGCTGACCCAACTCCTGGAGAAGAATGGCATCTCCCTTCCAGACAGCTCAAAGAAGAGAGAAGGAGGATCAAGTTCGGAAGACAGAGAGAGAGTTCATGCATTGGTTGCTGGCACATCAAGCTCACCTAGTTTCATCATTGATTCTGGAGCTTCAAGACACATGGTTTTGACCAAGGAGGCATTCTCCTCACTTGACATGTCGAAAGGACCACCTATAGTACTGGGAGATGACTCTCTCACCGAAAGTTTGGGAAAAGGGAGGATTTATCTTGATCATGGTCAGTTGAGCAATGTGCTGTATGTGCCTGGTCTTGCCTCCAACCTCTTATTAGTGTACTAGATGACTCACACTAGGTCTCCAAAGAAGGTCATATTCTCCCCTGATGAATTTGAGATCACAGAGATCTCAAGTGGTAAATCCATTGCAAAAGGAGTTGCAAATCATACTTCGAAGGTATACATGTTCTCACACTTCCTACCCTACTCAAACCCCTCTGCTCTTCTAATTCATGCTAATGAGGCAAGCAATATTTGGAATGAAAGATTTGGCCACCTAAATTACAAGTATCTTTCTGATCTTAGTGAAAAAGAGATGGTCATAGGGTTACCAAAGATAAAATTTTCCAGAGTCTTCCAAGGTTGTATCCTAGGAAAACACCCAGAGCATAAATTTGAGAGAGCTAGTCATGAGAGAACCTCTGTACCCCTCGAGTTGATCCACAATGATGTTGCTGGCCCATTCCATCATATGTCCATGAGTCAGGCTAAATATGCATTGACTTTCATAGATGAATTTTCCAGGTATTGCTGGGTTTACTTCTTGAAACACAAGTCTGAAGTTTTTGGCCTATTCAAAGTCTTTAAGGCTTTGGTTGAAAACCAGTCTAGGAGGAAACTCTAGGTCCTCAGATCTGGAAATGGTGGTGAGTATGTTAAGTCTAATTCTATTCAATATTGTGCAGATGTAGGTATTCAAATGCAGCATTCTATCCCTTACACACCACAACAAAATGGTGTTGCTGAGAGGAAGAACAGATCATTGAAGGAGATGGCAACATGCATGATGGAGGCCAAAAATTTGCCAGCAAAGTACTGGGCTGAAGCTATCAACTGTGAAGCCTATATTTAGAATAGGGTACCTCATAAACAACTTCATGGTATGACTCCTTTCAAAGCATGGAGTGGGAACAAGCCAGATGTGACCCATTTCAGGATTTTTGGCTCAAAGGCATGGGCTAGAATTCCAACAGAGATGAGAAAGGCTTTGCAGCCCCAAAACCAAGAGTTCCTATTTGTTGGGTACTCTAAAGATTAAAAAGGGTACAAATTTATAAATTTGAGCACAAACAAATCCTTCATCGAAAGGTGTGTTCAATTTCAAGAAGAACCCCTAGCAGCAGTGGAAGTTGGAGAAGCCTCTTCACCACCAGAGCCTCTGAAAGTAAGTGAAGAGATTGTTGAACATGATGTTTTTGATATGTCTAATAGTGATGATTTTATTGCAGATCCTAACATCCCTACAAGGAAAAAATGGGCAGCCAAGACTCTTCATGTAGTAGGAGAGCTAGAAGGGAATCCCAATGACCCCAGGAGGACTAGATCTCAATTTGAGGTTGGTCTGTGCATGAAGGATCCTATGTTTGCTGAGAAATGCCATCTGATGGTGGAATCAAATACTCAAACATATGAATATGCAGTAGGAGATCCAAGATGGAAAGCAGCCATGAAGGAAGAGTTCATCTCACTCCAGAAGAGAAACACTTGGGAGCTAGTGGATCTTCCCCCAGGGAGGAAGCTAGTTTAGTGTAAGTGGGTGTACAAGACCAAATTTGCTGCTGATGGTTCACCTTTGAAGTACAAGGCCATATTGGTAACCAAGGGATACTCACGGGTTCATGGCATATATTACAATGAGACGTTTGCACCAATGGCAAAGATGGATTCCATCAGGCTAGCCTTAGCCATTACAGCCTCAAAGCAATGGGAGGTACATCACATGGATGTAAAATGTGCCTTCTTGAATGGAGATCTCACTGAAGAGATATACATGCAGCAACCCCAAGGATTTTCTACTAACCCTTCTCTTGTGTGCAGGTTGAGAAAGTCATTGTATGGGCTAAAGCAAGCCCCCAAGGCTTGGTATGCCAAGATTGATAGCTTCTTGCTATCACTGAATTTTGTTCGGTGCAAATCAGATCCAAATGTCTATTTGAATTTAATTAATGGTTCATTAATGATCATTGTGTTATATGTTGATGACCTTCTCATTACAGGAAGCTCAAGGGATGAGATTGCTTCCTTGAAGGGTGCAATGAACCAAGCCTTCTCCATGACAGATTTGGGGCTCTTAAGCCAACTCTTGGGGCTTGAGATTGCTCAAACCAAAGCTGGAATCAAGGTGCACCAGTCCAAGTATGCCTTGGATTTGCTGAACAAATTCAGAATGAAGGACTGCAAACCAAGCAAGACTCCTTTCCTTTCAGGAGTGAAGCTGGAAGAAGCTAATTCTTCACCTATGGTAAACAATACACTGTATAGGAAATTGATTGGATGTTTGTTGTATCTTACACGTACTAGACCTGATATTTATTATGTAGTAAGTGTGGATTCTAGATACATGGATCAGCCTCATGAGATCCATTGGAAAGCAGCCAAAAGGATCCTTAACTTTATTGAGGGAACAAGGACACATGGGATCTTCTATAAAGCAAAATCTGATCTTGATTTGATTGGATTTACTGGCAGTGATTGGGCAGGTGATAGCACAGACAAAAATTCCACATCAGGATATGTGTTCATGCTTGTAGAAGGGCCAATCAGCTGGTCAAGCAAGAAACAGAGTGCCATTGCACTCCCATCTACAAAAGCAGAGTACAGAGGAGTTGTAAATGCAGCAACTCAATGTTTATGATTGCAGGGATTACTTGGAGAGTGTGGCTTCGAATCAGAGTACTCAATTACCATCTACTATGATAACTAGAGTTCCATTCGAATCTGTAATGATCCAGTTCAGAAGCAGAGAACCAAACACATTGAGATCCATATGCACTACATCAGAGAGCTTGTGCATGATGGCACCATTCACCTACTCTTCTGTTCATCTTCAAAACAAGTAGCTGATATCTTCACCGAAGCATTTTGTGAGAATACCTTAAGCAATCTCAAATCACTGCTAGGTATTGCTGATCATGCTGTGAAGCATGAGTGAAGACAAGATTTCCAAATTTTGTTTTACAGTCCATGTTTAAGGGAGGATTTTCCATGTGCGTTTTGCCTCTTTCCTTGTTTAAATGGACATGCAGTATGTAAAGGGTGACTAAGCCTTGTTGCTAGGCCCTATAATTTTCTGATATATTACTCATAATTTAGGCTTAAGGGGGGGTGTTAGAATAATCAACCCATAGTTAGCTACCTTAGACATTAAATTAATCATTTTTGTCTTATTTGCCTAGTCTCATGATTCCACCTTATGCAAATTGTCATTTACCTATCCATAGTGGTAAAAATTGCCTATTTTGACTCGTGTAGCACTGGGGAAACCTCAAGGAGTTAATTATACTTTATTCCTGGCCTCCTATGCGCCCTTCTTCTTTCTTTTGCTTTATTGCCTGCTTTTTCAGTGCTTTAAGGCGATTGGGAAAGTTTGACTAGGTGAGGTGAACTAGTTTTTTGTCCTCCACATCATCCACTCTTTTCTCCTATGAAAAGCATGTATGAGTTGTCATTCCATCACTCTTTATCTTTCCTAAGTGCTTTTTCCAGTTAGTGAGCTCCATGACTGATTTGGAAACTACTTTATGCACCTATGGGGGAATTGCTTAATTTTAGTAAGCCTGCTTTTGACTAGATTCGAATTGCCTCCTCATGCATTCGAATCCCTTATGTAATTATTTAATACAAAAACCTATTATGTTACAGGGTTGGATATTGTACACTGAGTTAATACAGTTTAGTGTTCATCTCCATATTCAGTCTCTTTTGTGAGTGTTTTTGCATGTACAATTGATAATTGTTGTGGGCAAAATTGTTCTATCACTGCGTTCAATTTCCACACGAGAGACCCTAATATTTTTGAGGTTTTGTAAATATTTCTTATAGTTTGTGCATGGTATCCTGTGCATGAATTCTGATTTCTTGAAATCTCAGAACTTTCTTCATATTTGTCCTAAATAAGTATATTGCTTAGATTTTCCTTATATTTTTGCACCTTATATTCTACTATGTTTCTCAGGATATGATTTGTTTTATCATGTTTTACTTGTGGCTAGTGTATATCTTATCCTAGATATTTTTGAAGTCATTTTTGTATTCAATTCCCCATCTGGTGCTGCTTAGGTTTATATGCAGTATAAATGGGTCAATATAGCGGAAATTTTTGTTTTTTCTAATTTTGTGAAGTAGTTTTCTTGTTTATTTTGCAGCTCCTTTATGGTTTGGGTTGAGACATAGTTGTTGTAATGTGGAGATAGCATCTGGTGGCTTCTCAAGTTCTGATGCTCATTACTTGGTAGAGATATAGAAATTGTTCTTTAGATACATGAATTGTAGACAATTTCAAATCTGACTGCTTAGTTTTGGGGAAAACAGAACTTGTGAAAATGTTACAATCTAGGAGTATGTTGCTTCCACCGATCTCTATTAACAATGATCCTATTGGAAAATGTTTCCATTTTATAAATTGCATAGTAGTCCTTTAAATGGGATTATTGGGTGGGGATTGGGATTGGTAGCATCTATTTTTATGTGTGAAACATGTGGTTTTTGAATTTGAGCTTTCTAACTGTAACAATATGATTGTAAAATCAATTAACAGTCTCTTTCGTCTCTTCTTTTTTATTTTTGACGTTTAAAAGATGCATCTTGAGCTATTGCAGCTGATTTAGATTTGGTATTCTTAAATCCATGATTACCAATGCTGACTATTGTCCAATAAACTACCTGTACGATCGTATCACTTAAACTGTTGTTAATTAGAAAACATAATGCAAGCACACCCATTGAATTCTTCTGAGTAGAATTTGAGAGGTCAAAATCTATCGTTCGATTTGGAGCATTTGGTTTTCTTACAATTTTAAATTTGGTTTATTGGAAACTAGTGTTAGAATAATCAACCCATAGTATTTATCCACTTAGACATTATTTCATTTATTTTGTCTTATTTTCCTAGTCCATGAGTCCCACCATGTGCAAGTAGCTAATTGCCTATCCATAGAGGTCAAACTTG
>LPNX011052147.1:101810-179434 GCA_001517045.1 Pseudotsuga menziesii
AATCATAAGTATCAGCTTCCTACAGATTCTTTATTGCATTTATCACATCTTTTGTGGGTTTTCTCAAACAGTAGCATGCATGAAATCATGATTCTCGGTCAAATGGTTTCTTGGCTTCACTGGAAGTATGATTACACTTGATTGGGTTGTTTCCTCCAATTAGAAGTAGGAGTAAATATCAGAATAAGCTCGCTATATGAGCATGTAGATTATTTTCAGTATGCTGGTTTGTAGCAGTATTTTTTCATTTCAAAGGTATGCGTTCATAGTTTGACAAAGTTGCAGAGATTTGGTAACTGACTCCATCACCCAATGAATAAGGCACAAGGTCTACAGGTTCTTGAAGCCTCACAAGGAGGACTTCATCCCGCAGCAAGAGCCAGATGTTATAACTAGTTCTTGTTCTTAGTTTATCTGTTCCTTTTGTCCTTTTTTTTTTCAACCGTTGGTTTAAAATGATTTTATATTTTATGTTGATTTTAAGAATTTTTGACAATCAATAATTTCGGTTGGAATTGATACTTTTAATGGTTGAATCATTTCATTATTTTAGTTTTAAGGTTTGTCTTTTGGGCTTATTAGTTAATATGTACATCTTTAAGCTTTCAAAAACTTATAATAAAAGTTCATTCCAAGTTTTGATTTATAATCTAACTCTCATTTTTGAGTCCTTTGTCAAATATTTTCATGAGGAGATTCCTGTAGCAGCTCTGTTTTTCCTGTTTTTGTCATTGTCATTGGAAGAAGATTACGAGGATATGGAAATGAATTCAGGAAAACCAAAAGAGGTTTTTGTCCAAAATAGACTCATTCACAAAAACCTCTCTCAGTTTTGCAACAGCTATTATCGTTTGAGAGATTCGAATTCATCTTTGTGGCCTATTTTCAGGGTTTGAATTATTTAATAATTTCCTGTTTTAGTCACAAATTTTCAGAACATATTCCGATCAATTGAAGAGGAATTTTGAAAAACCAAGAGATTTTTTTGTTTTTAACATACTCATTTAAAAAAACCTCTCTCAGTTTTTACACAGGTGTTTCGGATCGAGAGATATGAAGGCATCTTTGAGACCACAATTTCCAGAAATTCGCCAAATTTCCCCAAATCCGATTTGCTATTTTTGGGTTAATTATCTTTAAAGATTTTGAGTTATCATGTAACTAATTGATGTAACTATTTCAAATTTCGACCTAGAAGGTAGTTATGGAACTACTTTACTTTTGTAATGATAAAAGGAAGACAAACATACAGTTTTGGGGGGAGGATTTTTCACTCAAGGAGAGGCTTTGGAGCTTTGATTTCTCAAGCTAGCACTTATAACTCTTATGTAAGTGGATGACTGTTATTGATTATATATAAACTAATAAGCCATTTTACCTGTCATGCTTTTTCACTTCTGATCTGTTTGATTGCTCAGTCTACAATTTCATTTCTTGTTTAACTTTTATTCATGTAAATGCTTGTAGCCTGTGGGTGGAATTAGTATTTCATGCGTAATGTTTATGGCTTATTGGGATGTGTTTGATCCCTAGTTTATCCAATTTGCATGATTCAGTTCTGTATTAGTTTGTGGATGTTTATTTCCTCCTTGATTGATGAAGTTTTCAACCAAAACCATAAACCAAAACCATAAAAACCTGTTTTATTTAATTTTACTTTTGAGATTGTGTTGGCTTGTTCTTCTGGTAGTCTAAGAACAATTTCTGGCACAAACAGGGTGCATATTCTTTGTAAGCCACCTGTAGTATTTGTTGATCCATAGTTTATATTGGCCCATGGTTTTGACCCATAGTATTGGTGCCTATTTTTAGTATATAAGTGTGTGTTGAAGCCAAGGAAGGCACAGTGAAGTTATTTTGTATTGAGCTTACTCAAAGGAGGTTGCCCCCTCGAAGTGGCATATGATTAATATAAAAGTAATTTTCAGTTCTACTACTATATCTTGTATTTTGATTAATTATTTTCTGCAGGGTCCTCACATCTGGTATCAGAGCACTTTCTAGGGCTCGTTGGGTGAAATTTCTGCCCAATTTTTTTTTTTCGCTTCTGTTGCAGGTTTGGATCTGGGAATAATCCCTATCCACTTAACTGTGGGAAGTACTTGGGCATAATCCCTAAAACTCATTGTGAGGAGTACCACAGGAACCCCGAAGTAACTGGCCCATTGAGAGGACCTTCTAGCGAAAAGGGCAACGACCCCTACCTGATTGACTAGTTCCCACCCGTGAGGTAAACCAACAGCTGTCATTTGTGGCCAAGCGGTTATCAGTTTTACCTGAGCCATGGAGTGAGGGGTACTGCCCCAATATGCAATCCATCAGACAGCATTGGTGGCTGAGTGAATCCCTTGAACTGATAGGAAGCCGCACATACCTGGGGTCCATATCTATTTTCAGTTGCACAATCACAGATTTCCTTTGTCGAGAACTGTTGCCGGTCAGTTCTGCGCTGTTGCAAATCCATTTGTTGCTGATCACTTCTGTGTCGTTGCAAATTCCACTATTTTTTATCACTTTCATGTCGTTGTAGATCCTATCCCAAATTCCACTTCCCAAGACCCGAAATCCCACATTTGTCTATTTTTAGGGTTTTCCATAACTCCTTCGATTTTCACCCAAACACCTTCAAATTTTGCCACCGTATTCCTTTCCTCATTCTGCTTCTTTGTCCCTCTCTACCAAATTTTCTCATTCTTTCACCCCGCTCCTAAAATCCCCATTTTTTGCTTCCCTGTCCTTTCGACAGTGTCCAAAACTTACTCAAACCCAATTTACCCTTTCGATTTTTTCCCAAATCCAGATTTTCCTCTACTGAAATAGTTTCTATTTTTGTTTTTCTACCCACTACCGCCCCCCCTTAAAAAAAAAAAAGAACAAACTCCTGGTTATGGTTGTCATCCGCACAGGAGAAAAAACCATGGAGGAAGCACTTGCAGCCATCCAAGCCAAACTCTAGGAACTGGATGAAAAATTTCTCGGTCTCCATCTTGAGCATTCAGCTATGAACACCACACGACAGTTCAAGTCTTCATCAGACAATGGGTTCTCTTCTTCCAGCAATTTTTGCGGTCCGAAGCTAGATTTTCCTCGCTTCAATGGTACTGATCCGACTGGATGGATCTATCGTGAAGAACAATATTTTAGTCTTCATAATACTTTTGATGTCAACAAAGTTCCACTTGCCTCCTTTCATTTGGAATAGGAAGCTCTTCAATGGTATCGTTGGTACATCAAGNCGTGTAGAACAGTATTTCAGTCTTCATAATAGTTTTGATGTCAAGAAAATTCCACTTGCCTCCTTTCATTTGGAACAGGAAGCTCTTCAATGGTATCATTGGTACATCAAGGCTCATGAAGAGCCAAAATGGCCTGATTTTTGCTAGCTCCTTTTGCAACGATTTGGTCCTAGCACTTTTGATGACTTCACAGGATCTCTCACTAAACTTCGCCAAATTGGCATTGTGAAAGAGTATCAAACTTAATTTGAGAAACTAGCTAATCATATTGAAGGATTACCTGATGACTTCTACCGGAGTTTTTTTATCAGTGGTCTAAAGGATGCAATTCGCTCTGAGGTCAAAATGTTCAATCCCAACAAAATGATGGAAGCCCTGGGGTTGGCTAAGTTGGCAGAAGACAAGCTGGTAGCCCAACAACGCTCCAAATCCTCTTTTGTTCCCTTCCGAAATATGGGTTCTCAACGACCTCCCATTCCTCCAGCTCCTCGCTCACCTCCAATCAAGCATTTGTCTGAAACAGAGATGCAGGCACACAGAGAAAAGGATTTGTTATAACTGTGATGAGAAATTCAATCGGGGACATCGATGTGTTCAACAAAAACTCTATCTCTTGGATGTGGATTCTTCACCTGCCTCTGAAATTGGTGAAGAAGCTCCTGATACAATGGATGCTCTGGTTGACATTCAGGAGCCGCCTACTGACCCTCCATCTCAGGATGACCAGCCCAGGATATCCCTCCATGCTTTAGCTGGAGTCACGGCCCCCCAAACAATGCAGGTATGCAGTTACTTCAAGAAGCTTCCTCTTACAATACTCATTGATTCTGGAAGCACTCATAATTTCATTAACCCTCGGATCGCCAAACAAGCTGATTGTTTTATCTATCCTTGCTCCAACTTTGAAGTCATGGTTGCCAATGGGGGCACCTTACCTTGCAAAGGGAAGTGTTGCAATGTGAATATCTCTTTGGGAGATTATAACCTCTGCTCTGACATGTTTGCCTTGAATTTAGGTGGATGTGATGTGGTTTTGGGCTCTCAATGGCTGCGCACACATGGCCCCATATTATGGGATTTTGCTGAACTTTGGATGCAGGTCTCCCCCGATGGACACAAACACACATTGAAAGGATTACAACCAGGGTCTCTCAGCATCATTAGTTCACATCGCATGGAAAAAATCCTTAAGAAGAGTTCCCATGGTGTCATTGCTCAGCTCCATTCCATTCAAATACAACCATCAGTTGCCCGCACTACTCCCTTGGATCTCCAACAAATTCTAGATCGATATACAGGTGTTTTTGCTGAACCAGTGGGATTTCCACCTTCACGACCAGAGGACCATCGTATTCAGCTCCTTCCTGGAAGCATTCCTCCCAACATTAGGCCCTATCGCTACCCATTTCACCAAAAAACAGAGATTGAACTCCTTGTTAGGGACTTACTGAAGCAAGGTATTATTCACCCAAGCACAAGTTCCTTTTCTTCACTAGTTCTTCTTGTCTGCAAAAAATATGGGTTATGGCGCCTATGCATTGACTTCCGAGCACTTAATCACCTCACCATCAAGGATAAGTTTCCAATTCCTGTTGTTGATGAGCTTCTTGATGAGCTTCATGGTGCTCAATTTTTCTCCAAGTTGGATCTTCGCTCTGGGTATCATCAAATTCGGGTTCATGAGGATGATATCCCTAAAACAGCTTTCCGCACACATGATGGCCACTATGAGCTTTTGGTCATGCCCTTAGGTCTCACTAATGCTCCTTCCACATTCTAGGCCTTGATGAATAAAATATTTCAACCCTATTTGCAGAAATTCATTATGGTATTTTTTGATGATATCCTCATCTACAGTAAAACATGGGCTGAACATCTCCAGCATCTGGCTCTTGTAATTCAACTTTTCTCTGATCATCATATCCATGCCAAAAATTCTAAATGTGTTTTTGGCCAAAAGGAAGCTGAGTATCTCGGGCACATTATCTCAGCAAAAGGGGTTCGTGTGGATCCTACCAAAATCGCTGCCATGAACAATTGGCCGCCTCCTAAGACACTTAAGAGCCTTCGTGGTTTTTTGGGGTTGACTGGATACTACCGCAAGTTTGTCAAGGATTGTGGGAATATTTCAGCTCCATTAACTGCTCTGTTGAAAAAGGATGCTTTTACATGGACACATGTCACTGAGTGTGCATTTGACAAGCTGAAACAAGCTATGTGTACTACACCTGTTCTAGCTATGCTCGATTTTTCCAAGCCCTTCACTATTGAGAGCGATGCTTTCGGCAATGGAATTGGTGCTATTCTCCTTCAAGATGAACACCCCATTGCGTTCACCAGCAAAGCCCTTTTCGGTAAGAATTTAGCTGCCTCTACATATGAGAAGGAAATGATGGCTATTTTGCATGCAGTACAAAAGTGGCGACCCTACCTCTTAGGGAATCATTTCTGCATCAAGACTGATCACCAGAGTTTGAAATATTTCCTAGAACAGCATGTATCCTCCCCAACACAATGGAAATTGGTTAGCAAACTCATGGGTTATGACTATGAGATCACTTATTAGAAGGGTAAGGACAATATTGTGGCGGATGCCCTTTCTCACACATTTGATGACCAAGGTTCTCTTTTTGCTATTTCTATGCCTGTTCCAAATTGGTTGCAATTGGTTCAACAGGGTTATGTCAATGACTCTTCATTATCTCAAATCATCCAACGCTTGGAAAACAACCCTTCTGCTGTCCCACATTACTCTTGGGATGGTGCTTCACTAAGATATAAGGGTCGTCTGGTGCTTCCCCAAAACACAGCTCTTCAACAAGCTATCTTTTATGAACTCCATGCTTCTCTGTTAGCTGGGCACTCTGGTTTTCTCAAAACATATGAACAGGCATGGCACAACTTCTTTTGGCAGGGCATGAAAAGGACAATTCAACAGATGGTGGCTGAATGTGATACCTGCCAGCGCAATAAGGGTGAAACAACACCCCTTCCTGGATTTCCCGAACCCTTGCCCATACCTACCCGGATATGGACAGATATTTCTATGGATTTCATTGAAGGGATCCCTAAATCTGGAGGGAAGACTGTGATTTTCGTTGTGGTTGATCGCCTCTCCAAATATAGTCATTTTTGTGCTCTCAGCCATCCCTATACAGCCTCCTCCGTTGCTGAAATTTTCCTGGACCAGATCTTTCGTCTTCATGGAATGCCTTCTTCCATTGTCTCGTATCGTGATGCGACTTTCACCAGTCATTTTTGGACAGAACTCTTTCACCACACTGGCACCAAACTAAAGATGAGTTCAGGTTATCACCCACAAACGGATGGTCAGACTGAAATTATCAATAAATGCTTGGAAACTTATCTTCGTTGCTTCTCCTCTGAGCAACAACATCAGTGGGCAAAGTGGCTCCCTCTCGCTAAATGGTGGTACAATACCTCTTACCACACTACCTCTAAAATGACTCCATATGAAGCAGTTTATGCTCAGGCACTGCCAATTCTTCTTCCTTACACCCCCAGCAGTTCTCCAGTTCAGGAAGTTGATGCGGTCCTTCGAAACCGTGATGAGGTTCTTCGTATTTTGCGCGAAAATCTTTGAATGGAAAGAAATCGCATGAAGCACGAAGCTGATCAGCACCGTTCTGAGCGCACTTTTGAAGCCGGTGATATGGTTTTTCTTTGTCTCCATCCTTACAAGCAATCCTCACTAAAACTCAAAGGGTGTCATAAGCTCGCTCCAAAGTTCTATGGGCCATATAGGATTCTTCAAAAGATTGGGTCTGTTGCTTATAAATTGGAACTTCCGCCTTCTTCCCGCGTTCATCCAGTATTTCATGTCTCTTGTCTGAAGAAATTTCTTGGCACCAACATCAAAGGCTAGACTATTTTACCAGAATTGGATAATGAAGGATCCATCCTTTTGGATCCGGAGGCTGTCCTGAATAAGCACACTCGTCAACTTCACTCTCGCTCTATCAAAGAGGTCTTAATTCAATGGCACGGAATGCAGCCCGAGGATGCTACGTGGGAACCACTCCTTCAGATTCAGCGACAATTTCCACATCTAAAGCTTTGAGGACAAAGATTTTTCTAAGGGGGAGGGGATGTTAGGAACCCATGTCAATCCTTCTCTTTACCGTGTTAGTATCTTGTTGTTGGATGCATATGCTTTGTAAGCCGCATGTAGTATTTGTTGATCCATAATTTATATTGGCCCATGGTTTTGACCCATAGTATTGGCGCCTATTTTTAGTATATAAGTGAGTGTTGAGGCCAAGGAAGGCATCGTGAAGTTATTTTGTATTGAGCTTGCTCAAAGGAGGTTTCCCCCTCGAAGTGGCCTGCGATTAATATAAAAGTGATTTTGAGTTCTGCTGCTATATCTTGTATTTTGATTAATTATTTGCTACAAGGTCCTCACACGCAGAGGTGGGTTATAACAATAAACTATTTTTGCTAAACTATTTAGATGGAAGAGAGAATTAATTTTGTATATTCTTGTGATAATTTTATAGAATTTGGTTATGCCATATTGAGAATGTGTTGAATGTGTTTAAATGGTGAATTCCACCTTT
The DNA here is from genome assembly GCA_001517045.1 of Pseudotsuga menziesii. Lineage (NCBI taxonomy): Eukaryota > Viridiplantae > Streptophyta > Pinopsida > Pinales > Pinaceae > Pseudotsuga > Pseudotsuga menziesii. The sequence continues at coordinate 109,627 of LPNX011052147.1, forward strand.
CCAATCACAAAGGAATGTAATTTTAAGTCATAACTGATATTTGGCCGAGTGTGATTTTAGCAATTTAACCATATCTTGGTGGTTCATTTGTTAACAATTAAACCATATTTTCTAGCACCGTTATTCTTGATGGTGCACTTTCAGCTACTTTTATCCTACTTGTAAACTTATTTTTCCATAATAATATACCTTTCTCACCCTTTTCCACACTTCTCTTGGATGGGATCTCCCGTTTTTAAAAAAACTAAATGATTTTGAGAATCAGAAGGTAGGAAATCAAATTGTTCCATCTCGTTAAGTTCTTCACAGACAACCAAATAAATTTTCCATGGATCCGGTTGTCAACGGAATTTGCACTGTTTCTATAGGACTAAGAGCAAGCAACAAGATCTAAAGTTAGGAGGGGAAATGAGAGAAGTAAGTTTGGATGGGTTAGGAAGACACATTCACTCTAAAAGTGAACTTTTCCCTCTCCTTATCAGTCGCAAGGGAACTTCCATATTTCTACAAAGAAAAGAGAAAATTAATTTTGTGCATTTCATTTTCTTTCCTTTTCTTGTATTAGAAATGACACATAGAATTTGGGTAAGCTAGAGGTGGATGTTGAAGATAGATAAGAATATGTTGGACCATATAAATAAAATTACTCTAATCTCATTCTAAGATATTAAAGATGAGTATTATGGAAATTTGTAGATTAGTAATCACGCCATCACTTCAAGGTGTCATACTGTCAAGTTACATTAATTTTATCCTTAGGCAATTTTCCTTTGAGCACATAAGAGCTATGGTTAACTACGAATGACTAAGTAAAGGATTGTTTTTGAACAATCATTCACAAAATTACAGTTCAGAATCTTTGTGAGTTTTAAATTTTAAAAAGGTCAATGTGTCATGTTCCCACCCTTCTACCAACGAGAGAACGTGATTATAATGCTAAAATTTCGGGAAATCTAGCCCCATAAACATGTTATAAAATGCAATGAAATAAAAGCATACAAAGGTGCATAAATGATTATCAAACAACAAAAGAAATTTCATTCATTCACAACATTTAACATTTTCATATTGATTTATAAAACAAACAGAGTTGCAAGAGATGTAAACATAAGAATACCTATATTGGAAGAAGCTTGTCTCGCAACCAGCTACGTCGCTACAACGGTCCACCCAACAATAGGACACTATGCTCATCAATCTCTCATCAACACTGCCACCCCCAAGATGGACATGATTCCACAAGGAATAAGGGGAAACTAGTAGGCTCACTCATAGCTAAGGATAGACAACTCAACCAAGCCAACACAGTTGGGTTTATCAGGCTAACAAGGATATGGAAAGGTTTAATTCTAAACTAGTGAGCTCAATCCAAGAGATATGGAAACCTATACTAGAACTAGCCTAAATTCTAAGACATCCACACACACCCAACACAAGGAAGAATCCCCTTCTTTGCTATGCAATCCCTTGGGCCAGGCCTTCCCTTCCAGTGCTATTTAGGGGGTGCAGAGAAGAAATTCAGCCCTCTAGATATATCTCTTAGGATCCTACACATACTAGGTTTATCAAGTAGGCTTAGACCCTATTTCCACTCCAAAAATAGTTCAACCAAAAAAGAAGATACACAACAATTTCCAGATCTGGGATTCATGAAAATCAACTTGGGAGCCAAAAACGAATTTGCAAATGGGTAAAACAAACCCCTCAGCAACAATTCAAATTCTAGGTTGATTTATAGCCCTAACATGGCCAAAACAAACTCTATTGGCACCCAAAATTTGTGGCTATGTTCCCCCCATTGGATCTTCAACTTTGAAACATAAAATTCCCTAACCGTGGAGAGGTGAAAACAACACAAAAATGCCCAGGAGTGATTCCAACCACTGAACATTAACAAAAACAATTCTGAGGCCTAGAAAAAATGAATAACACAATAGAGAACGTGAATGGTGAATGCTAGGAGCTCCAAAGTCATGGGGAAGACCAAAGACGTGAATGCCTTTAGGAATGGGCAGCATTTTTGGGCAATAACTTGCCCCATAAGTCAAAATCACATTTCCCAAAACTGATAGCTTCCCAAAATCAAATTTTGGTTTTTATACCTTTCCCATCCCATGCAATAACCAACTCAACCAACTTCTGGCAGTAATAAATGATTGGGTGAATAAGGCAATAAAGGTAGTTGACAGTTTTGATGGGTTCTCCCTTTGACATTTGGATTTTCCCCATTGGCCCCAAAGGTTTGAATACCTCCCCCATCCTTAGGAAATCATGCCCCCATCTCATTATTTGTTGCATTTACATAGTTGGTTGTGGGTTTTTAATTAAATTGCATATTTGCATGATGTCCAAAATTATAATGTGTCGCCTAGCAAAAAATAGCATTGGAACCGATTTAATCGCCGAAACATAAAAACGATAATCCATGGTGGGGATTTTTTCCTTTAGCTCCATGCCACGATTAATTACAATATATACATCATATGCATTTAATGCAAACGGGGTCAAAACTGGGGTGTTACACAATGATATTTTTTTATTGCACATATATATCATTAAAGTAAGCATAACCAACCAAAATTCCGAGTTTTGCATTTTTTTTCCATGTATTTTTTCTTTTTGAGAGGGTGGTGGTGGGTGTTGGCTTTGATTGCAACCAAATGCTATTTATGGAAAACAACAAGGGCACATGGTAGAACATAGTTTTAATTGATAGTAGACTTGTAATTTTTGGTTTATTTTCTCTGCTGTGTCTCTGCTACATAAAACTAAATCTAGGAGATGAGATAAATCGGTTACCATCTTATGCGTACCTCAAATATTTATATATTATATAATGTTTAACTATCTTAGGAGTTTTATAAAATTTCTAGATGAAAGAAAATCCTCTCCAACCAGCTCCAAATATGGGTCACATGTATAATCATATTTTGTTGATTAATTAAATGTATATGTAGATTTTGAAGAGAGACACTCTCATGAAAACAATTTGTGTAGACCTAGTTGTGATTTTAAAGACAAGTAATTTAGGTTTGGGACAAATTATTTTAGCACCATCTGATTTATTACAATGTATCATTTGTTATTTTTGGACTCTGGAGCGAATTATTCCATTAGATTCTCTAGTTCTTTAGTTCGTGGCAATTCATTTGATTTTTAAATTTTAAATCTTGGTGTAAGAAATATTCCTGATCCATCGTATGTGTTTTTATACATCAAAGATCTATCATCTCATTATAAAATTTGTTCGGTTCTTTATTTCTTAATTTTTATGAAGTCCATGAACCTGCCTAGTTAGCTTCTAAATGAGATATTATTCTAATTCTATATTATATCCTCCTAAAGTTGCTTGTCATGATCTGTTTGATAGTAATGTTGATCCATGAACTGCTTGTTTGGTATGCATATTGGTGGTCAGTTTACAAAAAGGGTTAGTAACATTAACCAATGAATTTTGCTTATAATTGTATTGAAAAATTAAAATATAAGCCAGTGTTTCAAAAGACATATTTTTTCATTAGTTGGTTTGTGCCTACAATTTTCAGAAGATTTCAGAAATTTATATGGTCAAGAAAAACATGGGGCGAGCATTGATGCAGTTGATCCATCCAAAGCTCCTAAAGGTTCACATGAGAATTGCATAACGTATTGACCCTCATCTTTATAAAAAATTTTTTACATAATTCCACCAATTTTTTCCATAATAGAATTTCAAACTTCTTAGTAAACAATTTTGCATAGTACTAATTACCTGTGTGTATTTCAGTTGCATTTTACCACTACCATATCCATGGGAAAGCATAATAAAGTGTTTCAATACCTCAGGTATTTTCTTCATCCCTAGATATACATCAAAGGAGTCACTATCTAATCTTGTTCATTGTTTTTCTACTTTACAAGTGAGATTTTTTTATTGGATGCAGTAGTGAACTTAACTAAGTGGGCCATTGAGTATGAATAGCATGTTGCTGAGGATTTTCCATTGAGTATGAAGAGCCTATTGCTGAGGCTTTTGCATTGAGTATGAAGAGCCTACCGTTGAGTATTTTAAGCTGTTAAGTATAGGTTAATTGAAGCTGTTGTGGGATCTAAGTATGGCTCAGCAGCCAAGTAAAAGTGGGATGGTTTATCCCTTGTAATATTTTGAAAAGTCATCGATGTAATAGATGATTTTCATGTAAATTTATATGCAGAGAGTTTTTTAGAAAATTCATATTTATTGTAATACCTGACATTTCATATAATATAATTTATGTGGTTTAAAACTTATATGGTTGCACTTTATATTATTTATAAGTGTTGTAATTAACTAATTAATGTGGCATTGCATAATTCACAAGTGTATTAGATGATTATAAATAAAGTATGATTTTTTTAAATTTAAACATAATATGACATTAAAAAACTATATTGATTAATAATGGACACCATTAAAACTACTGAAATATAATAACCACACATAAAACACCTAAAAACGACTAAATTAGTGACCAATAAATGAGATTAATGACCAAAAATTGAGAGATACGTGACCAAACAATGAGACATAAATGACCAAAAAAGCAACCAAAATTCTCATTTCAATGACCAAAAGTAGTTTTGGTGGCTAATTTACGGTCTTTTATTACGCGACCAAATTTGGTCATATTCTAGTTTGTCATGTGGTCATTAATTTGATCATAAATGTGGTCATATATTTGGTCATTAATTCAAATACATAACCAAATTAATTACCAAGTTAACGACCAACTCATAATCTATAAATCACCAAAATAAAAATGACGAATTTTGGTCGCGTGATAAAAGATCATAAATTATCCACCAACGATCACCAAACCAAAAGTGGTCATTGATATGTGTATTTTCGTCATTTTTTTGGTCACTAATATCTCATTTTCCACTAGTTTTAACATGCAAAATCTAGTTAAGAATAAAAATCCACAAGAGAAACATCATTTTATCTCGGGAAACTGTCATGGGGAAGAAAACCTAGCAACCTTCCTTAGAAGCATTATGTTTAGAAAACGAGTACAATGAAACCAATGAAAAACCCTAACCCTCAAGGGATGTTTTACCACATGAAAAAACATTAATGACACATGAAAACAAGAGTACTTATCTCCATGAATATGACCTCCAAGCCATAAGGATATCCAAGCACATCCTTCCCAACCAACAATAGAAGGCACCTGCTCATAAGAAAACCCTAACACACAAGCTCATGAGGAAACCATAAATTAAGGGCTTCCTTCTCCTTCATGTGCAAATATAAGAGGACAAATAAAAGACATGAAGTGTCTTACAAATGAACAACATGACTCTTATTTATAAACGACTCTAAATTTACAAGTGGGGCTTCACTTACATGTGGGAGCACATAATTTTACATTTCAATTAGACACCAAGCATTTCATGCAAACAAGGTCCAAACTCGGAAAACCAAGGATGGTGGGGCGGCAGTTGGCGTTTCCACATTTCCCTTGCATAACCACGCTAACAGGAGTTAACGGAGTTCAAAATTGCACCACCGTGATTTTTTTTGTGCACCATGCACACGTCCACCAAGTGTCCTATAAGGTCTCTGGAGATGACCTGCAACTCTTTATATATCGATGCTCAAGCGTTTAATCGATGAACCATTGATTCTGTTGGATTTGTGACATGAGATTTTATCTATGGGAGGCCTCTTTCCTGCATGTTCATTTCCTGGTGATCTCTATATATGGTGGTTTATGAAACTAGGGTTTCTCTTAGTAGGGGGAAATGCATTTCATGCGAATGAGGGACAAAATTGGAAAAGCATATATGGTGGGGATGCAGTTGGTGTTTCCATATTTCCCCTTCCCAAAAATTCTAGCAGGAGTTAAAGGAAATCAAAATTTCAGCTCCATGATGTTTTTTTCACACTGGGAACAAGTCCACCAAGTGTCCCTCAATGATATTTGGAGGTTACCTACTAGTCTTTATAGATCAATGGTCAGGCCTCTAATCGACGAACCGTCAATTCTGTTGGGTTTGTGATGTGGGATTTTAGCTCGGGGGGCCTCTCTCTCACCTCTCCATTTCTCAGTGACCTCCATATACGGTGGTTTCTGAAACTAGGTTTTGTAGGGGACAATTCATTTCATGCCAACGAGGGCCAAAAATGGAAAACCATAGATGGTGGGGCTACGGTTGGAATTTCCATATCTCCCCTACCCAAACACGCTAGAAGGAGTTGACAGAATTCAAAATTGATGCTTCATGATTTTTCTTGCGTACCATGCATGAGTCCACCAAGTGTCTGTGAATGGAATCAGGAGGTGGCCTACAAATCACCATCGATCAATGCTCAAGACTTCGATCCACAAACTGTCGATTCCATTGGATTTGTGACATGGTATTTTGGTTAGGGAGGCCTCTGTCCTTCCTGTCCATTATTAGAATTTGAATTCCATATGATATTCAAGTAGAGAGTTCTTATTATTTTGTAGCAATTGAATGGAGGATGAACATACAAACTAATAAAAACAAACCACACAGGAAATGAACACGTATTTCTATGGAATTTACAGTATATTCATTATAATAATATCTGGTGTACAATAGATTATAATTAGGTAGAATTCAAATGCATGAGGAGTGAATTAAAATTCTCCAAGTGGATAAGACTGTATCTAACTGAATCTCTAACTCAAGGTCTCCCAATCAATATCGAAGTCCATCAAATCAACTCTCCGATGACCAATAAATCCAACAGATGGTAACAACTAGTTAACTCCATGCAATTGAGTGTAGTAGGTGAAAAAACATGCTCCTCCACATGCATGCATGCATTATCCATGAAAATAATGCACTAGCTAACTGATAGTGAGTCATATGAAGGCTAACTATGGCTAACTAGTTCTAACTCCAACTAACTAAAGTATGTTGGTGTCGGGACTCCCAGTGGCTCTTAAAATGTAGGGATTAGTCTAGGAGGTGCCCCCACTGATGCATACACATGAAGTAAGTTGAATTTAACCTCTAGTATTGTCCCCCACACTTCAATGACCGGTACATGTGGCCCCATTGGGCCATGTGGACCCAATTGCACTAGTGGACTCATTTATTTAATTTAACGTTCATAAGTTAGGAAATAATTAATCTAATAAACATTTGACCAAGGGGGGATTAATAATCCTAACACCCCCCCTAAATCCTAACTTGGAAAACTGTGGGCCCTCGTAACAAGACCATAGGTCACCCAAATACAATCTAGAAGATAATAAAAAGTGTTTCTTAGTGCAACTGAGGAAATAGGGGAAAACCTCATGGGAACCCACCCCTCCCCTAAAAAATAAGCAGGAAAATAACAATCTAAAAGCTATATCTAGAATAAATAAGCTTCCTCCTTAGAAAAATAACTTGAGAAAAAACACTATTGCAAAAAATTGCAACTCTGTGCAGCAGCATGGTCCATCAGTGGACCTCTCAATGTACTTCTGAACTGATGACTCTATTTGGTTCTGCTGGATGGTGAAGGTATGGAATGATCAAATCTCTACTTCTATAAAGCCATGTAGCTAATCATTCACCATCATCATGTAGCACTGACCTAGAACTTTGCTACACCATTCTGTGAGGCATAGTGCAACATGTTCATTCTGATACTAGTACCTAGTTCTTCTTTTGTCTTCTGGAACTCCAGCACCACTTCCAGCTGCATCAAGAATATTTTGAGCCCATATGGGTTTAGGATTTTGATTTGGAATGGGTACTGGATATGGATCTAGAATATCTTGATATTTAGTCTCAATAACAGGCTCATGCTATATGCGATCTTCTTCATTTGAATCTGAAATCTTTAGCACATCATCATCAAAAATAGGAGGAGAAATGGTTATACCTTCCTGTGCTATTGGAGGAGTATCATGCAGCTGATATTATTTGAATTGGAAACTTCTTTCAATGAAGCATCTTTTGGTAGCAACCTCCATTAGTTTGTAAGCTTTTGCATCATCTGCATATCCCAACAGATTCTATTCGCTACTTTGGGCTTAGAAGGCTTTTCTCTTGTCAAGTGGTATCCTGGCCCAAGATTTGGAACCAAAAACTCTCAGGTGAGAGACATTGGGCTTATACCCATGCAGTGCTTCGAATGGTGTGAACCCTACCACTGACTTGTGAGGCACCCTATTCTGCAAATATGAAGCACAATTTATTGCTTTAGCCCAAAGAGAATGAGGTAGATGCTTGCCATGGAGAAGGCATGTTTTCATCAAGGATGATTTTAAGGAACCATACTTATTTAAAAGTGTATAAATATTGGTGAATCTTACCAATTCTTAAAATACCAACTATAAAATGTTTGGTGATATTTTTCAAAAAATATTTTAATTTGCAAGGATTTTATATCGTTCATATAATAATTTGGTGATTTTTAGGGTGAAAAAAGTTTACCCCATCAAAATTGGGCGAAATAGGGCTTCAAAAAATGCAAAACGGCGAATATGTTTTTGGAGAAAAACCCCTAAAAATATCCCATGGGCTAAAATTTGCTCCTAAAATTATCCCTAGTTTTCATCTCTTTCAGTGATATGTTCTTCCTCTCAACCACACCATTTTGTTGTGATGTATATGGAACTAAGTGTTCCATTCGAATCCCCTCTGATTCACAGAAATTCTGGAAGTCTCTTTTTACATATTGTCCTCCTCCATTGGATCTTATTGACATGATCTTGTTATTGAATATGTTCTCAACCATAGCTTTAAAACTTTTTAAAGCCTCAAAAACTTCTGATTTTAGCTTCATGAAGTAGATCCAGCAGTACCTATAAAAATCATCAATAAAGGTCAAAAAATACCAACAACCATTAATTGAATGTGCGGGCATAGGTACAGCTATATCACTGTGTATCAAATCAATTGTAGAAACAACTCCATGAGCCTTCCCAACATCATACTTATTTTTTGGATGCTTACCTACCAAGAACCCAGCACATACTCCATTAGAAGTTTGGATGGAGGGAAAACCTTCAACCATGTTATCATTGTGGAGCTACTTCAGATATTTGAAATTGAGATGACCAAATCTCTCATGCCAAATTTTGTTGGTATTGCTAGCATGAAAAAATAAGTTGTAGTAGGAGAAACATGCAAGAAATGTGAAAACTCATAAGATTTGGTAGAGTGATTTGCAATACCTTTCGCTACAAGATTTCTAGTGGATTTTTCTGTAATCTCAACTAAGTCTGAATTGAATGTGAACCTCTTGGGAGAACCTATATGTTTCATATGATAAATAGATAACAGGTTAGCAGCAAGGCAGGGCACATATAAGACATTTTTTGAACTCACCATGCTTCGCTTTGACTAAGCCCCTTCCTTATGCTAGAATCTGGGAATAATCTCCCATGTGAATATTAGGCCCCTTTGATAGTGAAAGAGTAGAGAAGAATTATTTGGAGGAAACCATGTGGTTGAAGGCTCCAGAATCTATAATGTATGATGAGGATGGAGAGAGTGTTGCTTTAAAACCATCACAACTTTTGGCATCTTCTGTCAGTGGTTATTCATCATGATTATTTTCTCTTGGAGGATCAATGTTGTGTTGCTTGAGAAGAGCGTGCCTCTCATGAATTTGCTTCCTCATACAATGTTCCTCAATATGGTATCCCTTCTCACAATACGGACATAACTTATTTTCAAATTTCTTCTTCTTAGAGCCGGATCCCCTTTGGAAATATTGTTGATTTGATTTAGTATTTGAATCAGCTTCCTTTGGATCATTCTTCTTTGAATTCACCTTTTCTTGCATTTTAGAGGAGTCAGTAAACAATAAATCTTAATCTTTGGAAATCTGGATGACTCCCATTCGAATCAATTTGTCTTGTTCTTTGATTAAGGACTCAGAGAATGAATCTAGAGAAGGTAGCTTCCAATAAGGAAATATTTCCCACTTGGAATGAAACATAGAGACATAGACATAGTACTCAGAGCCTAGTTTTCTAAGTATGGAAAGGACATTCTGCTCATCCTTTTGCTCTATCCCACACTGTTTGCATTGGAGCACTAGAGACTTGAATTTGGATAAGAATCGCTCAATAGTCTCGAAACAGTTGGGATGTAAAGATACCAACTCATTCTTGAGAATGTGTCCTTGAAGCTCATATTGTTTGTTAAATAAGATATTAAGCTTCTCCTAGGATTCTCTGGGAGTCTTCAATACTTTCATATGGAAGAGGAGATCTCCTGAAATATAAGTACATAAGCACCCAATTGATTCATCACAATGGTTCAAAAACTTGTTCCGCTCAACCCCCCATCCATGTATGATCCTATGGTAGCCATTCTTGCGCAAGGACAACTATATATCAATCCTACAATCAAGGTAATTAGAAGTTGTGAGGATGTGTGGCTCTGGAGTTTGAGAACTCATAATTTCTCCAGCTGGAAGGCTGCAAATGCTTCTTTCAAGCTACGTAGATCCTATCAATTTCACTGCAAATAACAATAAAACATATGAAATGTTAGAATCATGCTTTTCCTCTAGACATGAACATGTTTTTAGGGTCTGTTGCCGCCTTTTCACACACCTGGATCACGTGGCAGAAATCTTCAAGCCACTCGGTGTGTCCTTGGGGGCAAGTCTCGAGTCAAGACTGTCACCTTGTTCTTGACTCCTCCGTTTAGGATCAACTCCTAACGAAGACAAGGGGGGTAGACCCTATTAAGTTACTAAGGATGATTTCTTAGTGTAATGATGTTGTACTGAATCAGTTATTTTAGGAGTTTGAATACTTTAACTATAAACAATCAAGATGACAAGATACAAAGATACACACGAAAGCACAAGGTTGATACACAATATAAATATGAAGCAAAAAAGACCAGTGCCTTAATAATGGAGTCAAAAGAGATCAGTGTGCTTGCATGTATCTGGAATAAATGTTTTGCGATTGCATCTTGGTATGTTTTAAGTTAAAAATGAAATATGAATTGATTAAATTAGGCTAAAGAGGGACTCCATATATACCCGAGAGTACTTGGAGTATGTCCAAAACAAAGCCTATACGGCTACCCGCAAGGAATATGTGGGCTGAAATGGAGTCTCTGGGGCTGTGTTCGTAATGCACCCATTAGGGTGTGACAGAGATCGGCGCCCCGAGGTCACTTTTCAGTAGGTTCCCGCTTCGTTTGGGTATTTTTCCACCGTAAAGGTTTGATCGAGGTGTTGGATTTTCACCTGATGGTTTGTTAATTGGGGAATGTGAGTCCTAATTATGCTAGTCTCCAAAGTGATTTTGAAACAGCTTGACTGATCGGACGAACCGCAGCCAAGTGCAGAGCATACACACTGGAGTCTTGTAAATTTTAATAAGTTTTAAAAGATGTGTTCTTGCTTAAAAGAAAAGCCTCCAAGAACCTCTTTCGATCCAAGTGGATCTCAATCGGGGAATCAAGGAGGGGTTAATTTTAAAATGCTGATAAACAAAAGATGAGAAAATAACACAACTACACAAATGCGGTTTTCTGATTAATCCTACCACGAAACTCTTTCCCCTTGCGGGTCACTCGGGAAGTCGTGGGGTAAGTATTATGATTACTTTTGAAAATAAGATATGGAATATGTGATTAAAAAAAAAATTAAATATACTACCCTACTAATCAGATAAATTCTAGTAAAAGGAAATAAGCAGAAAAAGACAAAAAAGGCACTGACGCGAATCCCCCCAGGGGGGATGGGGAATGGGCTCGAAAGAGCCTATTCAAAGGATGATTTTATTATAGAGGTTACAATATAAAAGAACTGATAAAAAAGAGCTTTCTTGGTCCTTATATAGGCTGAAACCAAGATATTACATTTTATGCAAAACAATTACAAATTATGTGATGAAAGAGAGCCCCCTGGGGGGATTTGAGCGCTCCAAAAGCCACTTTGGACAGCAGATTCTTTTCTCCTCTGTTATACCTGATAAATGACAGTGAATGAATTAGAATAAAAAATGCCCCAAAGCACTTTAAGAGTGCCTTTGGGTCAGCCTACTTTATCTCAAAAAATTAACGAAATTAAACTAGCTAAATCGACGAAAGGGAACCAAGGAAAGCAAGATTTCCTTGGGATATTGGCATGATGTTTGTGCAGCCATTTAACAGCACTTATATTGCAGAATATTGAATTATTGAACAGCAAATGAAACTACCTTAACAGCAAGCTATTGATTCTTCACTAAAATACTTGCGAAACTAAGGCAATTTAGCTAGATCTCTTGAATTTGAACTTTATGTGCACAATGAAACTAAGATCTAGAAAATTGAAGGGATCTTAATAATTAGATCTATGTATGATTTTATTTATGAGATAGATCAGTATTTAAAAATAAACCTTAAAGTAACCAGCTTTGAGGAAAGTTTAATAATTTTTAAAGGAGGAAGAGAGAGAAAGAGTGTTGGTTTCTTTGAAGATCCACAGTAGAGCCTTCAGGTGGAATGCCGAGGGACTATTCCTTTGAACTATTTTGAAGAGAATGAAGAAGAAAACTATATCAGCATCCTCTCCAAAGTGTGAACCTGCAACTCAACTGAAATCAAAGAACTTGCCAAGACACTTGTGAGATCCGATTAGTACATACAAAGAGATTCAAGATAACATGCATATAGGCTTATAGGACATGCTAGATCTATAATTATAAACATGCATCAAAGGAGAGTGACAGTCAATAAACTTATTGAACAACATCTTTCCTATCAAGACTGTAATAAGCTAATTACCAATCTTAACCACAGATCTACAAGAAAATAGCAAGAAATGACCAAAGATACGGGTTACCTCAGTAGAACAATGGCAATAATCATCCACACATGTAATGGCACCACACCGTATTTCCTCCAAAGCTTTTCTTTATTTCAAATGAGAATTACAACAATACAATAGCAGCAGCACCTCAATCCCAGTTCTAACTCCTGGAAGAGGAGGCTGTGCCTTTATTTATACAATTTGCAGGCCATCTAGCCTAGGGGGGGCGCAATTCCTCATGGAATCAAGTGAAATCCTCTGATGGATAGTTCATCAATGCAGAAGTGAGGCTGAATTGAGCCTACTTGTCAACCGGGGGCTTGATCTGGCTGACACATCAACCCATACATTGACACATCGGCCCAAACACTGAAGAATCCACCAAAAATCATCCAGTTGAGCCAAAAACGTGTTGAGGAGAGAGGGAGGGAGAAATTCCCCATAAATACCACTGTAGATCAACTCTGGATCTGATTTGATCCCCTCCTTCAGTCAAGGATTTGTCAAATCCAGTCAATCTGCTCCAAATCTGATTGATTTCAGTCAAATCGGTTAAGAATCCATTGATTTATTTGATTTTGGATTTGCTCCATTATTCATCAATTTATTAATTAAAATAATCAATAATTGATTTTTGGGGATTTCTGACTTGAGTGATGGAAGATCACTCAAAACTTAGGAAATAGTGGGTCCATAGGTTTACATGGTGCTCTTAGCTTTAAAATGAGCACCTACATGACTGAAACTGATTTTTTGGCCCACTTTTATTACAGACTCAATTTTTCCAATTAAACTATTAAAAAATAGCCTAAGTTTTGGAAAAATTAAAATTTAATAAAAAACACTGAAAAAAGTAAAAAATTGAAAAAATGAAAAACACCTAGGGGAACTTAGACATGTCTAGCATGCTTATACATTGACACATAGACTCTAATAACCTCAGTAGGCCCAAATGCCAAGCCGATCACCCCAACTTTGGAGGTATGCAGTGAAAAACTCAGAAATTATCAGTCGTTTATTCAACAACCAATAATAACCAAGGGAAAAAACACCCTGGGCTGATCAGATTGACAAATGAAGTCTAAGAGACCGAGTCTTTTACAGACACTATCATGCTAGAACATTTATTACAATTCCCCCATGGGGTATGAACATGTGATATGATACAATAAAGCTTCCCGGAAGCAAGACTGAAGGCTCTTTGAAGTCTGAACAAGTTATCCCTGTCCGGTTCACCAGGCTCACTTGATAGAAAACCACTAAGTACAACTTAGGTGGTAACATTCTGGCTCCAACTGTGGGATGTGTGCTTGATCTGGTCTTTTGAGGAAAGGAGAGGATAGAGAACATCAGAATCTCTGGTTGATATACCCTATAAAAACATCCCAACTTGACAAGAAAAACCTCATTAGCACAAGTTTTATAAAAAACCAAATGAACCATTAAGTTGATTTATTTAAACAAAATAAATGTAACTAACTAAAAGAAACAAAGTTTTATTATAACTAAGTATAAAATAGAAATGCAGAAAGTAAATGCTCTCTTTTAAGGAGCTTATTTTCCTACTCTAAGCATGACAGAAAAAGGGTTAAGTGTAATCATAAATCCAATGTAACCACCTAAGCATTTTATTGGCATAAAAAAAATTTCCCTTGTCTTTTGTTACCAGCCAAAGTAAGGATACCTTATTCAGAAAATGCAAACCTGCGTGATGATTCAGGATGGGCGGGATGGATGGGAGATCATAGGCATGAATAATATCATAAAAATTCTTCCCCTACTTGTATGTGCTCATGAAGGCTGCTTCTATCCATGACTAGATAGGACTGATATACCAATCAGCATGATGAGGTAGACCGACTACATCATCATACTGATCACCAGGGGTTATCAAATGATAACTTGTTGCACAAACCCCAAGTAGCTCCAAATCATAAGGAACCTCTACATGTGAAGAGGATGGCTGATACTGATTTTCCACTGGCTGCATCACATCTGACTTTTCACAATACTGCTTCTCAATGTCTTCATTACCGATACCCTTGTGCGGCTCTGCATGATATGACTCTGAATGATCACATGAAAATTCTAAATGCTCCACTTCCATACTAAGGTTTTCCGAAGTCTCCATATCCATGCTTCTTTCTATGGAAGTATAGTAGATTGGACTTCCACAAATTTCTAAATGGACACTCCCCTTGTAGGATATAGCATAGATAGGATTCTTAAAAAGATATCCACAAAAATCCCAATAGTCATCACCATCACCTATGTTAGATGTGACGGATTCCTCATTTCTGATATCAGGTTCCGATATCAAGTTTTCTTTGTCTTCATTACTGATACTGATATATGGCTCAGACTGATCATGTGAATAAATTGCATGCTCCTTTTTGACATCAAAGTTTTCCAAGGCCATATGGTCCATGTTCTCTCCTTTAGATATGCCATCAACAAAACCATCAAAAGTTTCTGGTTCATTATTTTCCTCTTTATTCATGTCACAGACTGGATTTTCCATGAATGTCCAGGACTCCTCATCAACATCTTTATTAGGGATAAGGGAGTCCTTGTCATTTTTATCATGCTCCAAGCTATACTTGTCCTCATTTTCATACTCATCTTCTTCAGAGAAAAGGTCACACGGTAGTAAACCTTCCAGGCTGTCATCATTATATGGAGAACACATAGGAGTCCCATCATGTATATTACAGTTTTCATCATAAGTTTCACTATAAGATTCTGCAATGGTTTCATCTTTAGGATTGTACTTTTTAGATGGTAACAAAGGGTAGGCCTGGCCTACCATGTATATATGATCAGGCTTGCTTGAATTTGTTTCCTGATTATTGACCTCCGCCATCCCATTTTCTATAACCCGATTTGCTATGTAGCAAGTGCTTTCTGGGTGGAATTGCTCACAAGGTCTACACCATGGAATTACTTCATCTACCAGGTTAGTTGAGTCTAACTGGTTTGGAATCCTAGGCTCTTGCTGAGGAAACTTCTTTTGATATACTTGATTCTGCTTTGGCTGAAAATTCCTAGGTTCATTATTTCTCTCCCATGTGACCATTCTATTTTGCATTTTTGTCATGAATTCGTCCTGATTAGTCACCACTTTTTCAAGCATGCTAGCTATTTTTTCCATGGGGTCTTTAGAGGTTGTCTTTTCCTCTAGTTCATAGGCTTTTCCCTTTTCTTCATTGTATGAAGTGTTTCCCCTAGTGTAACCTGGAATGTTGGACTTGCCCGAAGATTGCATATTCCTTTCTATTTTCTCGGCTAGATCTTGAGCAGTTTTTAGATCGACCGGATTTTTATCCCTTAATTGGTATCTCAAATCACCGGTGAAAGCTTCGATGTAATATATCAAGATGGAGGCATCGCTTGGCTTGATGTCTCTAGGGAAGTCCGCAACCACACGCCTGAAATTAGTATTAAATTCATCCATGGTTTCACTCTCCATCTTCTTTATATTATGAATGGCAGCAAGCAAATTTCTTGGTTCTTTCTTTTCCCCCCATCTCTTTTTAAAACCTACTAGCAATTCATCAAGGGTTTTATATGAATCATCACCAAGGTTTTCATACCATTCTGCAGCATCATCCTCTAAGGATAAAGCAAAGAGCTTCATTTTGATATCTTCATGGTTAGAGGCAACATCATCACAGTAACTGACTAGGTGCCTTTCAAAATTTCGGAGATGAGTCCTGGCAGTGGTAGCATTATTTCCCTCGAACCTGGGGA
This sequence comes from Pseudotsuga menziesii, assembly GCA_001517045.1. Taxonomy (NCBI): domain Eukaryota; kingdom Viridiplantae; phylum Streptophyta; class Pinopsida; order Pinales; family Pinaceae; genus Pseudotsuga; species Pseudotsuga menziesii. Next base: position 126,134 of record LPNX011052147.1, read on the forward strand.
GATTCTTGATAGCATCTTTTGGAATGTTATGAGGAGCACCTGCTATCTGAGAAAAGTCAAGGGGTTTGTAAAATTTCATCATTTCTTGAGATTAGTGAACATGAATCTCTACAAATATGTGATAAATATCTGAGAGGGATTGATATCCTAAATCTTCAAGGTTTCTACGATAAGTCTGCCTATTCAACCTTTCCCTAATAAACCTTTCGAGATCACGGAGAGGATTGAATAATTGTCGGCGGTTTCTTTGGGTAGAAATTCTTGAAGGGATGTTAGACAGTGGAGTCACCAGATGGATCGAGTTTTAATTTTTATGTTTTTTAAAGACTGGATCAATCAAAAGTTTTTTATCTTTTTAGTTGTTTGGAAAAAATTTAAGCTAAGTCGTACTCGGGAATAAAAAGATTTATCCTCGGCAACGGCGCCAAAAAGTGTTGCCGCCTTTTCACACACCTGGATCACATGGCAGAAATCTTCAAGCCACTCGGTGTGTCCTTGGGGGCAAGTCTCAAGTCAAGGCTGTCACCTTGTTCTTGACTCCTCCATTTAGGATCAACTCCTAACGAAGCCAAGGGGGGTAGACCCTATTAAGTTACTAAGGATGATTTCTTAGTGTAATGATGTTGTACTGAATTAGTTATTTTAGGAGTTTGAATACTTTAACTATAAACAATCAAGATGACAAGATACAAAGATACACACGAAAGCACAAGGTTGATACACAATATAAATATGAAGCAAAAAAGACCAATGCCTTAATAATGGAGTCAAAAGAGATCACTGTGCTTGCATGTGTCTGGAATAAATGTTTTGAAATTGCATCTTGGTATTTTTAAGTTAAAAATGAAATATGAATTGATTAAATTAGGCTAAAGAGGGACTCCAGATATACCCGAGAGTACTTGGAGTATGTCCAAAACAAAGCCTATACGGCTACCCGCAAGGAATATGTGGGCTGAAATGGAGTCTCTGGGGCTGTATTCGTAATGCACCCATTAGGGTGTGACAGAGATCGGTGCCCCGAGGTCACTTTTCAGTAGGTTCCCGCTTCCTTTGGGTATTTTGCCACCGTAAAGGTTTGATTGAGGTGTTGGATTTTCACCTGATGGTTTGTTAATTGGGGAAGGTGAGTCCTAATTATGCTAGTCACCCAAGTGATTTTGATACAGCTTGAATGATTGGATGAACCGTAGCCAAGTGCAGAGCATACACACTGGAGTCTTGTAAATTTTAATAAGTTTTAAAAGATGTGTTCTTGCTTAAAAGAAAAGCCTCCAAGAACCTCTTTCGATCCAAGTGGATCTCAATCGAGGAATCAAGGAGAGGTTAATTTTAAAATGTTGATAACCAAAAGATGAGAAAATAACACAACTACACAAATGCGGTTTTCTGATTAATCCTACCACGAATCTCTTTCCCCTTGCGGGTCACTCGGGAAGTCGTGGGGGGAAGTATTATGATTACTTTTGAAAATAAGATATGGAATATGTGATTAAAAACAAAATTAAATATACTACCCTACTAAGCAGATAAATTATAGTAAAAGGAAATAAGCAGAAAAAGACAAAAAAGGGACCGACGCGAATCCCCCCAGGGGGGATGGGGAATGGGCTCGAAAGAGCCTATTCAAAGGATGATTTTACTATAGAGGTTACAATATAAAAGTACTGATAAAACAGATCTTTCTTGGTCCTTATACAGGCTTAAACCAAGATATTACAGTTTATGCAAAACAATTACAAATTATGTGATGAAAGAGAGCCCCCTGGGGGGATTTGAGCGCTCCAAAAGCCACTTTGGACAGCAGATTATTTTCTCCTATGTCAAACCTGATAAATTATAGAAAATGAATTAGAATAACAAATTCCCCAAATCACTTTAAGAGTGCCTTTGGGTCATCCTACTTTATCTCAAAAAATTAACGAAATTAAACTAGCTAAATCGACGAAAGGGAACCAAGGAAAGCAAGTTTTCCTTGGGATATTGGCCTGCTGTTTGTGCATCCAATTAACAGCACTTATATTGCAGAATATTGAATTATTTAACAGCAAATGAAACTACCTTAACAGCAAGCTATTGATTCTTCACTAAAATACTTGCGAAACTAAGGCAATTTAGCTAGATCTCTTGAATTTGAACTTTATGTGCACAATGAAACTAAGATCTAGAAAATTGAAGGGATATTAATAATTAGATATATTTATGCTTTTCTTTATGAGATAGATCAGTATTTAAAAAGAAACCTTAAAGTAACCAGCTTTGAGGAAAGTTTAATAATTTTTAAAGGAGGAAGAGAGAGAAAGAGTGTTGGTTTCTTTGAAGATCCACAGTAGAGCCTTCAGGTGGAATGCCGAGGGACTATGCCTTTGAACTATTTTGAAGAGAATGAAGAAGCAAACTAGATCAGCATCCTCTCCAAAGTGTGAACCTGCAACTCAGCTGAAATCAAAGAACTTGCCAAGACACTTGTGAGATCCGATTAGTACATACAAAGAGATTCAAGATAACATGCATATAAGCTTATAGGACATGCTAGATATATAATTCTAAACATGCATCAAAGGAGAGTGATAGTCAATAAACTTATTGAACAACATCTTTCCTATCAAGATTGTAATAAGCTAATTACCAATCTTAACCACAAATCTACAAGAAAATAGCAAGAAATGACCACAGATATGAGTTACCTCAGTAGAACAACGGCAATAATCATCCACACATGTAATGGCACCACACCATATTGCCTCCAAAGCTTTTCTTTATTTCAAATGAGAATTACAACAATACAATAGTAGCAGCACTTCAATCCCAGTTCTAACTCCTGGAAGAGGAGGCTGTGCCTTTATTTATACAATTTGCAAGCCATCTAGCCCAGGGGGGGCACAATTCCTCATGGAATCAAGTGAAATACTCTGATGGATAGTTCATCAATGCAGAACTGAGGCTGAACTGAGCCTACTTATCAACCGGGGGCCTGATCTGGCTGACACATCAACCCATACATTGACACATCGGCCCAAACACTGAAGAATCCACCAAAAATCATCCAGTTGAGCCAAAAACGTGTTTAGGAGAGAGGGAGGGAGAAATTCCCCATAAATACCACTGTAGATCAACTCTGGATCTGATTTTATCCCCTCCTTCAGTCAAGGATTTGTCAGATCCAGTTAATCTGCTCCAGATCTGATTGATTTCAGTCAAATCGGTTGAGAATCCATTGATTTATTTGATTTTGGATTTGCTCCATTATTCATCAATTTATTAATTAAAATAATCAATAATTGATTTTTGGGGCTTTCTGACTTAAGTGATGGAAGATCACTCAAAACTAGGAAACAGTGGGTCCATGGGTTTGCATGGTGCTCTTAGCTTTAAAATGAGCACCTACATGACTGAAACTGATTATTTGGCCCACTTTTATTACAAACTCAATTTTTCCAATTAAACTATTAAAAAATAGCCTAAGGTTTGGAAAAATTAAATTTTAATAAAAAACACTGAAAAAACTGAAAAACTGAAAAATTGAAAAACACCTAGGGGGACTTAGACATGTTCATATGACTCAAAAATGATGTCTAGCATGCTTACACATTGACACATAGACTCTAATAACCTCATTAGGCCCAAATGCCAAGCTGACCACCCCAATTTGGAGGTATGGAGTGAAAAACTCAGAAATTATCAGTCGTTTATTCAACAGCCAATAATAACCAAGGGAAAAAACACCATGGGCTGATCAGATTGACAAATGAAGTCTAAGAGACAGAGTCTTTTACAGACACTATCATGCTAGAACATTTATTACAATTCCCCCATGGGGTATGAACATGTGATATGATACAATAAAGCTTCCCGGAAGCAAGATTGAAGGCTCTCTGAAGTCTGAACAAGTTATCCCTGTCCGGTTCACCAGGCTCACTTGATAGAAAACCACTAAGTACAACTTAGGTGGTAACAGGGTCCATCACACCCTCTATGATGCTCTAAATGAATCTAGAGCTAGAAAATTTTCATAGGGGACTTCTATGGAAACTAGCTGCTTCTGACGTTCGATGAGGAGAAATAAGCATGAAACTTGCTTGAGAAGGCTTTGATACCATGTTATAATTTGAATGCCATATGATATTCAAGCAGAGGGTTCTTATTATTTTGCAGCAATTGAATGGAGGATGAACTTACAAACTAAGCAAAACAAACCACATAGGAAACAAACACGTATTGCTCAGGAATTTATAGTATATTCATCATAATAATATATCTTGTGTACAATAGATTACAAATAGGTAGAATTCAAATGCATGAGGAGTGAAATCGAATTATCCAAGTGGATAAGACTGTATCTAACTGAATCTCTAACTAAAGGTATCCCAATCAATATTGGAGTCCATCAAATCAACTCTCCGATGACCAATAACTCCAATAGACAATAACAAATAGTTAACTCAGTGCAACTGAGTGTGGTAGGTGAACAAAATCACTCCTCTGCATGCATGCATGCATTATCCATGCAAATAATGTGCTATCTAACTGATAGTGAGTCATATGAAGGTAACTGAAGGCTAACTGTGTCTAACTAGTTTTAACTCCAACTAATTGAAGTAGGTTGGTGTCAGGACTCCCAGTGGCTCCTAAAATGTAGGGATTGGTCTAGGAGGCACCCCCACTGATGCATTCACATGCAATAAGTGGAAGTTGACCTAAAATATTGTCCCCCACACTCCAATGAATAACACATGTGGAACCAATTGCACTAGTGGACTCATTTAATTAATTTAAGGTTCCTAAGTTAGCCAATAATTAATCTAATAGACATTTGACCAAGGCAGGATTAAAAATCCTATCATCAATTTCCTAGTGACCTCTGTTTATGGTGGTTTCTAAAACTAGGGTTTTGTTTAGTATAGGACAATGCATTTCACACCAACGAGGGCCAAACTTGGAAAACCAGGGATGGTGGGGCTATGGTTGGCGTTGCCATATTTCCCTTGCCCAAACATGCTAGCAAGAGTTAACAGAATTCAAAATTTCTTCTCCATGATGTTTTTCAAACATCGTGCATGAGGCCACCAAGTGTCCTTGAATGGAAACTAGAGGTGACTTGCAACTCACCATAGATCGATGCTCAGGAATCTGATCGATGAACCATCGATTTTGTTGGATTCATGACATGGAATTTTAGGAAGGGGGGCCTCCTTCCCACATGTCCATCGCCTGGAGACCTCTATATATGGTGGTTTCTAAAGCTAGGGTTTCTTTGAGTAGGGGATAATGTATTTAACACCAATGAGGGCCAAACTTGGAAAACCACCATATGGCCCTTGCCCAAAAAAAATAGCAGGATTTAACAGAATTCAAAATCACCGGTCCGTGTGGGTTTTTGCACCTCATCACGAGTTCATAGGGGAAACGTAACCCTAACTATGGTTTACTGTTTAACATGTATGGCCGATGGTTTGGAATACATAGCCTATGGTTTAGCATGAATAGATTATTTAACTAGATGTTCATCAGTGGGGAAACCCTAATCCTACCATTATTTTCATAATTCAGTTCAGAATCAATCTAATGTCCAACTCAACTTTTTCAAATCGGGTGGACTTATGCTTCAAATCATGTTGATTCACGAAGTTGGTTCTCGGTCTTTGGATTCTATTGTAGTTACTTTAATGCTGAGTGATTAGTCATTGGGTACATGAGGTTTATTGAATAGTTTTGTTGGTCATTGATGAAATGTGAAGCATTTATTGCACTTTGTTTTATTAAATTACACTTGAACATTGACTTAACTTGTAATTCAATCATCCAAACTCACAATTTTTAATTAGATAGATCCAATTGGTGTGCATGTAGTGAGTTCATTGAAACATTGAAATACATTGTATTGCACTTAGTTTTACTAAATTACACAAGAAATATCTTCAACTTAACTTGTAATGATCATCCAAAATCAGAATTTCTAATTAGATATCCAATTAGTACGCACGTACTGATATCATTGAAACATTTAAATATACAATAATTTGTTCTTTTGACATAGTGCATTCATAAGTAATAGATAATCCACAAAAATAAACACAATAGATTGAAACAAGAACATGTGGAAACCAAAGAACAAATACAAAGTGAAATGTATCATTCATTTATAAGTGAAATTTCAATGTACATGTCTCCAAAAGTACATGTATCCAAAACAATCCAAGCCACATGTATAAGTATCCAAAACTATCCAAGCCACATGTACATTTAAGTGAAATATCAATGTACATGTGTCCAAAAGTACATATATATCCAAAAGTATCCAAAAGTATATGTATCCAAAACTATCCAAGCCACATGTACATGTATCAAAATGTACATATATCCCATAAGGCACAAAAAAAATCAAGCTTTCTCTCATTCTTTCCCTACGTTGATCCTCTAGGAACATCTCTAGGATCAATGTGCATCTTTGGATCCTTGAAATTAAATATCAATTATTAAATTCAACTAACTATGTACTAATACATTATCTCAATAAAATACCATTTCTAAATTAACTCAACAATTTTCAGCATGTGCATGGAAATTGCATGAAACTCTTGGCCGTTAATGGACATCTCACCTCAATTAGAGACTATGAAAAAGGGAATCACATTTATTGTGTGGTAGATGGAGCTATTGGTTGAATATCAAGGATGGTTACAACCATGGTTGAACCAAAGGGGGTAGGAACTGTTGGTGGTGGTGGTGGCTACAATAACCAAATGTTGAAATAGTTAGACATGGATTAATAAACAATAGACAATAATAATAAACTATGTCTAAATCATGTTGAAATAGTTGTTCCTCTGTGTGGCTTGTTGTTATTGTAGGTTCCACATTGAATACTGCATCAACGAACCCTAGGGGCCCTAGGGGGTTTGAAATTAAAAACTCCAGATGCTGATGCAGTAAACATTCAAATCAAAAAAATTAACAAAAACGGTTTATGCACTGGATTTCAAGTCAACCAACAACTATCATCGGAGGATATACATTACCATGGTATTAGATGGAGTTGTTGGTTAAACATCAATCATGTTCGGAGACATGGTTGAACCAGAGAGGCTAGGAACTACTCCTTCTGGTGGTGGATATAATCACCAAATGTTGAAATAGTTAGACATGCAAGAATAAATAATAGAAAACAAGAATAAACTATGTAAAAATCATGTTGAAATAGTTGTACCTATTTGTGACTTGTTGTCATTGCAGATGCAACATTGAATGCTATATTGACAATCCCTGCAAGGTTTGCAATAGAAAGCTCTAGATCCCGATGCAGTATAAAATCAAACATTAACAAAAAAAATTATGCACTGAATTTCAACTCAACCAACAAATATCATCGAAGTATATACATTACCATGGTATCAATATCTCCATGGTCGTGGGAAGCTGGATTCTTGCTAGGAGTAGGCCACCTCACACACACATGAACCTTGTTCATGTATGGCCTAAGAGGAGATACAAATCCAAGTGATGGTCCAGATGTTTCAGTTGGTGCCTACAGTCAGCAAGTGTTCATGTAGTTAAACATGCATGAATGAATGATCATACATGTATTTTAAAAATGACATTTTTAATTGTTTACTAGATCCCAGATGTTTCCTTAGACAATATGACCATGGACACTACCTCCATATTATATTTCCCCATTGAAGGATATGGAAACTGCAAATTTAATAATTGTAAATATTATACTGTAGATAGCATTAGTGACCTAACATGTACAGTATGTGGAAATTAACAAATTAAGAATTATTAAAAAACTGAAATTTTAAAATGTTTACCTTGGTGTGAGAAATGACAATGAGTGCTATATCAATCTGTCCACCAATGAAGGGATCAGTGGATGGAATCATCATTCCCCTCTGTAGGGTGTGGAACATCTAGATCTGGGTCATCACTATCGGCATAAACAATCAATTGTAAGTTCACAAAATTAATATATTAGCTCAAACTATCTATATGTGAACAAAGAGAAAAATAAATGAAGAATTTATTACAATAACCATCTACATACATCAGTAAAAAACCCACTAAAGGAAACATATGATTAAATACCATAACAAGGATGACCACACGATGTGCACTTGTGAGGCTAAAAACTAGGCTAGGAATGTGCCGATGTTGCTGCACTAGTAGATGGTCCTTCACTAGTGGACGGTATTGCACTAGAAGATGGTCCTGCACCATGATGACCTAGTGTATGTAACATACCAGGGAGAGATGTCCCTTCCTCACCCATATGTTGAACCATAGTGCTATGGCAAACAATTGGCCGTGCCAAACTCAAATATGCATAAATTGTCTATGGAACAACATGATGTGTAGGTGGGAAATATGGCCCAGGAAAATTCCTGCGAGGTGCAGGGATAGGAAGATCAAGGTGTCAAAACCTCGCATTGGGTCTTTTTTGCATCATTCCCCCACCAATCCCCTGAAACTAAAAGATATCAAAACAGTTTATGTTTTTACCCAACATGAATTCTACCAGGGGAATTTCCCTATTGTTATGTGGTGGCATATCAAAAACCATATACCATTTTTCCATCCATTTATCAACAAATGGTTGAAATGTGCACCACTCAATAGAGATATAAGGCTTGTTTGCATTTGGTATTTTCTCCATCCGAGGGTGTAATATCCCAAATTTTTACCTAACACTTATGGGAACAAGCCCCATTGCTTATGATGTTACTTTGATGTTTTAATTGTTATATTGGGACTAAGACCCCACTACACATGAACATGATGATTTGTTTGATATATTTGGTGTAAGACAATCGCATATGTTTTATATATATGATTTCATGTCTTGGGTGTGGAACCTGAAGCACATAATTCATGAGATGTTTTGTGTTGAGCGAGGAGCTCTGGTGCACATGGGTATTTGATGTTTGTTCTGAGAGAGAAGATCTAGACCACATGAGTATTTATATTTTTTTTGAGAGACAAGCTATGGAACACATGAGTTATGAAACATTTGTCTTGACCATGAAGCTCTAAATAACATGAAAATATAAAATTGGAAGTGTTGGGAATAATCCCTGGAGCCTTCAAAGTTTATGTTGAGCATAAGCTCTGGAACATCAGAACCTTGGCCATTGTATCCCTAGTTGTATCCCACAAATGCATCCTAGCATTGGTGTTGAGAATGCAGCTGTGGAATTGAACTAAGTTTGTAACTCTATGTTTTTAGTGTTGATTATGGGATCTAGATAAGAGCTAGGAGTTACTAGAAAATTAACATGTTGAGTGAAAACGACTTTGATAAAACATTGATCTTATCTTACTTATTTTTAAGTGATTAAATGAAATTTCAAATTTGTGTATCTCATCAAAGTACTCAAGAACTACCATGTTATACGAGGGAATCCAACATGCAAGGAGGTTTAGAGTTACCTAACCTAGTTGACCTAACCCCTACTGAGGGCCTTATTAAAGAAAGTGACTAAGATAAAAGAAAATTGTCATATGATTAGGGATCATGCTATATGATACCTAAAGTTAAAATCTTAACAAATGGTATATAAATAAATATATAATTTATACATGATATCTACAAAAGAGTAAGCTTAGTAATAATACTAGTAACTATAAGTAATAAACAAAGGATCCACATGTTATTATTATTACTAATGATAATTAAATAATAAAATACCTACAAGATTCAAAGTAGGAACTAGTCAAAATTTCCTAATTTAAATATTAAAATTACCTAAATTAAATAAAAAGGGTTATTTCAAGAAATCAAATGATTCTTAATTTAACCGTCCCTTTTCATAAAAAGTTTGTCTATAAAGACCCAAGACAAAGAGAGGATTGGGGATCTATCTATATTTGAAGGATTTCATAATTCTACCTGATAATATTCAAGAGAGTTCTTGGAGAACATTTTTGCAAAGAGGAAAAATGAAACCGATACAAAACCTGATACCCTATAGAGGGACGCCTTACCTTAGGAGGTCTAAGCTACTTGCATGTTGGAACTAGCTCGGGCCGATCTGGATTTAAACCAGGAACATTTTTGGGTCATGGTTGGGTGGAACGTGGTAGTTCCCATGTTATTTGGTTATCTGAACCTACGTCATATATGTCTATGAACTTGTTAATGATGTGTATTTGAATGTGCGGGATTTTCAACCATTAAAATAGCTTCACCTTGTAGGTATGAGGTTCTTTATTTTTCCTTTGCATTTTCCACATATTTTCTTATTAAATGAGGAGATTACATTTTGAATGGATAAATAGTATTTGTCTGCCATAGCTAGGTTATTTTTTGCATTATTTCTTTCTTCACTGACAGATTAAATTTAGTCTTCCCTAATAGAGGTATTTATTTTAATAGAGGCTAAGTTCATATTTTCTCTACCCAACAATGAAACTCTAGTTAGGAAAATATATCTTATTTATATTTGAAAATATATTTTATTTATATTTTAAAATGATATACTATCACATTTAGTTTTATCAGTAGGAGGATTTGGTCTCTGTTATATTTCTGCATTTTATTTTCTCATTCACATGTTAGAGTTCATTATTCTCTAACAGAGGTATTTCTTAAACGAAGTTTACATTTTTTATATTTCAGGTTTAAAAACATAAAAATAATATCATAGATTTTGTACCTAAATAATTAATTCTAACCGAGGAAATTTATCAACCTAGAACTATTTAAAAACTAACTTTATATCTTCACTCCACTGGCATATTTCGTATTGCCGGCAGGCTTGCATTAATTATAATCAACGAAACTATTACCTATACCCTTAGCATAAATTCTCTGCATAAGATTATAACTCAAGTATAATCGCTAAAACTTAAAACAATATATATATATAAACACAACATAAAATAGAGTTGACCTATTTTAAATGCTACAAATTACCATAAACACACTATCGAATTTCCAAATAAGAATCAAACTTAGAACTAATACAAACTCATTATTGAAATATCGTATCCATTTAAAGGTTTCAGAATCAAATCATATTGGTACTTCTGCCAAAAAATTCCACGCATATACATTTAAACCACAATTAACCTACACATCCGAGGATCGAATCATGTGGGTGCATGTATTAAAAAGAGAGTTTATATCAAACCATGACATGCATCGAATCCTGTAGGATTTGATTTGCAAATTAAACAATGTTGTAAGCTTCACAATTTTCCACATAAAACAAAAGTAATCTTTGTAAACAAAACTAAGAATACAATGAAACGTTTACATAGGCTATGCATTTTATATAAGGGTTGAAATCACAACTATCAAGCTTGAACCCAAAACTCAATATTAAGCCATAATCGAAATCATTTCCTTGTCAACATTCCACATTAATGTAAAAAAAAATATACATACCACATTTCATTACCGAGGCTCATGACCGAGAAGTAAAAGCCCTACCAGATTAACCATTAAAGATAGGACCCAAATCTTCTAAATTAATCCATGTGAAAACCCTACTATCTAAGCTATCACAGCTATGCCATCCACATTTTGCAATGATAAACCAAGCTTACGGCCATCCCCAAATTACATCACAGGTAAGTAAAATACATCATCATTCACCATTAAAATAAACATTTCCAATAAGAAAATACATAGTCACAAATCAACATAGGTTCCATTGCAAGCAATGGAACAACAGTAAGTTAAACTATTCATTTAAACCAATACACAGAAGCTCCATTTAAATATAAAAACAAGATTTTAAGTATAGACAGTAATATAGATAGAGTCACAGACTTTCCAAGCTAGTGACAGTGTCAATGAATAAACCCCAAATGTGAATGCATACAATTTACAAATAAAAATATAAAGTTGTGATTCAAAAAAGGCACCCGCGCAATCAATGGTATTGCCATAATTGAAGAAACATCATTAAAACTAAAATACAGAAGTTTTTATTAACCATAAAAGTCATATGTTTAAGCTACCAACCCAAAAAAATTACAGACCTGAGTCGTGATATTCATGGCCTGAAAGGGCCATACTCAAAACATCATAAACACCATAATTTCATACGCATCTATGGATTGCCTTAATATAAACATAACCTTACACAATTGAAACCGTTAACCAAATCATGCACCATTACAACACCGAGCTCAAAGTTTTGATTAAAACATCTATACATAGAGGTAATAGCTCAACCTTGTTTTTACAAGGCTTACCCATGAAGGGTATTCGTCGATAGCTTGGTAGACACCATGACCCATGAGATGGAAGCTATGTCGCATGCAAAAAGGAATAGAGGATAGTTAGAAGTATGCCAATCCTCCATGTAAAAAAAATAAAGGACTAATGATGAAAACCTAGGTGAAGAGCAGACCTTCCAAATGCACAGAGAGAGTGAGTCCTCCATGCATTGACAAAACCAAAGAGCCAAACATAGCATACCCACAACAGTGACAAATGAATCTTTCATCCACGACAGAACAAGCATAGGGTTTGAGTCTTCCCATCTCAAAGAAAATTTACTCTTCCACCCTATCCACTACCAATGACATGATTTTTCGCTCATTCCTATAGTTTTAAAACCCAAATGCGTTTTGGTGTTGTAAATGTGATTTTGTATTGGGACCACCCACATAATTGTTGATTTAAGATAAGCCAAGGTTCATTGCATATGGAATATTCTATGAATGGAATTATATATATATATATATATATATATATATATATATCTTATGGCATATAAATTTAAAACAATATGGCTAAGTCTTAGGAATTGAGCCTTTAAGCATTTAGGTATAAAAACATTCGAATCATATGTGATAAATACTAAGCATATGAATATAGTTTATTAAGTGTTAAATCACCATAATAATGTTAACCGGATATATCTAGTTCTAATAAACCCATATATGCGTAAACAATAACACTAACAATGGTAGTAAGAATTTATAGGATAGAAATTTGGTCCTTTTGCCTTCGAAAAGAAATGCAGTAGTATAGCATAGGAAGCATGCCAAGTATAAATAGTCGTAGCAAGTTTTCACCTTCTAACAAACCTGCAAAAAAATGAAGAGGAGTTGCATTAGTTCAACATGAACTAAGTGAACCCTGTAAACATCAATTTAAACCAGTTACCTCTCCAAGTGGTCCTATAAGGGATACAAGTCCTGCCACTCCACCCCTTGACAGTTAAATGTCAAGTCGAGATTTTTCCATAAAAAAATGAACAATTATTATAACCATTAAGTAAGATATAATTGAATAAGCACACGCACATGCATGATAGGAAATAATCAATAAACATTGTAATCATCTAAATCATATCAAGTAATATAAACACATTATATAATTACATTACTAACCACATCGAGAAAATATCTAGAAATGGTAAGAACAACATACATCAAGTTGGTGTAGAAAACAAAGATTGACATATTCCATAGAAGAACAATTAATGTTCGATTCAGGTAGTAATTAAATACCCTAATTTTTTTTCTTTCAAATTTTTGGAAAATTACAAGTGGTATCAGATCCCAATTTCAACACTAATAGACCTAATGGGCATACCAAACATTCGTTGCAGAAAATAAAGTATGTTTTGGGAATTTGTGAACTAACGGAAATTTTTCCTATTATTAAAAATTTGCAATTGTAGGATTAAAAGAACAGTTTAGATCATGAACACAGAATAAGACAATAGCTAGCAAGGAAAGTCGAGTAGCCCCACACCAAAAATAGAACTGGTGGTTGAACTAAATTCTAATATAATGAAAACCATACAAAGTATTAAAGCATACTTATAGAGTTTCAAGGATGATAATATGAATGAAATAAAGGAACAACAAGAAATTAATGAATCCTTGCTGAGGAACATGACGAGAGGAATCCCACAGGGAAAAACCACTCATTCAACCAACAGGTTCAAGTAAGAATTCTATCCTTAGCAGGCCAACATCCCGAGAAAAGAAGGAAAAGAAGAACACACCCATGAACCTCCAGAAAGAGATTTTCACAGTCCTTCTAGTCATGATTCTCATTCTCCTTGGAGAAAGAAACAGAGAAATGATGACAATATCAAGGAAGTGTTTAGGAAGATAAAATCCCCAACCTATGAAGGAGAGATGAACACATGGGAGAAAACTGAAGAATGGCTTGTAGGTATGAGAAAATATTTCTAAGTACATAACTACTCTAGCAAGACGAAGGCTCGTATTGCCATCTATACTTCAAATGAAAAAGCAGGTAGACGGTTGAGAGACCTAAAGCATACTAAGAAAGATGAGGTAAGAGAAATCATATGGAGTAATTTTCGCAAAATTTTCCAGGAGAAATACATGTCGGAAAGGTTCTTCAACAGAAAGGAAAAATCATTTCACGAATTAAGGATGAGTTCCATGACTATGGATTCTTTCATTAACGTATTTTTTTATCTGTTACATTATGTGCCTTACATAAAGGACGAGAAAGTGAAAATATAGTATTTTTTAGGATGTCTTCCTCCCAAATTTTGGGAGAAGATTGAATTTGACATGCCTAAAACATTGGACACCACCACACAAAAATCTAGGATTTGCTATGATCATGGAAAACTGAGGCAAGAATATATCAATAGAAGCAAAGATAGGTCTAGGAACTTCTCAGACAACAGGAAATCAGGTTTCAACCCACCACCTTATAGAATATAGAACAACATTTTTCTAGCCAATAAGAACTTCAACAGAACAGCTACAAATCCATATGTACCAACATCAAAAGCTAACAAAACAACAACAAATGGGGGAGCCAGTGTTTCCCCACTGCAAATCAAATGTTGGAAATGATAAGGGACCCATTATGCCTGAGACTAGAAGAACAAGGAAAATAGAGTCTTGCACAACTTAAAAGAAGAATCAACAGTAGAGGAAATAGCTGGAACACCGCATATTTATGCAGCCTTGGATGACCGACATGTAAACCATCAGGATACTATGGTTGAGATAGAAGGTAAGTTTTCCAACACTTCTATTTCAATATTGATTGACCCCGGTGCTTGTAGAAGGTATGTATCTCCTAAAACTATTGATGTATGTAAACTAGATAAAGTTAAACATGAGAAACCACGGCTGGTGCAATTAGCCACAAGTACGAAATGAAAGGTTTCTGAAATAGTTAAATACTATGAAGTAATCCTAAATAGTTTTCCTACTACAAATAAACCTGAACATCCTACCCTTAGGATCGTATGATATACTTCTAGGCATGGACTAGTTGGAACAACACAATGTCATGCTCGATTTCTTACACAAGTCAATATTGTGTACATATAACCAAGAGAATCCGGTAAAGATTCAAGGAATACCTAAGAAATTTTATGTAAGGTAGATATCCTCTTTACAAACAAAGAAGTGCATTAGGAAAGGCTGGAAACTATTTGAAGTAAAAATTCAAGACATAGAAGCTGAAAGAGAACAACACATCCAGTACTTTCCATTTCTTGTAGACTTCAAGGATGTATTTCCTAAGGAAATCTGAGGATTACTATCAAAATGAGACTTATATTTTTCCATAGAACTAACACCAAAATGAGTTTCGGCTTCAAAATCCACTTATCACATGAGCAAACTAGAGTTGGTGGAACTCAAACTACAATTGCAGGATTTGATTGAAAAGGGATATATCCAACTGAGTGTCTCCCCATGGGGAGCACTGATACTTTTCGTAAAGCAAAAGAATGGTACGATGTGGATGTGTATCGATTACTGTCAAATTAACAAAATGACCATCAAGAACCGATCCCCACTCCCTAGGATCTATTACTTGTTTGATCAAGTAGGAGGAGCCAAGATATTTTCGAATATCGACCTACGATTAGAGTATCATCAGGTATGGATCTGTGATGAGGATATTCAGAAACCACCTTTCATATGAGGTATGAACACTACGAGTTTGTAGTGATAACATTCAGGTTGATCAATGCAGCTATGAACGTTATGTGTATGATGAACAATATCTTCAGTAGATACCTAAATAAATTAGTTTTTCTCTTTATAGATGACATCCTAGTTTACTCTAAGAGTAAAGAGGAACATGAGGATCACTTTCACATAGTGATACAGGTGTTACGCGAACACCAGCTCTACACCAAGTTTAGTAAATGTGATTTTTACAAACCACAGATATATTACTTGGTTCACATCATCTCCTAGAAGGGGATAGATGTGGACCTTGAAAAGATTAAATCCATAGAGGATTTCCATGCCCCTACTATTGTCACCGACATTATATCCTTTTTGCAATTTTCCAACTAATACTGAAAGTTCATTGAGAACTTCTCGAGGATATCTTATCCCATGAATGTTTTGCAAAACAAGGGGAACAAGTTCTTATGGACAACCAAGTGTGAGGAAATTTTTCAAAATATGAAACAAGTTTTGACAACTGCACTAATTAAAGGATTAGAACAACCAAAAGAGCTGACCCTTTCTATGTTGAAATCCTCAAGAACATCCAAGAGGATAGGCTGTTTCAGAAACAAAAAGAGAACAAGGTAGATGAAATGAGACTGTTATTGTCCAAAGAGATATTGTACATTCTGGAAGGAGGGGACATCAGGTCTACCATCCTCACGGAATTTCATCGGACACCCTACTTAGGGCATCTAGGATATCAAAAGATGATATCCGTAGTAAATATACACTTTTTCTTTCCTAATTTAAAGTCCTACATAGCATTCTTTATCACAAAATGTCAAGAGTGTTAGCTGGTAAAAGCTGAGTACCAACATCCCTCAAGGTTGTTGCAGTCATTACCCATTCCAGAATGGAAGTGGGAGGTCATTAGTATGGATTTCATCATAGGTCTACCGAAGAGTAAGAAGAAAAATTATTCTATCTTTGTAGTACTTGACAAATTGTCATAAGAAGCACACTTCATTCCAATGAAGTTGACCAATAGGGAAGTACACATTGTCGACATCTTCTTAAAAGAGATATTTAGATTACATGGGATACTCAAGGAAATCATATAGGATCAAGATACTAAATTTACAAGAAAATTTTGGAGATCCTTATTCTTTGAATATGAGAAGCAGTTGAAATTTAGTACTCATTACCACTCGTAGACAAACGAGAAGATAGAATAGGTAAACTAGATTGTAGAGGACATGCTTAGGATGTATGTCATGAACAACCCCACCAAGTGGGAATATTATCTGCATCTTGCATAGTTTTCATATAACAATGAATACTAAACCTACGCTAATATGAGTGCCTTTGAGGTATTCTATGGACAGAAGTGTAAAACACCAGCTACTTGGGATATCTCGGTGGATCGGCTCATGTTAGGCCTATCTTACTAAAGGACTTGGACCAATTTGTTACCAAGGTCCAACTTAACCTTAAAGAAGAACAAGATCTCCATATGCGTTACACGAATAAGAAAAGAAAATATAAATATTATCGGATAAGTGATCATGTTTACTTAAAATTAAAATAAAAATGAAGTTCATTGACCTTAGGAAGGTGTGGTAAGTTAGCACCTAGATTTTTTCGGCTCTTTTGAGATACTGGCCGAGAGAGGGTCAGTGGGATATGAACTAATTTTACCCACTCACATAAGAGTCCATAATGTTTTCCATGCATATTTATTAAATAAATATGTTTATGATACTAAACATGTGATTGATTGGTCCTTATTACAGCTGGAACCTGAAGGGGAGTTTTCACTTGAACCCCTTCATGTACTGAACAAGAGAGAGGTGCAGCTCAGGAAGCTCACCATTGTAATGTCCCCAAAAATTGAAAATAACAAAAAAAAATTATTAGGCTAGTCAAAACTACCTATGCTGGACATTAATTGGACTTTGTGGAATGTGTCATACTCTATTTGTACTGCTATATTGTCATAAGTTGTTCTTATGTCTTTCTTTCATATTTCTCGATGTGATTATTACTATGTTACTTATGTTGTCATAATTTTCATTACTATTTGTACTATGGTTAAGTGTTGATGTGTAAGTTAGTTATTTGATTACGTACTTCCTTGTTTATAAAATGTGCTTAGTGTCGTATACATGATTCTAACTTGAATTTGGTAATGGATAAAGGGGTGCAGTGGCAGGATTAGTTTCCCTTGTAACCACCTGAGAGGTAGCAAATTATACTTGTCACATCAGGATTACTTATTTATGTAGAACTAATGCATTCTTGTCCCATTTGCATGAAGGTGCACTTAGCGACAGAAAACTTGTTTATAAAGCTTAACCAAAAGTGTTGATCATTTTGGTCACTAGCACTCGCATTTGCAGCTCTATCCTGGTGACATTACACTGATTATTTCTATTCTTGTTATGGACTTTATGATAGTAAAAGGGTCACTACTACACTCATTACTTGCATGACATAGAATTATTATTTATGGGATACTTGTTTACTATGGTGTAAAGGATTATGACTTGTTCAAGTCCTGAAATAATTTTACTATATAGTTGGAGAAGATTTGTCAAAACCTTGGCTTACACATTTCCATGGAATATTTCATATGCCATGGACTTAGGTATTAAATCCTAAGTTATTTGATGCATGAATAGGTTTATGCAATTCACATTGTTTTGGGACACGTTTTAATGTCATGACTAGAACTATGGACTTGTGGGTTTTTGTAAACGATACTAGAGTCTAGGGTGGTGACATAAATGTGCCTTGGGAAAGGTGGCAACCCAACTTAGGGCTTGGTCTAGTCATTAGTTTGGATCATTCACAGCCTTGTTGATTGTGCTCTACTCTTGCATGGTAGAAAGAGGCGAAATGACAATGGATTGACAGATATGATGGTAGTCTAGTTTCGCAGCATAGTATTCTTGTTTGGCTTGATTATTGGCATACTCCATATCGTGGTTTCTGCCATGTGGTTGCAGATTACAGGGTGTGGTGAAATGAGATTGGGTCGCTGCTTGTGGGAAAAGCCATGGGAAAATCCATACCCATTCTGGTAATCCTATCATGTAAGTATTTACTTGTCCCGCCTTAGCTTTGTGGTTATGACTGAGTTATCACTTGTTGTAGGTTTGGATTTGCTTGAGTCTGGTTTCTAATGGATGCATTTTGGGTTGGGGTTTGACTATAACTTAAATGAGCTCTACATTTTGTAATGCGACAGCCTTGGGACTTTGTTGTTGGGGTTTTAATTTCCTTCGGGCCTGATTTTGAAATGTAATCGGAATTATTAATGGGTGCTTTGTGCAATGAAAAGGGAATGGGTAACTTCTCAACAGGCTCTGTGTAATTTTTTTTTAATTTATTTTAATGGAAATGGGAAGCACCATTGCTTGCAAGTGTGCAAGGCTGGTAATAAACGATTGTGTAAACTCTTTAATGGTTTTATAAAGACGATGTTTATACATACATACATACATACATACATACATACATACATACATACATACATACATACATACATATATATATATATATATATATATATATATGTTGTGTCGATTTCAACGGTTTCTATTTATGTGGACTGTGTAGATTCACATTCATTGTATATGTTAGTTGTGTGGATGAAATGGGTGACATCGTTATGGCTTTGGGGCCATGCTGTGTATGGAATTGGTGTTTCCCTCCATAGTAGCTGCAATAGCTTATTTACTATTTATGATTTCATTGTGTAATATGGTTATGGAGCTATCTGTGGTGTAAACTAGTGACTATCAGTCGTCCCTATTCATTAGAGGAAATTTCAACTCAAAATGGGCCTCCTAAAAAAATTAATAAAATAATATTTATTAATTTTGGAGGAAGAAAAGAAAAAAACTACTTTTTTCTTTGTATGTCATCATCACGTTTTTTAGGTATTTCTTATTTTTGGGGTAGTGAGGTCTGTCAAAAGTATGCCGAGTGGGTACTTCTTGGATGCCAAATTTAATTCCACATCCAACGAGATCTCCCGATCGAAATTTGAGTAAAAAAACGGGGAGATATGTCGAAAATACAAACAAAAAATTTAGTTATTTTTATGATACCTATCCCCAAATTTATATTAAAAAGGTTTTGAAGACCTATATAGTAATTCAAATTTAAATCAATTTCATTGGCTGACACATGATGGCATGGAACTCGAATTAGAGTTAAAAGGCCCATTTTGAGTTGAAATTTCCTGTAATGGGTAAATGTAGATATGGTTGTAATATTTGGTAATGTTGATTATTATAATGAGTTGGATATGTAAAAGGCGGAGGGTGATAGATTAAATCATGGATATTAAAATGGGTCTTTCGACCTCTGTGTGGAGATTTTATGTTTTGTTTATAGCCTATGTATAAGTAATATAGTGTTTCTTTGTAAAACATTAATAGACCATATAGGATTCGATCCTGGGTCGTTTACTGTGATGAGGGTTTAATTTATATGGATACGATTTGGGATTTAATTCCTATAGGAATCGATCCTGTGACCTCTATGCAATTATGTTTGGTTTAAATGAATATTGTAAATGATATTATGTTTGTTATTAGATGATTACTGTAAATGATATTGTTTTTTTTTAAATGATTATTATAAAGGATATTATGTTTTTTTTAAATGATTACTATAAATGATATTATGTTAGATTTTATTTCTGTAGGGACTTATGTTTATGGAATGCGATTTATAATATGATTCCTGGATATTAAGGGCTTGATTTGTTATATTTGCAATGGATTATTTAGGTGTACAATTGGTCTAATGTATTATGAATTCATGGATGTAGTTGATAGTAATAAATCGTGAACCATTAGATGGTCTCGATACTTGGTTTGTAGCTTTCATTTATGATAATATTTTTTTTAACAAAGAATGATAATTTTTATACATACCATGAGAGGTCTTTGTTGATTTTTATTTTAGCTTTAATATTTGAAGTTATGATTAATCTTAGATGTAAAATTTTGGGTTTATATTATTGCTTAAAATGGGTTGGGGTTCTATTTTAAAGCTTAATCTAAATAGTCTTTTACTTCTACACTTAGCTCTTGTACGAATATGAAATCTGCCAGTAGAGTACATAGAAAAATAAACACATAGCCTTGCTAGGATAGTTTCTAGGTCTTAGGAACCCAAGTTTAAGCTGTAAATGAAAATACAGAAGTAAAATAGAAAGAAAAAAAACCCTTCATAATTCTTACATAATAATTAAATTACAGCATAAGGTTTATAATTAATATGTAAACCCTAAAATAATTTGATAGGAAAACAAAGGCACACGGGTTTAGAAATATATATAATCACTTGCATAATCTACACAACAGATATTCTAGATAATAAAATAGGCAGTGAAGCACCTCATACCTGAAAAGTGACGTTTTTCTAATGGCTGAAACCTGCACACTCAATTACTTAACATTAACAAGTCACAAAAAAATATGACCTCTATATAGATGACTAAATCACTTGGGAACTACCTTCATTCCACCCAACAATGACCTAGAACCATTCCTAGTTTTAATTTGGATCCCCCTGAGCTGGTTCAAACATGGAAGTAGCTTAGAGCTCCTAAGGTAAGGCTTCCCTAACTGGTATATTAGGTTTGGATCAGTTCTCCTTTTTTCTCTTAGAAAAATGTTCTCCAAGAACTCTCTTAAGAATAATCAGGCAGAAGAATGAAACCAAAAATATGGAAGAGATCCCCAAGCCTCTCTTTGGCTTGGGACTTTATAGATAGAATTTTCACTCAAAGGGGCAGTTAAATCAAGAATCATTTGATTTCTTGATTTAACCCTTTTTATTTAATTTGGGTATTTTTAATATCTAAACTTAGGAACTTTTAACTAGTTCCTAATTGAAATTTTGTAGGTATTATAATATTTAATTTTCTCTTAGTAATAATAATAGTAGATGGAACTTTTCCTTCTTTCTTACATTATCAATATTATTACTATGTGTATTCTTTATACATGCTCTGTATAAAATATATAATAATATATTATTTGTTAACATTTGTCTTAGAATATCACATATTGTGATCCTTAGACTCATGACACTTTCTTCATTAAGGTCATCAGGTAGATGGTTAGGTCTACTAGTATATGAAACTCTAAACATCCTTGCATGTAGGATTCCCTTGTATAACATGGTAGTTCTTATGTACTTGATAAGATACATAAATTCAAGATTCTATTTAATCACTTTTAAATAATTCAGATGAGATCAATATTTACTCTAGTCGTTTTCACTCAGGAATCATTAATTATTTTTAGTAACTCCTAGTGCTTATTAGAGCCCATACTCAATGATAAAAACTAGGAGTTACAAAATTAGTGGAATTCCATAGCTCCTTGCTCAACACTAATGCTGGGATGTACTTGTAGGATACACCTAGGGATACAATGGCCAAAAATTTGATGTTCCAAAGATTATGCTCAACATCAACATGGAAGGCTCCAGGGATTATTCCCAACGCTTCCAAATTATCTTTTCATGTGTTCCAAAGTTCCATGCTCAACACAAATGTCTCAAAACTCATGTGCTTGAAAGATTCTCACTCAACACAAATATAAGTACTCATGTGCTCTAGAGGTTCTCACTCAACACAAACATCAATTTACCCATGTGCTCCAGAGATCCTTGCTCAACACAAAACATCTCATCAATCATGTGCTCCAAGGTCCATGCCCAACACAAGCAGACATATATATATATATCATATGCAATTGTCTTATACCCAGTATGTCAAACAAATCATCATGTTCATATGCAGTGTGGTCTTTCACCTAGTATATCAAAATAAAACATCAAGGTAACATCATAATCAATGGGGATCATGCCCATAAGTGTTAGGTCCGAAATTCGAGATATTACATCCCTCCTCGCTTAGAACAACATCGTCCTTAGCATTCTAGGGACTTGGAATGAAATCATGAAACAAGGTGGAGTAAGCATTTATCATGGTGGATTCATTCTCCCAAGTAGACTCATCATCTTTGAAGTTCTTCCGTTTCACTTTCAATAGGACTATGGTGCGCTTCCTAAGATCCACTTCTCTCTTGTCCAATATATGAAGAGGTTCAGGGGGAAAATCCCCTTCATGTTCCACCTATAATAAGGACCAAGCAGTCATATGTTTAGTATCATAAACATATTTATTTAATAATGATGCATGGAAAACATTATGGACTCTTATGTGTGCAGGTAACGCTAGTTCATACGTCACTAGCCCTCTCTTGTCCAATATTTAAAAGGGTCCACAAAACCTAGGTGCTAACTTAGTGCACCTTTCTAAGCTCAACGAGCTCCATTTTTCTTTTACTTTCAAGTAGAAATGGTCGTATATTTGATAATATTTATCTTTTCTTTTCTTATCCACGTAGCTCTTCTCACAGTATTATGCTTCTTTAAGGTTAACCTGGACCTTGGTAGCAAACTGTTCCAAGTCCTTTAATAAAGCAGGCTGTAACATGAGTTGATCCACTGGGCTATCCCAAGTAACTAGTGTTCTACACTTATGTCCATAGAGTACCTCAAAGGGACTCATATTGGTGGAAGTCCGGTAAATGTTGTTATATGCAAACTCTCCGAGATGAAGGTAGTCTTCCCAATTGATGAGGTTGTTCATGACATACATCCTAAGAATTTTCTCCACAATTTGTTTTACCCTTTCTTTCTTTTGATCTATCTATGGGTGATGAGCACTACTAAAGTTCAACTGCATCTCTAATCTGGAGAATAAATATCTCCAAAATTTTTTGGTAAACTTTGTATCTCAATCTGAGATGATTTCCTTGGGTATCCAGTGCAATCTAAATATCTCCTTCAAGAAGATATCAACAATGTGTACTTCCTTGTAGGTAAACTTCACTAGAATGAAATGTGCTTCTTTTTGACAAATTTTCAACTACTACAAAGATAGAATCATTTTGTTTCTTACTTTTCGGTAGATCAGTGATCAAATCCATACTAATGACCTCCCACTTTCATTGCAGAATGGATAATGGATGCAACAATCTTGAAGGATGTTGATGCTTAGCCTTGACTAGTTGACATTCCTGACATTTCACAATAAAAAATGTGATTCCAGTCTTTAACTTAGTCTAGAAAAAGTTTCTCTTAATTGTGTATATCATATTTTGATATCCTGGATTCCCCTACTAGGGTGTCCAATGAAATTCTGTGATGATGGAAAACCGAATGTCCCCTCCTTCTGGAACGTACAATCTCTCCTTGGACCATAGTAGTCATGTTTCATCTACCTTGTACTCTTTTTGTTGTTGAAACAACCTGTCCTCTTGGACTTTCTTGAGGATTTCAACATAGAAAGGGTCAAATCTATTGGCTGTTCTAATCCTCTCATGTAAATATGAATAGGTTTAGCTTAAACTCACCTCATATATCATATGAGTTCGTCGACTTAAATCATCATCAATCTTGTTATGTTTTCCTTAAATATGCTTTATCTCGAAATGGTACTCGCTAAGGAAATCCAACCATATAGCTTTTCTAGCATTCAAATTTGGTTGCTCAAATAGATACTTCAGACTCATATTGTCTATCTTCACAAGGAATTTACATCCCATGAGGTAGTGCATCCACATCTTCAAGGCGTGAATGATGGAAGCTAGCTCAAGATCATGGGTGGCGTATTTCTGCTCATGTTCTTTTAACTTTCATGATTCATAACAGATTGGATAATCATTCTGTAAGAGGACTCCTCCGAGCCCTTCCTTTCTTTCATTCGTGCAAACAATGAAATCCCCATTGGGATCTGTAATTTGTAGTAGTAGTGCGGTAGCCAAAATCTGCATAATATTTTGAAACATTTCCTCGCACTTGGTCATCCATAAGAAACTGTTTTCCTTCTTCAGCAAGGGGATCATGGGACAAGCTATTCTCAAGACATTCTCAATGATCTTTCAATAATATTTGGCTAATCCCAAGAAGGACCTAATTTCGGTGACACTAGTACGGGTAGGAAAGTATTCTATGGCTCTAATATTTTTCGAGTCCACAGTTATCACTATCTCAGAGATAATGTGACCAAAGTACTGTTTCTATGGTTTGTAAAAATCACATTTACTAAAATTTGCATAGACCTGGTGTTCTCATAACACTCGTAGCACTATGTAGAGGTCTTCCTCATGTTCCTATTTACTCTTAGAGTAAACTAGGATGTCATCTATAGAGACCAACATAAATTTATCCATATATTTACTGAATATATTGTTCATCATACACATAAACTTCACGGGTGCATTAGTCAACCCCAATAGAATTACTACAAACTTGAAGTGATCATACCTTGTACGAAAGGCGGTTTTGTGAATATCCTCATCACAAATCCGTACCTCATGGCATCTGGATTGCAGGTCAATATTTGAAAATATCCTGGCTCATCTTACTTGGTTGAACAATTCATTGATCCTAGGGAGGGGGGTTTCAGTTCTTGATAGTCATTTTGTTAAGCTGACGAAAATCGATACACATCTGCATTGTACCATCCTTCTTCTTTACGAAAAGTATTAGTGCTCCATAAGGGGACACACGTGGTCAGATATATCCCTTCTCTATCAACTCCTGCAACTGCAGTTTGAGTTCCACCAACTCTTGTACACTCATGCGGTAAGGGTATTTTGAAGCAGAAACTGATCCTAGTGTCAGTTCTATGGAAAATTCTAGGTCTCGCTTCAGAGGTAATCCAAGGATTTCCTCAGGGAATACATCCTTGAATTCTGCAAGAATGGTAAAGTCCTCTATGTTGTATTCTCTTTCAGTCTCTATGTCTCGGATATTTACTGCAAATAACTTGCATCCTTTTCCAATGCACTTATTTTCTTGTAAGGCAGATATCTGTCTTACCAAGACTTTCTTTGGAATGCCTTAAATCTTCACTTGATTCCCTTGGCTATCTATACACAATATTGACTTGTGTAAGCAATCAAGCATGGCATAATGTTGTTCCAATCATTCCATGCCGATAGGTTTATCATATGATCCTAAAGGTAGGATATTCAGGTTTATTTTCGTTAGAAAACCATTCAGGTTTACCTCACAATATTTAACTATTTCTAAAACTTTATGTTTTGTACTTGTGGCTAATTGTACCAGCCAAGGTTTATCATGTTTTTCTTTTCCTAGTTTACATACATAAACAATTTTAGGCGATACATAGCTCTGACAAGCACCGAGGTCAATCAGTATTCAAATAGAAGTGTTCAAAATCTTACCTTCTATCTCAACCATGGTAGCCATATGGTCTTCCTATCGGCCATCCAAGGATGCATAAATTCGTGATGTTCTAGCTATGTCCTCTACAATTGGTTCTTCTTGTAAGTTCTACAAGACCCCATTGGTCTTGTTCTTACAATCTCAGGCACAATGAGGCCCGCTGCATTTCCAGCATTTGATATGTAGCGAGGTAGCATTGGCTCCCCCAGCTGCTACTGTCTTGTTAACATTTGAAGCTGGTACATATAGTTTTGTACTTGATTTGTTGAAGTTCTTGTTCACTGGAAAACTATTGTTCTAATTCTTGTACGGTGGTGGGTTAAAACTCAATTTGTAGTTGTCAGAGAAGTTCTTAGACTTGTCTCTATTTCTATTCATGTTTTCTTTCCTTAGTTGTTCATGCTCATAGAAGATCCTAGCATTGTGCAATGTGGTGTCCAAGGTTTTAGGCATGTCAAACTCAATCCTTTCCTGAAATTTTGGAGGAAGACATCCTAAAAACTATTAGATGTTTACCTTTTCATCCTTAATGTATGGTACATAATGTAACATATCTAGAAATATGTTAATAAAATCATCCATAGTCATGGATCCCATATCTAACTCGTGAAAATATTCCACCTTGAGAAAGTAGCGTATTTCTCTTACCTCATCTTTCTTGGTATGCTTCAAGTCTCTCCACAATCTCGCTACTTTCCCATTTAAATTATACATGGCCAGTCAATCCTTCATTTCGCTAGAGTAGTTATGAACTTGAAAATATTTGCTCATGCCCAACAATCATTCTTCATCTCTCTCCCCTCTATTCACCTCTCCTTCATAGGTTGGGGATTTTCTTTTTTTTGAACTCCCCCTGGATATTGTCATCACTTTTTTGTTTCTTATTGCATGAATAAAGAGAGTCCTAACTAGAAGGACTATGATATTATCCTTCTAGAGGTTCAGGGGTATGTTCCTCTTTTCCTTATTCTCTTGGGTTTCTACCCTTTTTATGACTAGGTTCTTAAACCTATTTGTGGAATGAGTGGGGTTCCCCTGTGGGCTTCCTCCCATCATATTTCGTGGCAATGTTTTATTGATTGCTTGTTGTTCCTTTATTTCATTCAGATTTTCATCTATGAAACTTTACAAGTCTGCTTGAAGACTTTGTATGGTTTTCATAATATCATAATTTAGTTCCACTACCAGTTCTTCTTCGTGGGTGGGGGAATTCAATTTCCATTTCCAGGTGTTATCTTTTTCAGTGTTCATGATCTGAATTGTTCTGTAAAAATTCCTAAAACTACAAGTTTTAAATAATAGGAAAAATTTCTGTTGGTTAACAAAATTTAAAACATACTTTATTTTCCTTGCAACGAATGTCTCGTATGGCCATTAGGTCTCTTAGTGTTGAAACTGGGATCTAATACCACTTGTAATGTCCCCAAAATTTGAAAAGATTTTTTTTATTAGGCTAGTCAAAACTACCTAAGCTGGACATTAATTGAACTTTGTGGAATGTGTCGTACTATGCTTATACTGTTGTATTGTCATAAGTTGTTCTAATGCCTTGCTTCCATATTTCTTGATGTGGTTATTACTATGTTACATACATTGTCGTGATGTTGATTATTGTTTGTACTATGGTTAAGTGTTGATGTGTAAGTTAGTTATTTTATTACGTACTTCCTTGTTTAAAACATGTGCTTACTGTCGTATACATGATTCTAACTTGACTTTGTTAATGGATAAAGGGGTTGAGTATTTATATTTGTGTTGAGCAAGAAGCTTTGGAGCACATGATTATTTATACTTTTGTTGAGTGAGAAGCTCTAAAACACATGAGTTATGAAACAATTTTGTTGAGCATGAAGCTCTGAAGCACATGAAAAAATAAAATTGGAAGTGTTGGGCATAATCCCTAGAGCCTTCCAAGTTGATGTTGAGCATAAACTATGGAACATCAGATCCTTGGCCACTGTATTCCTAGTTGTATCCTACAAATTCATCCTATCATTAGTGTTGAGCAAGGAACTATGGAATTGCACTAAGTCTGTAACTCCTTTTTTTAGCGTTGAGTATGGGCTCCAGATATGCGCTAGGAGTTACTAAAAAATTAA
Organism: Pseudotsuga menziesii; assembly: GCA_001517045.1. NCBI lineage: Eukaryota > Viridiplantae > Streptophyta > Pinopsida > Pinales > Pinaceae > Pseudotsuga > Pseudotsuga menziesii. The sequence goes on from LPNX011052147.1 coordinate 154,393, forward strand.
TATGTTGAGTGAAAATGACTCTGATAAAACATTGATCTCATCTTAATTATTTTTGAGTCATTAATTGAAATTTCAAATTTCTATATCTCATCAAAGTATTGAAGAAATACCATGTTATATGAGGGAATCCAACTTTGCAAGGAGGTTTAGAGCTTCCTAACCTAATTGAACTAACCCCTACCTAAAGGCCTTATTAAAGAAAGTGACTACGCTAAAATAAAAGTGTCATATGATTAGGGATCATGCTATATGATACCTAAAGTTAAAATTTTAACAAATGGTATATATATAAATATATAATTTATACATGATATGTATAAAAGAGTAAGCATAGTAATAATACTAGTAACTATAAGTAATAAAGAAAGGAACCACATGTTATTATTATTACTAATCATAGTTCAAAATTAAAATACCTACATGAGTCAAAGTAGGAACTAGTCAAAAGTTCCTAAGTTAAATATTAAAATTAGCTAAATTAAATAAAAAGGGTTATTTCAAGAAATCAAATGATTCTTGATTTAACTGCCCATTTTCCTGAAAATTTTGTCTATAAAGACCCAAGCCAAAAAGAGGCTTGGGAATCTATCTATCTTTGGATGATTCCATAATTATACCTGATAATATTCAAGAGAGTTCTTGGAGAACATTTTTCCTAAGAAGAAAAAGGAAACTGATACAAAATGTGATACTCTAAATAGGGAAGCCTTACCTTAGGAGTTGTAATCTATTTGCATGTGGGAGCTAGCTTGGGGGAATCCATATTTAAACTAGGTTTGATTCTAGGTCATGGTTGGGTGGAAGGTGGTAGTTCCCAAGTTATTCGGTTATCTGAATAGAGGTTAGATCTATATATGAACTTGTTAATGCTAGGTATTTGAGTGTGAACGATTTTTAGCCATTAAAATAGCTTCACCTTGTAGGTATGAGGTTTTTTATTTTTCCCTTACAATTTAGACAGATTTTGTTATTAAATGAGGAGAGTACAATCCGAATGGATAAATAGTATCTATCTGCTATAGCTAGGTTATTTTCTATATTATTTCTTTCTTCAATTACATATTAAATTTAGTCTTCCCTAACAGATGTATATCTTTTAATAGAGGATACCTTATTTTATCTACCTAACAATGACACTCTAGTTAGGAAAAGATATCGTATTTATATTTGAAAATGATAGGTTATCACCTTTAGTTTTATCAGTAGGAGAAGTTGGTCTCTGTTATATTTCTGCATTTTATTTGCTCATTCATAGGTTATATTTTAGTCTTCTTTAATAGAGATATTTCTTAAACAGAGTCTAGATTTTCTATATTTCATGCTTATTATTTCAAGTGTAAAAACATAGAAATAATATCAGATATTTTGTACCTAAATATTATTAACCCTAAGTGAGGAACTTTATCAACCTAGAACTATTTAAAAACTAACTATATATCTTTGCTCCGATGGAAGATTTTATATTTCCAACATGGTTGCATTAATTATAATCAACAAAACTATTACCTACAGACTTAGCATAAATTTTCTGCATAAGATTATAACTCAAATCTAATTGCTGAAACTTAAAAACAATATATATAAATGTTGGGAAATAGGGCAGACCCAAGTTATTTCTTATACGTCGCACCAACAAAAGACCCACCGTGTTGGCCCTTTCGGCAACAACCTGCGCGTAGGTTGCAGTCTCACCCGAAACAGCAATGGGGTACCGCAGAATCAGGTTTCTGCATGCAGAGAGGGGTATTACTGTACCTTAGCCTTTAAAAGCAATTATTAATCAACATTTGCAATCTTTATCAGTCATTCACATATTTCTTTGCAGCATAATAAACAAACTAAACTTGCATAACCCACTTCGGGGAATTCACAGCGAAGCTTATTACTAGCAGTGATCTTATGTTATCAGATGTATTCAGTTTAATGCATGAAAATAACAAAAACAGAAACAACAAAATAGAACTAGGACACCATATATAACGTGGTTCACCCCCAGTGTAGGGGCTACGTCCACAAACTGCGTTTTATTCCTCTTTCCTCAAAACCACAGTTGATCTGCGCACTCAGCTGCAGATCCCTTTAGTCCTCAACAGCCTCGCACACAACAGCAGGCTTCTGCGCACAGAGCTGCAGATCTTTCTTTTCTTCTTACAAAAACCCTCTGCGCACACAGCTGCAGAGGTCGTCCACGCACACAGCTGGGAATTTATCCTTCCCTTACAAAAACCAACCTTACTTCGCCTTAGTCTTTCTTTACATCAAAAAGCCTAACCTATCCTCTTTACACAAGCGCTTATTTATACTGTGCAGTTTTACAAAACCATGGTCTTAAACCATGGGCACCCAAAAAACCCTAAACCCTGGATTTAAAGCACGGGTTTATTACAAAAAGAGGGTTTTGACTTACCCTGACACCCCTAAGACTATTTTGGTCCATAGTTCCGCTTACAATTTTCTAATTAACCGCGGAGTTACCCAAACATGGAGTATGCGCCCCAACAGGCCCCTAAGACTCACTAGTGGCCCGTCCCGGGACACTCTGCGAGGACTCTGGTGGGGGAATCTTCTGTACGAGGGCCTGGAAGCGACTGGTGAGATTGTGCAGTATCTCATCAGCGACTTTCTCCTTTTCCACCAATTCCTGTAATACTGAAGAAGAGTCTGTGTCAGCCTTTTCCTGCGCAAAAGTGTCATAGGTCTTCAAAATTTTGAGCTGGCTCTCCGCAGTATTGGTTAATTCTAATGCTTCGTCAACCAGGGGCTGTAACGCATTTTCCAGCATCATCACCTTCGTCCTGCAAGACTCGATTTCCTGTTGAAGTTCCTTGCTGCGCTTTACTTTAGCCATCTTCTGCATAGGTTGCAGCGTCCTGATTTCTATTCGGACTGCATCTAACTCATCCTGGCGCAACTTGATGGTTTCCTGAATCTTCCCTACATCTGGATGGTCCTGCAGGTTTGCCCATGCTTCTATGCTGTCTTCCATTAGTTTTGCGACACTAGCCACATTGTCTGATATTTTTGTTGCTGAAGCCTTGATATCCTGCCGGCGCTGTTCTCGGACCTCTGGTGGAGTCTCAGGAGGAATGCGCAGTTGAATTTCTGCAATCTGTTGCTGATGTTCTATCTTCATCCTTTCCAGCTCACTGTGGGACTGCTGGGCATAGTCTCTGATCTTAGCAATCTTATGCTTTGGTTCCTTTGTTTCCTATATGTCGTAGTCAGAAAGACTCCGACATGCCTCATCCAGTGCTTGCATTAGCGTAGTTGTTGTCTGTTCAGCCTCTTTCTTCTGTTGTGCGATCTCTTCTAGGCGTGTGGCGAAAGTTTTGTTTTGCTTGATGGAGTCTTCCAGTTGGATTTGTGACACTTGAGTTCAGGTATGGATCTCTTTTGTAATCGTGAGCTGACAGAGGTGCAACTCTGACATAGGCATCTTTGTATAATCAAGCTCCGCGGTTATATTTGTCTGGGGTTGAGAATCGATGTCAGGCTGCATCAGGATTACACTTGATACTTGTCCCTGGGGATCCCTGAGTGGCCATTGCCTAATATCCTGTGCCATAGTGGTGCTTGTCGCAGTACCGGGTGCTGATTTTGCGGTGAGCTCTTTTAACTCCGATACCCTGTTTGCGATACCTGCGAGTCCGGCAAGATGTAGTTCCGCGAATTCGGACCATTTTTTAGTAAGCTCTGTCGTAGACTATTTGAGAGCATGCTCCAGGGAATCCATCGTGACAGTGGCTTCCTCCTCGATATCTTTATCCTTTGATGCTTTTACCTTTTTGCGGGACTGTGGCTTGGTTACCTCGGTGACTTATGGTGACTTGCGCTTCATTGGTGGGGTAGGATCTGTTATGGTCTTGACCGAATCCTCATCCTATTCATCCTGCTCATCCTGTTCACTATCTCCACCCTGGCCGTTGTCATTTATCTGCGAATCACTTGGATCTTCGCTATCTTCCAATGGGCTTTGCTGCTGCGCCTGACTCGTACCTGCGCCAATATTAGTAGCTGGAGGAACCGGAATAGAGGGTTTTTTCCCTAAATCTTTCAGCCATTCGGCCGGCCATTGCTGAACGATACGTCGGATATCTGGTTCGGTGACTACATATGGTAATTTGAAACATTGCCGTTGAGGATCTGCACGAGCTTGAATGAAAACATGATGCATGTGGGCACTAAAGTGCGCAACACCCTCGTATTGAGAGAACACTTTGTTGGTAAGTCGAGGTGTTCGCACTATCTCATAGTGAAGACTCATAGCATAGAAGACGAACACAGTGTTCGTCATCTGCTGAGTTTCCTTATCTGAGGATACCCAAAGGGAGGCATATCTTGCTGCCCCTGGTGTGCCGGGGTTTATTTCGACAAACTGGGCTTCAGTGGGTTCCTTCCACCCAACTAATGCAATAAGGATTATAAGCCAAGAATAATGAAAAGGTCTACCTTTTTCTTGCGCATCCCGGGCATCCTCCAAAAACTCCTTCGCAAGATAGCTGGCCCAATTATAAGTATACCCCTCAGCGCAGTTCATAGCAATCCTGATAACCGGGGCAGGTACTTCATTTGGCCTACATTTCCTTATGAGTTTGCAGGCTAAGAGTTCAGCTGCAAACCGAATGGGATGCTCCCGAATCGCGGAAGTATGATAACCTCGTTTCCCTTTTGTCAGGCCAAACCGCTCCTTCATGGTTTGCGTGAGCTTTGTGTCGTCATGTTTGGACGGAAACTCGGTTCCCGGATCTGGTCCTGCTATGGGTAAACCTGTGATCCTATGGATGAGGGTGGCGTCAATAGGAATTTGCTGGTCCCCTATCCATAAATAGCCGTCATGCACCAGGCTAGTAACTGCTTGGCCACTACAGTCACATGTATGCCGCGTAGAAAATGGGGAATATGAAATAGCTTAAGTAGGCCAGCTTTGTCCAGTCCCGCAGCCCATTTTTGCACTTTTAGCAGTGTGACCTTATGATCGGGGTACCTGACGCGGTGCAGATATTCAACTGGGTCAAACTGTGGGAACTTTCCATGGTCATTAGTGTCATGATCGTTGTACTTAAGCCGATCAATCTTCCCTGTCATACTGCCAATCAGTTGTACTCCTGATGGTAACGAAGGTGTGGCTAATGTAAATTGCTTTGTCCGATGGGGTAACGTGGTGCTTGGGGGAATAGGTGGAAGATATGATGGCCGTGGTGGCGGAATGTTCTCCCTTCCCCCGGCTGGGGCCTGTGCGGAGCCAGAGGGCTCCATAGGATGAGCCGCTAGTGTTTGCCCTGTTTGCCGTGGCCGGTCTTGGTTGCGCTTGGTGCGAATTTCAGGTCTAGCCTTTTTCCTGGCGGACCGTGTCTGCATCAGCCGTGGTGGTGCTGGGGGAGTGGCTTCACCATGAGCTATGGCAGGTGGCCGAGTAGAGCAGGTGATCAGACCCTCTTGCTCGAATTCTCTGACCAAGGCGTCAATCTCGCGTTCGGTGGTCATTGTTCACTCAAAAAGCTTGAAGAAATGCAGGATGCAATTTTTCCTAACTTAGGCATCTTCTTATACACGCCATCGATCAAATCAGGGAGGACAGTGCATTGAAGGAACCAAATCTGATGAAAATATTGTCCATGTGGGGTGCGATTACCGGTACTGGTCTTAGTACAGTCATTTAAAGCACTTAAAATCCCATCGCCGCCAAATTGGCTGCCTCCCAACGGTCGAATTTTGGGCCTTGCTACACTTTTGGGCTGCGGCAGAAGCATGGTCGCAGCCTCGGGGCAATAAGAAACATCATCCCAATGGGGCCCTTCGACCCGACCCGGTAATATCTGCAATAGGACTATTAAATTTGAGGTGCTGGCATCTTGGCTCTGCCCCTTGAACTTGCTTCGCACTTCTTGAGCTTGCCTTATAAATGTGGGGCGCACAACTTTCCGGTAGGTTCTCCGACGGAGCTGAGGCTCGGTAGGATCGGCTCCCCATGCCGCGGTAGCGTCTATTGCTATTTCCAGATGCTAGATGTTCTGTGACTGAGGTACTTGTTCTGGCATCGGTAGAATAATTTTTCCCGGGTCTGTCATCCCAACCTGTGCAGGCACTTCTCGAGGCTGTGCGCTAATGCATCGAAGAGACTGAGTGGTCTAAGCGCACCTATGGCCATGTAGCTCGTACAGTCATTGCTGCCAACTCTCCAGACCATCATCTGAATCAGACATGCAGGAGCTATCACATTGCCAATCCATTACACCATCATCATTAGGCTCGACATAATCTACATCCGTGGCTGTGATGTTATAGATGTGGTCTACGGTGTCCTGCTCCCCTTCATCTCTGAGTGGTTCTGTATATCTTTCTCCTTGGGATGGGTTAAGGGGTATAATAACACGCAGGCCATTTCCTTCGAAGGTGATCTGTCGCCTTTTAAGGTTGATGATTGCAGCATTGGCCATGGCCCACTCGATTCTCAACAGGGCTGGATAAGGGTTGCTATCATCAATGATCTCAATAACTTCAAAGTCTGCTAGGGTACTGACCCCATCGATGTCTATTGGGACACTAAGAAGTCTCCCTAGCAGTACAATCCTTTGCTGGTTAGCTAGTCGCAGCTGTATAGGTGACCAAACCAGGGGAGGCTTTCCCATTTGTCCCCAAGTCTGCTTAGGGAGGACATTGATGTCTGATCCAAGATCCAGGATGACATCAGTCATATCATATTCTCCTATCTAAACGTTCAACCTCATTTCCCTTCCCGTTCTTCGGACACGACTAACAGTTTTCTCCTGATCAATTCCTCTCTGATGGTCTGTGACAACAAGAACTTTTTGCAGCTCATTTAGAGTGTTCTGATTGCGCAAGAGTTTCATACAGCTATGTAAGAAAGAGGATAGTGTACTTACTTTATCCGTCGAGACCCCCTGTAGCTGAGAATCCTGATGGTGTTTCCCCGCAGATATTTCCACAGTGCCATCAACATTATCGCACTGGGCCTCCTGGACTGGTGTGTTATCCTTCGCAGGGCCAAGGGCTAGGACTTTTTTGGAGGCCTGTTGTGTGCACATCGTGGTAGGTTGCTTTGGTGAGTCTTGAGTATGTGTCGTAGTTCCACTCCGGGTGACCACATTGAGGGCTGGGGCAGGTCTTTGCTCCACGGAAATCAACTGAATACTTGGAGTAGGACCACGGTTGTTTTCCTGTATCTTTGCAAGGAGATGGGGGCACTGTTCAATCACATGATCCACTGCACGGCAATACCGACATGTCGTAGTGGGGTTCCGATAGTCGCGAGCCAAATGACCCGCTTGATTACAATTGTAACACACAACCTGGCCTCTACATCTGTCAGTCATCCCACCACGGCCGCGACCACCAAAAGCACCTCTGCCGGAGGCGCCGCCACAGTAACCGTAGCCATCATTATTTTGGGATTCATTGTGGACTAGGTAGGCATCAGAGGTGCGCTCTCGCATAAGTTCATAGCTACGACATTCTTCTTCATTATGCCCAACGGACTTACAAAATTGACAGTAGGGGTTTTTGGGGACTGGAACATATCTCTGGAGAAGAGGGCAGTGCTCAGGGCGATGCTGGCCAGGGGTGCGGAAAATATCACAATATATCACACCGGCATTGAATTGGGTGGGCATGCCCATGCTTAGATAGGTTCTTACCATGGGGCACTGGTCCCTATCATGAACCTCGGACCGACATTGCGTACACCATACCTCCTCTCGGCTGGTTTTAGCTTTCTTCATGTCACGAAGTTCGAGGGCCATTGCTACCAACTGCGCTTGGATTTGAGCAAGACCAGAATCATCTCCAACGGGAGCGGTCTCTAGCTTCATTACGATTTCCAGAGCCTCTTGCTGATCAGCAACCTTCTGTTGCATGAGCGGCGTTCTGATATGCGGCAATAACGCAGCGATAAACCATTTCTTGTGCTGCGCAGGACTAATAGTGAAGCTCACTTGGTCTAATAAGACTTTGAATCTCTGGTCAAAGTCCCACACGGATTCGCCGCGCCTCTATTGAATCTCTTTGAGTTCAGTGATGCTCTGTGATTCGGATTTCGGTTTCCTAAATTCCTTAATGATAGCGGCTTTGATTTCATCCAAAGTGGGGTGCTGATTACTGTAGAATTTCATGAACCAGGTCAAATCCCGATCGCGAAAGGAGGTAATAAGCTGCGCGGTTCTCACATCCAGGTCGGTAATACTCTTCGCATTCCATACGGTAATACTCTTGTAGTCTAGTTGGTTAGGATACTCGGCTCTCACCCGAGAGACCCGAGTTCAAGTCCCGGCAACAGAACCAATTTGTTGGGAAATAGGGCAGACCCAAGTTATTTCTTATACGTTGCACCAACAAAAGATCCACCGTGTTGGCCCTTTCGGCAACAACCTGCACGTAGGTTGCAGTCTCACCCGAAACAGCAATGGGGTGCCGCAGAATCAGGTTTCTGCATGCAGAGAGGGGTATTACTGTACCTTAGCCTTTAAAAGCAATTATTAATCAACATTTGCAATCTTTATCAGTCATTCACATATTTCTTTGCAGCATAATAAACAAACTAAACTTGCATAACCCACTTCGGGGAATTCACAGCGAAGCTTATTACTAGCAGTGATCTTATGTTATCAGATGTATTCAGTTTAATGCATGAAAATAACAGAAACAGAAACAACACAATAGAACCAGGACACCAAATATAACGTGGTTCACCCCCAGTGTAGGGGCTACGTCCACAAACTGCGTTTTATTCCTCTTTCCTCAAAACCACAGTTGATCTGCGCACTCAGCTGCAGATCCCTTTAGTCCTCAACAGCCACGCACACAGCACCAGGCTTCTGCGCACACAACTGCAGATCTTTCTTTTCTTCTTACAAAAACCCTCTGCGCACACAGCTGCAGAGGTCGTCCACGCACACAGCTGGGACTTTATCCTTCCCTTACAAAAACCAACCTTACTTCGCCTTAGTCTTTCTTTACATCAAAAATCCTAACCTATCCTCTTTACACAAGCGCTTATTTATACTCCGCAGTTTTACAAAACCATGGTCTTAAACCATGGGCACCCAAAAAACCCTAAACCCTGGATTTAAAGCACGGGTTTATTACAAAAAGAGGGTTTTGACTTACCATGACACCCCTAAGACTATTTTGGTCCATAGCTCCGCTTACAATTTTCTAATTAACCACGGAGTTACCCAAACATGGAGTATGCGCCCCAACAATAAACATAATATAAACCAGAGTTAACCTATTTTGAAACCTACCAATTACCATAAACACACTATCTACTTTCCAAATAAGAATCAAACTTAGAACTAATACAAAGTCATTATTGAAATATTGTATCCATTTAAAGGTTTCAGGATCAAATCCTATAGAGACTTCTTCTAGAAAAAATCCACGCATACACATTTAAACCAAAAACCTATGCATCCCATGATCGAATCCTGTGGGTGCATGTGTTAAAAAAATAGGTTATACCAAACCACCACAGGCATCGAATCTTGTAGGATTCAATTTGAAAATTAAACAACATTGTAAGTTTCACAATTTTCCACATAAACCAAAAGTAATCTATGTAAACAAAACTAATATATTGAAACTTTTACACATACTATGTATTTTATTTAAGGGTTGAAATCACAGCTATCAAGCTCAAACCCAAAACTCAGTATTAAGCCATAGTCGAAATCATTTCCCTGTCAACGTTCCACATTAATGTAAACAAAATATACATAACGCATTTCATTACCGATGCTCATGACCAAGAAGTATAAACCCTACCAGATTAACCATTAAAGATAGGACCCAAATCTTCTAAATTGATCCATGTGAAAACCCTACTACCTACGAAATCAAAGCTACGACATCCACATTTCACAATGATAAGCCAAGCTTACAACCACCCCCAAATTAAATCATAGGTAAGTCAAATACATCATTATTCACCATTAAAATAAACATTGCCAATAAGAAAATACACAGTCACGAATCAACAGAGGTGCCATTGTAAGCAATGGAATGACTGGAAGTTAAACTATTTTTTTAAACCAATACGCAAAACCTCCATTTAAATACCAAAACAAGAGTTTAAATACATACAATGAAATACATAGAGTCATAGCCTTGCCAAGCTAGTGATAGTATCAATGAATAAACCCCAGTTGTGAATGCATAAAATTAAACCTGCTATAATTTACAAATAAATCTACACAGTCACGATTCGGCAATGGCACCATTACAAGACATGGTACTACCATTATTTAAGACCCATCATTAAAACTAAAACACATAAGTTTTCATTAAGCATCAAAGTCATACATTTAAGCCACCAACCCAAAATAAATTATAGAGGTGAGTCATGACATTCATGGTCCGAAGGAGGCATACTAAAAACATCATAAACACCTTAATTTCATACGCATCTATTAATGCCCTTAATATAAACATAAATTTACATAGTCGAAAACCTGAACCAAATCATTCACCATTACAACACCGAGCTCAAAGCTCTGATTAAAACATCTATATGCAGAGGTAACACTTCAAGCTTGTTTTTACAGGGCTTACACGTGAAGGGTATTCGTTGACATCCTCGTAGACACCACGACCTGCGACATGGAAGCTCTATTGCTTGAAAAAATGAACAAAGTCCAATTAGAAGTATGTCAATCCTCCATATAAAAACAACAAAGTAATAATGATGCAAACTTAGGTGGATAGCATAGCTTCCAAATCCATAGGGAGAGTGAGTCCTCCATACATTGACAAAACGAGGGAGCCAAACAGAGCATACCCAGAGCAGTGTCAAATGAATATTTCAGCCATGACAAACCAAGCATAGGGTTTGAGTCTTCCCATCCCACGGAGCATTTACTTCACCACCCTATCCACCACCAACGACGTGATTTTTCCCTCATGCCTATAGTTTAAAACCCCAAATTCATTTTGGTGTTGGAAATGCGATTTTGTATTGGGACCACCCACATCATCATTGACTTAAGATAAGCCAAGGTTCAAGGCATATGGAGTATGCCATGAATGGACCTTTATATATATATATATATATATATATATATATATATCTTATGGCATATAAATTTAAAACGATATGGCTAAGTCTTATGACTTGAGCCTATAAACATTTAGGTATTAAAACATTCCAATCATATGTGATAAATACTAAGCACATGAATAAAGTTTATTAAGTCTTAAATCACCATAATAATGGTAACCAGATAAATGTAGGTCTAATAAACCCAGCTATGCATAAACAATAACGATAACAGTAGCAGTAAGAATTGTTAGGATAGGACTTTGATCCTTTTGTCTTTGAAAAGAAATGGCGTAGTATTGCATAGATAGTATGCCAAGTTTAAACAGTCATAGCAAGTTTTCACCATCTAAAAAACCTGCACAAAAAGAAAGAGGAGTTGCATTAGTTCAACGTGAACTAAGTAAACCTTGTAAACATCAAGTAAAAAGAGTTACCTCTCCAAGTGGTCCTATAAGGGGTACAAGTCCCACCACTCCACTCCTTGACAGTTAAAGGTCAAGTCAGTATTTTTCCATAGATAATGAACAATTATTATAAACAGGAAGTGAGATATAAATTAACAAACAAATGCACATGCATGATAAGAAATAATCAATGAAAAGTGTAATCATCTAAATCAAATCAAGTAACATAAACACATTATATAATTACATTAGTAACCACATCGGGAAAACATCTAGAAATGGTAAGAACAACTTACGTCACTTCGGTGTAGAAAACAAGGATCGACATATTCTGCAGAAGATCAGTTAATGTCCAATTTAGGTAGTAGTTAACTAGCCTAATAAAAAAAAAATCAAATTTTGGGGACATTACAAAGGGTCCCTAAACAATGAAAATACGTGCTCTTTTGTTATTTTCAACTTTTTGATTGCATTGTAGTCTATCCTATCAGCATATTCTTGTCTTTTTCTTTCTCTATATGATTTCACCGAAGAGGTGCATTCTATAGCACAGTATGGGAGAGATGTGTAACTCCTTCCATGCTCATCCTAGAGTTGACATGTGCCTTTTATAAAAAAATAAAAAAAAATGATTAAAAATAACTTGTCTCCTTAAATTAAATTTAAATTATTTAGAAACCCATATATATAAATCAACATAAATTAGATAAACTAAAACCATATAAATTAGATTAAACATTTCGAGTCTAAAAAAGGGTTTGCACCTTGAGATATTTGATCCCTCTCGGTGCTTGGTAGATCCTCTTTTAGATGGATCTATGCTAGTGTAATATCATATAGTATATTGCTTGACAATGAAATAGCCTAAACACTTGCATCCAAATTTGATGCAAGTGAGTGGTGAATCCTGTCACCACCACTAAAATATGTATTGAGTCCCCTCAAGTGGGCAAGCTCAATAAATATCCTGGAATTTGTGTCCATAGCCGCAGTTGCAATAAAAACATCAATAAGAAAATAATTATAAAGATATACATGGTATATAATGGCGTCTCCTCAAAATTGAAAATGTAAATTAAATCAAACTCAAGTAAGCAATTTAATGGCATTCACTTGTACATACATTAAAAACTTAAAATTAAACATTTAACAATTCAAAAGTAAGTTTCGTTCAACTTCTTTCTAGAAGTTAAGGAACTTCTTAACCCCCATTCGTGACTTTCCCATGGACACTTTGGTTTAAACTTGTTAGAATTTAGGAGTGTTATTTTGACATGTTTTTTCCTTTACGTCCTTTGGATATGTGAAAGACAGGGGCAAGGGACTATTAGGACATGTGAGGCAAGAAAAGGGTCGATACAGGGTTGCCACCAATCCTATAAATATAATTGACTCAATCATTGTTGGGAATACTCTCACGACACAATCTAGGTAGTTCATGGGTGTTCACCATTTCCATTGTTGTATAAACATGGAAACCAACCAAAAATGACATGAGAAAATGGAAGAATTTGTGGACTGGAATACAATTGGTTGTAGATGAGCTTAGAGACTTGACATGTAGAAATATATTAACCCTTTTTTTACTGTTTTAAAAAACGACTGATAAACCTACTCATGCACAGGCATAGACTCTTTGACTGAAGTCATTTATGACTTTTCTAGGTCAAGGGAGCTTAGGGAGATCTAGGCTCTCACATGTTTCTAATTTGCTTTATTTTGTTGAGAGGTTCAATAAAGAGGATAATGATACTAGATCCTTTTCCCAATGTAATCGATAGGGTTAGTTGAGCATTTCCATAATTGTAGCATATAGTTAGTGATTTGTCAATTAGTTGAGTTAATTATTGATTGTGTTCCTTCTTTATAGGATCAAAGAAGTAGAATTCGAGTTATATTTAGTTTAGGTGATGACCTTCAATTAATTAGCTTTTTGGTAGCTTAATAAAGCTAGGTTCAGAACTGCATGATGATTATGAGCTCTTCGACAATGCAATGAATACCGAGGTTGTATGGTGGTTTCTGGATGTGTTGACTTGTAATTCGATATCACAGTGAGAAGGTTTGTATATTTCAACATTTTTTTGCCATTGCGATAAGGCCAGGGACATAAGGCCAAGTCATATGTGCAGAACAATAGAAAAGTGTCGAGGAAGGTATAGTTAAAACAAAAATGAGGTGGTTGTTATAACCAAGAAGAGTAAATATTTTCATGTAAAAATGGCGATGGCTGCTAAAATTGGAGGAAAGAATAAAGCTAGTCATAGTTACTAGTTTTAAATATGTGTTTATATATATATTGTTGATTTATATATAAAACACTGTTTAGGTTTAAAAGGGAAGGCCCAAGAGGCACTTTGTTAATGTGTTTTGGCATTTAGTTAAGGGTGCTTAACTAAGAGGCAATGTATAGCTACATACACTTGTGATGAAATTTTGATTATGTTCATGGAAAAATGATTGCGATGAAATTTTGAGAAACCAAGTTACTAATTTTTTATGCACTTTTTCTATTCATGCCTATGCATGCATTTGATCTTGTTATGGCCATTTCCAAGAAAAAATATTCAATTAGTATCATGGGGCAATGGCTTTTGAGGGTTGGAAATTTGGGTTTCACGTGGATGGATACATTGTATAAAGGGAGGAGTTCTATATTTTTCGATTTTTTGTTGCATTAGGAATTTTTTAGTTCTTGAAAATGGATTCATTGTAATTATTCACTCATCTTGGTTGAGGGAAGAAGTGGATTTAATTAGATATTGGGTTATTTCCAATTTGCTAAATATTAGAAAATTTAGTTGTTTTAAACCATTAAAAACCCATAATTTAGGTTTACAATTGAAAAATAAATGCTATGGGTGAATGAATTACCTGATTAGATGACAATTCACCGGCAAATTTTCCTCCCCTCCAATGAAATCAAGCTCTTCCAGTACTCTACGGCTCCAAACCCGTGCTCGTCCAACCTAAAATTCACGTTCATGATGGTTAAAATGAGTCGCACGTTTCAGGACTGTGTAATTAAATGGATTTTAATTTTACAAAATGGTACGCGTTATATAAATACATAACGCATACACGTATTTTAGTCATATAACGTGTACGCGTTATGTTTTCCTATCCTACATGTCTAATGACATGTCAGGCTCGAGTTTAACCATAACAAGTGCTATGTAGCAGAAACACTTTATATTTTTATGTAACATGATCATGTTTTCAAAGACTAGGATTGCACCTAAAAGGTCCCTCATCTTCTTGCACTAACCCGTAAACCAACATTTATATTTAGGTATTTTTTAATAAATTTTAAAATTAAGGTATATACAAAAGAGCTTTATAGATTTATTAAAGAGGTGTTCAAAACTTGTGTGTGTGTGTGTGTGTATTATTTACTATATTTATATTTTTTTGTAATATTTGTTTCCAATATAGTAAACTAGATTTTATAAATAGGGGATTTTTGTTAAATTTTGAACTTAGGGTTTGTTATGGTTTTATAATTTGATATTTATAGTTGTTATGCTTAGTAAATGTTATGGTTGTATATGACAAAAACTTCATTGGGTGAGATATGTCTTGATGTCAATTTCATGCTTTCATCTATTGATGAGCCCCTTGCACATCCCTAGTTTGATGTTAGAGTGACAAATACTATATCAATAATGTCTAGAAACCGATATCAATGTAAAACTTAAACAATATATATGTTTTAAATTATTTATTGATATATATGAAATATCTAATAATATAATATCTTAATGTCCATAATACCATTATAAAAGTAATAATGTAAATTATATTGAACAAAAATATCATTATACAATACATATATTAGGCTGCCTTCATACACTTTGTACATTATTGTGTAATGCATTCATACACTTTGTACATTATTATGTAATGTATCTTGTGTATTTAGTTCCCACCATTCTAATATATTTGTTTTGTAATAATACTTCATTTAATTATAATGTATATTGTTAAAATTCTCAATATATAATGTTATTATGGAATTTTAGATTTTGTATTTTTTTAATCTTTTCATATATCAACTTAGTGTTTTTGGTTTAATTTGACAACAATACATTATTGGTTTATTTTTTCACACAAAGATACATTAGATGAAACAATGAAGTCAAATATCACACTTGGAATTAGACATTTGATTGATGAACCATGATCTTAGAATATTTTTTTATATTCATGTTATTCATAGTGATTATCAATATGTCAAATATATACTCTCCACCTATTTTAAACTATTTTAAACATATTAATCTTACTAATATAATTGTTGCTAATTATAATATCATTTAAAATTGATTAATATAATAATTTAAATATTAAAATATATATTTTCCATAAAATAAGAAGCAATCTCTTATACCATAAGTAATCCGTTATATCATTAATTTAAAAAAAAAATCTCATACGCCAAATTTAATATATAATTTCACATTAACCATAAAATTAAATTAATAATTTTAAAAAATCTAATAACATATTTTAAGCAATAACTTTTAACCCTAAGTATGAATATCCATAAATAGGTCCCCTTTGCGCCACCCTCATGATCGAGCGATTATCCACCGCCTCAGCATTTCCATCCCATATCTGTTTTCTTTCGGGATTGATCGTCCATGGATCAGGTAACCTGAAAACTTTGATTGCGCTCCTTTCTCGAGATCGGATATTCTGTGTGTTATGCATCTCGTAGCTGCTTCGGCGTCTCATTTCATTACGCCAATACTGCGCAAAATCATTCCATTCCCGTTGTTGCACAAATCTCGTCCTCTCCTCATCCAATTCCACCTTCACGATGCAGATTCCACTGTTCTCGACCGACATAAAGCACAACTTGCATTCATTCTTAGAGTTGATGATGCCATCACCAAATATGAAAAGATAATCACAATTTTCAAATTTTCCAAGCACATACTCGGAGGTGGGGCATCTTCGATAAAGTTCTCTCAAGAAAAACGGACGACGATAAAGATCGCTGTCAAACCGTCGTTCAATCTCGACATACAGTGGGAGCCTCGCCGACATTATATCAAAGTTCAAGTTTGTGGGAGGCCCAGTATTAACATTAAAATATTCCCAAAGCCATTTAAAATCCATGTCTTTGCCTCCCAGCCCACTGCTTAACCGATGGAGTTTCCAACCATCCGCGTTCGGGGAATCACTGCATCTTAGCTGCCATATATAGCTGCTCTCATCTCCATTTAAAGAAGAAGAGGAAGCGTACACAAAATTTCCCAGCTTTGGCAACGGCGGGAGTCTTTCCCAATGAAGATTGAAATCTCTTAAATCAAGCATCCACACAGTGTATATCATCTGAGGGACTTTGCGTTCTTGTGCTATAGCTGATGGTGTGAACGTAAATACACGATGATTGTCGCACACAATTCTTTCAAACTCGCATTTCTGTAATTGAATGGATGGATGTTTGGGTAACCTTATTGTCATCGAACCCTCATCAATGCTGCCATTGTTGTTGGAGGGTCTGCACACCCAAAGACTTAAAAGTACATAGGAAGGAATTACCACAGAGGTTACTGGGTTACTGGGTTGTTTCAAATGGGAGATAATGAGAGCCTTCGACAGAATATTTGGAGGCTTGTGAAGACCCTGATGATACATTTGAAAACTCTGTGCCATGGCTTTATACCACGATCGATTTAACGTCACCAAAAGTGGCCTTTCATTCCAAGGCAATCTACATAAGTGAAGAACCACTTCACCCAAGACAACATCTTCGCAAAGTCCAGGTATTAAATCTGTGTTTGCTGCCATATAAAAATTACAAAATGAATCACAAAATTGCAACAACTATATATCACTCAATATTGAAATTACAACCGATCTTACATGAGTTATTAGTAGCATCGTTGTCTCTTTCTTTCTCTGGCATTGGTTTCCCTTGTGCTTCTGCTGCCATGTCTGCTCGACTGTTCTTCCTTGAACAACCTACTGAGAATTTTAAGTCGTCAGATCAGGTTTTTACTAAAAACACTTTATGCTTAGAATTTATGTAATCGGAGCTTTGTATTAAAAATAATTTATGCTGTCACAATAATGGATTCCTTGTATGCAGTTTCATGGAAACATATATGTTTGTTCTTGATATTTGTTTTAGGCTTTCAGTTATTTACTCTGTTCCTTGGGACCTTGTTCCTGTACAACCGCAACGCTTTCTCTTGTTATTTGCTCTCTAGCCTCACATCCGCTGGATATTTTACCAGGCAATAACTTAGAACTTGACGAGGCAATGACTTAGAAGTTAACCATGAAGAACTTCTAGCCTTTCCTTCCCCAAGGTTTGTTCTAGGGAGATATTTTCAGACATCAAGTAACTAGCTAATTGAACAAATGAGTGGGACTAAGATAATAAGTCTGCAGTTTCCAATAATTTATGGTGTCTAAATCTGAAAACAAGAAAATAAAATAAAGAAAGAGAGGACATTTATGCGACCAAGAATCCAGCACTAGAACCAGAACCATTATCCGAAAAGAGACACGCAAAATAGTAAAGGAAAGTTGGAAACCTATTTCCACCATAATCCTCACACTTCTCAGACACCGAACCATATTCGCCCGCTACACAGGCTAATGGAACACTTTCCTACTAATATTTAAGGAACTGTCGAGTGAATCTCATTCCAGCATGCATCGACCAACCCTAAAGAAGCAGCCTGCAGGAAAGGGAGTAGCAGGCAGCCCTAAGAGTTTCATACCCAGGTGAGTCGGCACCGGAAGCAGAGATGGATCAACGGAAGCAAAGATAGCTAGAATAGGCTTTTCGGCCAAGAAATATTAACAAAGTATATCTTATGAGTTATCAATAGAAATTTGCAATAACCAGTACAGAAGCAACCCTGATCATAAATAGTAACAAAAGTGACTCTACTTAGGCATAGGAAGGCCAGTAGATAATACAAAAGTTGCTGCTGTGACTTTCGGGATAGAAACCATTCAACCATCCTTGATTTGTCACACTAAATTTTGAGTCATAAAGATCGGGACGTCATTCTAATTTTATCAAAAACCTATAAAAGAGGAAATAACAATGTATCACCCTCTACCTTTGAATCGAAGCGCAGAGGCTGAGGTTGACGTTTTATAAATAATTAAGAAACAGATCGTTCCTCCTCCATTTTCTGTTCTCCCAATACAAACTAACCGACCACTGACATAAAACAAGGGATTCAGTACTATAATCAACATAGAGGGAAAAACCCACGTAGCCAAACTTCCTTTCAATATATCAAGGAACGTAACAGAGATAAGATAAGAAAGCCACCCAGCTAATACAAATTAATAGAGATCTTTACCTTCATGGCGATCTATCTTGATTAGAATGCCAATGAAACTGCAATCAGCTTTCCCAAACCCTGAAACAGAAGAATATTAAAAGCTGTGAAGCCCCAACCAGAAACACCCTCAGGCTGCTTAATCCGAAATCATCAGGCTGTAAAAACCAACCTGATGGCCATTCGGTGGACCAAACATAAAACAAGACGAAACAAGCCAATGAGAATACGGAAAAGACTCAGATGAAACTGCTCCCATGTTGTTATCCAAAATGTTTTATATCCTACATTTCAAACGGTCACAAGCCCGATTCAAATTCTAATTATTTCTCACGTTTACGTTATTTTATATTTTATTTTATTTTCAAATCCACCGCCATTGGGTTACATATCAGGTTTTCTTGAGCGGTATGGGAATGCTCTGAATTTATGTTATCCAAATGGTATCTTTTTTTTATTGTTTCCTTAATATATATATATATATTTTAATATTATTAATATTACTGTTAATAGAGATTCTATATATAGTTTTTTTACAGTTCATGGGACTTTCACTCATCTATATATAAATAAATAGGGGTATATAAATAATTGGATTAAATCTTAAGTTATCTATGATATATATCTATATATAAATAACTAGAGATATATAAATAATTGGATTAAATCTTAAGTTATTGATGGTATATATTTGTATATAAATAACTAAAAATATATAAATAAATTAGATCAAATCTTAAGCTATCTATGGTATATATATAGTTCAATATATAGATTTATAAAATAATGTTATTGTTTAATTGATTTGAACATATTTATCAAATTTATTAAACATGTTTATTATTAAATTAATTTTAATAATGATATCAAATAAAAAAATTCTAACATTTTAAAAATAATTTAATGATGATGATGATGATGGTGGTTAACGTCCCATGAGACCAAAATTTGGTCTATCGGACCCTGAAGAAGATAATTAATTAGTTTGTTTTAAAGTGATATTTCTATGCTCAAAGAGCTTGGAGAGAAGCGTCCCGAGCTTACTATAATTTTGACAAGCTAAAAGGCTAGGAATGTCGGTATTGCAACAAAGATTATGAAACTAGGATCTAATGTGGGTGTATGCAGGGCACTCTAGGAGGAAGTGATTTTCATCTTCAATGTTCTTACTCTCACAAAGGTGGCAGATCCTTTCTACCCAAGTAGTTTTAGGGACTGTCCAACGACCAGTTTCGCTGTGGAGCTCATGCGAGTTCATTCTTATCTTAGCTATATTAATTTTTTTCTTAGTACTGATTAAAACAAAGAGATAGTTTTGATCTTCAAGAGTAGGGTTGATGACCTCCTTATAATATCTTAATTTTCTTTTGGCCTCTAAATCTTTCTCACACCACAATTTTTCTTTAAACTTAGAAGCAATAATATTTTTAATGTTATTAATATTTTGCAATGCAACATTTTCATCGATCTTCCAATGATTTAACCAAGACCTAGTATCTTTATACCACCCATGCTTGAGCCTTAGGTGATTTTCGCTAAAGTTTAAAGCTAACTTAGGGAGTCTATGGTCTCCCATGTTATTGATTTTGTTTTCGTACAACAGGAGTCTAACCATGGCTAGGCTCTCGATGGGGGAAAGACCCACTTCTATAAGGAGAATAGGATAGGGTGTATTGTTTTTGATTTTGAGGTTGTAAGTTATAAAATGCTTCTGTATTTGCTCGATCTTTCTCCAAGATTCTCTAGATATGCTGCAACCCCAAACCTCACACCCATACAAGATAATAGGAGTGACTAGAGTTTCAAAGAGGAGCTTCTTTTTATCCCACATCACGAGGTTTCCAGCTTTACAGTTATTTTCAAGACCAAAGTAAGCTTTCTACCCTGCGTTAATCCTTTTCTCAATGCTATAGTTCCAGTTGAGCTTGTGATGAATATCAATTCCTAGGTACTTGTAAGAAGACACTTCCTCCAAGTTGCTATTGTCATACACAAAATTAGCGTATGTGTCCTTCTTGGATTTGATAATCATAACTTTTGTTTTGTCAGTGTTAACCATCATACCCATTGTAGAGAAGAAATCTTTAAGAAGACGAAGTTGTTTATCAAGATCAGAAGAACACCTTGCCAGAAGGACAATATCGTCAGCATAAAGAAGAAGGATGATGACTATTCCAGCTACAATCGTACCAGCACAACCTGCTTCTTCTAAACAACCCTCTAACTTAACAATGTAAATGCCGAAAAGGGTAGGGGAGAGGAGGAAACCCTGTTTAACTCTGATATTACACTTAATATCTTTCGACCACCCCTCATTACTTTTAAACTTGGCAATTACATTCTCGTAGAACCTTATTGCAGCAGCTCTTAGCTCGAAAGGAACCTTAAGCTCTTCTAACCTATTCCAAAGGTTATTTCTAGGCACCGTATCAAAAGCCTTTCTAAAGTCCACAAAGCAGCAAAAGAGATCGGATTTTTCATTGCGGCACTCCTCCATAATGATCCTAAGCATAATAAGGTGGTCCGTTGTTGAGTGATGCCTTCTAAAACCTGCTTTACCCTTAGCCTGCTTACCTTCACTTTCAAGCCAAATGTTGATCTTCTTTTCCAAAATAATACCATATAACTTGGCTAAGAGGGGGCTAATCATAATAGTCCGATAATTTGAGGGGTTATTTGTATCCCCACTTTTAAAAATAGGGATACTGAGGCTCTGAGTCCAGAGCTTAGGGAACCCTTGCTTGAATGCTTGATTAAAAAGCTTGTGGATGTGAGGGATGAGGACAGGACCTCCAATTTTTAATATTTCTT
Organism: Pseudotsuga menziesii; assembly: GCA_001517045.1. Taxonomy (NCBI): domain Eukaryota; kingdom Viridiplantae; phylum Streptophyta; class Pinopsida; order Pinales; family Pinaceae; genus Pseudotsuga; species Pseudotsuga menziesii. The sequence goes on from LPNX011052147.1 coordinate 175,977, forward strand.
CCTCGTAACCTTCAATGTCCTTAGATTTTCCATTTGCTAGACGCTTAACCCCAAAATCTATGTCTTCTAAAGAGAAAACTTCTTTCGTTGTGAGAAGGGTTTCAAAGTTATCTATGACATTCGGGGAGTCATAAAGCTTTTGAAGATAGGAATTCCAGTCGTGCAAAGACATTTTATTATTATCTTTAGTTTTTCTAGTTAGAATCTGTCTTTAGAATTTCTCACGAGCCGTCTTAGAGAGGTGCAAGAGATTGTCTTGCCTTTTGTGAATATACTGCATTTTTTTTCTTTTAGTAAGGGCTTTGTATATTTTAATCTTGTTAATTTTAAGAGAATCATCAAGAGCTTCCCTAATCTCTCTTCTCGCATTTTTACAATCAGTATCATACCAAGGGTTGGTTTTTTTATTCTTTTTATTACTAGAAACTTCAATTGAGAACCTGTTAATGGAATAAGAGAAGGTTTTAGTAAAATTATAATATAGGTCTTCTATGTTGTCTGTACTTGATAAAGGAAGCAAATTAATTTTTAACTCATTCATAAAAAGATCCTTTTTATTTCTATCAAAGATCAAGTTCCTTTGGTTATAGTGATTATCCTCTATGGGATCCCTATGGATGTCACAGTTGAGAGTTATCATTAAAGGTTTATGATCCGAATCAGGCTCATGGTCATTTATTACGTCCAAATTTATTATATTGTTGTATAAAGAAATATCAGAAATAACATAATCTACTACGCTGCTACCAAGCCCATTGATACAGGTCATCTGGCTAGAAGTGGGCCACATGGGCATTGGGTAATTTTGTCTTTTGAATGGATTTTTGAATATAATCTTCCGAAACCAAAATTTGTTAGAAAATCATGGTAATTTTTTCTTTTGAATGGATTTTTAAATATAATTCCCCGAAACCAAAATTTGTTGGAAAATCATAGGTTGATTTAAACTATTCGACGGATTTTTTTTTAAATAATTTAAAACTAAAATTTCTGAAAGACAATAGCCACTAGGTGAATGATTTTATAATATAGCTAAATAATTTTAAAAATAAATTTTAGTGGCCAAAAGAAATTAGAAATTTTGGAGAAAGACATATATAATAATCATTTAAAGCAAAAAAAATTGTGATAATGCTTTGAAGTATTTTTTTATTGTATTTTACCACAAATTGTAACATTATTCATGATTTTCTTTGGGTTTTCTATCTTGTTTAATTAATTATTAGGGACACACTAATGACTAAAATGGGGTGTTCTTGAGAGCTCTCACTGAAGTTTATGAAATAGCCTATTACATAAGCTAAATATAAATTAGTTGGCTAGGGAAATGACTATATAACCTTGAGGTATTATGTGTTTATTTATATATTTACATTTCCTTCATTACAACTTGAGTGAATTTTATTAGTATATACTATAGGATCAATCAAACAACATTAAATATAAATTAGTTGGTTAGGGAAATGGCTATATAACCTTGAGGTATTATGTGTTTATTTATATATTTACATTTCCTTCTTTACAACTAGAGAGAATTTTATTAGTATATACTATAGGATCAATCAAACAACATTAGTGATTCATTTCCATGCGTGTATATAAAAGAATTAAACATAATTGTGTTCTAGAATATGAAAGTTAGTGATTTTTAATTTTATTTTTAAAATTTTCAACAAGAAATACATTAGTTTTTGTTAGACATAATCAAAACCCTCATAGTTCAAGTACATTGCAAATCCCTAGATCATATCCTTACACTTGTGGATCATGTCTCCATGGTTTTATATTCATGTGTGTATCTCCATGAAACAAAATTAACCATGACTTTTGGTGTTGTATCTATATTTATGTAGATGCAACAATTCCAGAAATGCCCCCAAACAATTATACTTAGTATCAAAGTCCAAGAGTCTATAATCCATTTAGTTATTGAGAGACACGAGAGAGTGCCATGAAGCCAAAAAGCATCTCCACTAGTAGCATACTAGGGAACATTTATCCAACCTTTGACCATAACATTTCTCCAACCTTTAGGTTATGTGCTATGTATATGAATACCTCTTACTACATTGTTATTCATGTTATTTTTCACCCTTAATACCTTCTAGCTTTAATGCATACATAGAGGCCAAATAAGATAATATTTTAAACAAACAATCCATCGATAATGAAAAAGAACTAAATTTGAAGTACACAAAATATAAATTAGAAAATAAAATAACAAAATAGAGACATAAATTGAATTCATTTTCTCTATTAATGGTTTTGGTGAGTCAAGAATGATTTAGATTTGATATCTTTGTGACATTTAAAGGATGACATATTTCCTTCATGCAATGGAGGACAAGTTTCCCACCTTTATAGAGCTGTGAGGAAAGGACACGTATTCAAATAAATTTCCATACACTAAACTAAATTAAAGTTAACTAAACTAAATTAGTAATTGTGCATGTACCTAAAATAATTATGACATAAAGACAAAAAAAAACAACCATAAGATAAACTAAATAAGTTAGATAAAAGTAAATTTCTGCATGTGGATGAAATAATTATGACATGATGCCCATAAAGAAATGTAAGAAGGATCATGACATGAAACCAACTCATTGAGCCATATGGATGATGTTAATGATTCTAGGAAGTCACCATAGTGATGTAGTATATTACATACTAGTTGATTGTCAAATCTGAAGCCTACGACATTCACAAAATTTCAATTAAATGGTGGCTTTTGAAGTACATTGGTGTCTAATTAAGATGAATACTCAATCAAAAAATATCAAGCTTTCAATATATCATATTTAACTTCATTGGATTATTCAATCAAGTTTTAACATGGGAGCTTAGTTTATCATTATTAGTAGTGTGAATTGAAATATGATTAAAAGGTTACATCAAAGTAAACTAAAAGTGTACTATCATCCGTGAATATTGAGGTGTGAAAAATGACAAATTATGGATCATAATTATGTATTACTTAAAGATAAAGGGTGTGTGCAAGATAATGAGAGTCTCTTTTGACATGTTAGATGCAATAGAAAACTGAGAAAACAAGCATCCATCAACTTACATGGATATTTTGAGACACTTACACAATGAATCTTGCAATGAGTAAAAAAAATGAATGTAGTAAATTGAATGACATTTCCAAATGTATAATTTGTTTCTATTGAAAATGTTATTAACTATCAAAAGTTGGATCTTTTTCAACGAGCACGCTTTATTTTTGGGACAAAATATAAGGTATATGGTGTTGTGGGTGCAGCCTTTGATTGCCTAGAAATGATTGAATCAACTTACGAAAACTAGTACACATATAGGAAACACATAGTACTAGTGCATGACTATTTTTCCAAAAATAAAAAAATATACATACATACATACATACATACATACATACATACATACATACATAAATACATATATATATATATATATATATATATATATATATATAT
>LPNX011052147.1:179631-197735 GCA_001517045.1 Pseudotsuga menziesii
ACACTAACAACGTGTTTATTGATTCAAGGAGTGATGACACAAGATAAATAAGAAAAAAAAATATATTCTTGTTAAAAGTACATATTTGAAATATACAGAAAAAAACATATATGCATCTAAAATTTCATAAAAAATGATGGTGTGTAGCATAGTGTATGCACGGTGGGTTCACTCAGTAAAATTGTTACGTAGCATTATCATTCACAGGATATTAAATAATATCCCTAGTTTCACTAAATATTGAAAAAATACTCCTAAGATCATAATGTTGAACCCCCCTCGCAATACACATTTCCAATTATGAAAACCCCTAGTTTCACCATATATTGTAGGTATCCAATTTTATCAACCCATTTTTAATACCCCCATTATATTATATTATCAATTTTTAACTAACGGGAGACCTAACACATCTTAGTATAATAAAACAAGATGTTAAATAAAATAATAGTTTAATGCAAATAATGATCCCATCAGATTGGAGGGGTGACTAATCAATTTGTAGAGTTGGATAATGGAAGACCCAGTAAAATAAAAATGGGGAAGGAAAATGTGTAAAACGAGACTCATTCAAAAGGTCAATGTAACAAAGAATGTTAAATACCTATAGTCTAATTGTTAGTAAAATGCTTAGAAAAGATGGGAATTGCAGATGTTTCACACCATAACAAGTCAATATAACAATTTTATAACATGTAAATACTATTATATCCATAGAGAGATCATGTTTTCTATGATAAGCTTAATAAATTAATCTCCATAAAAATTCAAAATTGAAACCCTTTCATGGATGGACATCCCTACATTTCATTGTATTTTATTTATTGAGATCATATGCGAACAAACACTTGAATTTCACTAAGAATAAACTACATCAAATAAATAGTATTGATTCATGGGGAAAATGTATTAAGAAATTTTAAAGGTGTTTACAACAATTGAAATGATCCATTAAAAAAAATCTAAGTCTTATGGAATATTTACTATCCATTGTACTAACTTTACTCTACCTTAATTGACCATCTTGTATGCAATCACTTTCTAGATTTAACTTTACTTAACATTTCATAAAAATCTATTCTACATAAATTGTAATATCCCAAATTTTTGGACATAACAGTTATGGGCATGATTCGATTGATTATGATGTTACCTTGATGTTTTATTTTGATATATTGGGTCGAATACCACATTGCATATGAACATGCTGATTTTTTTGATATACTCAGCGTAAGCTAATTTCATATGACATATGTGTGTGTGTGTGTGTGTGTGTGTGTGTGTGTGTGTGTGTGTGCGTGCTTGTGTTGGGAGGGGAACCTGAAGCACATGATTGATGAGATATTTTGTGTTGAGAGAGGAGCTCTGGAGGACATGGATAAATTGATGTTTTGTGTTGAGCAAGAAGCTCTGGAGCACATGCGTACTTATATTTGTGTTGAGCATGAAGCTATGGAACACATGAAAAGATAATTTATAAGTGTTGGGCATAAGCTTTGGATCCTTCCATGATGATGTTGAGCATAAGATTTGGAACATCGAATCCTTGGCCATCATATCCCTAGTGTATCCTACAAGTACATCCTAGCGTTAATGTTGAGCGAAGAGCTCTGGAATTGCACTAAGTTTGTAACTCAGTATTTTTAGTGTTGAGTATGGGATTTGGTAAGCTCTAGGAGTTACTGAAAAGAAATAATGATTCCCGAGGGAAAACGACTCGAGAAAAATGTTGATCTCATTTGACTTATTTTTAAGTGATTAAACAAAAATTTGAATTTTTGTATTCTCGTGAATCACAGAATAACTACCATGTTATACGAGAGAATCCAACATGTAAGGATGTTTAGAGTTTCCTATCCTAGTAGACCTAACAATCTACCTGACAACCTTAATGATGAAAGTGTCGTAAATATAGGGATCACAATATGTGATACCCTAAGACAAAGGTTACCAGATATTATATTATTATATATTTTATACAGAGTATCTATAAAAAGTACACCTAGTAATAATATTAATAATGTAAGAAAGAAGGAAAAGTTCCATCTATTACTATTATTACTAAGATAAAAATTAAATAGTATAATACCTATAAAAGTTCAATTATGAACTAGTTAAAAGTTCCTAAGTTAAAATATTAAAAGTACTAAATTAAATAAAAAAGGGTTAAATCGATAAATGAAGTGATTCTTTATTTAACTGCCCCTTTGACTTAAAAGTCTATCTATAAATTCCTAAGCCAAGGAGCAGCTTGGGGATCTCATCTATGTATTTGGAGTCATTATTTTTCCTGTTGATTCTCAACAGATTTCTTGGAGAACATTTCCCTAAGAGGAAGAAGGAAAAATCATCAAGACTTGATATACTAATTAGGGAAGCCTCACCTTAGGAGCTCTAACATGATTGCATGTTGGAACCAGCTCGGGGGGATCCTGATTAAAACTAGGAACGACTCCAGGTCATGGTTGGGTGGAACCTGGTGGTTCCCAAGTGATTCAGTCACCTATGCAGAGGTCAGATATGCTTGTGAATTGATAATGTTGGGTAATTGAGTGTGCAGGTTTCAGCTATTAAAGGAGCTTCACTTTTCAGGCATGAGGTTCTGTACTGCCTATCTCAATTCCTAGAATAAGTGCTGGTTAGATTATGCAAGGTTTTATCTTATATGTTCTAACGCTATGTGATATTGGTTTTCTATGTCAAATTCTTTCAAGGTTTACATAATAAATTATAAACCGTAGGCTATAAATTATTTCCTATCCTAGAATTATCAAAGGTTTTGTTCTTTCAGTTTTACTTTTGTAATTTAATTCTTGTTCAAAGATTTACCCAGGGTTGTGGTTCTTTTCATATTACTTCTGTATTCTCTTTTACGGGTTAAAATTTGTTCTTTTACAACGTAGGTTTTGTTTCTAAAAACATTGCCTATATACTTATTTGTTTTATGAACCCTGTTGGAATATTACATATTGCCAATAGAGATTTGTTTAGAAGTAAAGGCTAGTTTCAGGTCAAGCTTTAAACAAAACTAATTATAGCTTTTAATAAACTAATATAATAAATAGAATCTAGTAAATACTTTGTATATTATATCAGGTATAATAGAGAATTGTAAATACTAATTTAAAACCATATTATACACATGAGTATTGTTTATCTAAGAATAACCATAAATTTCAAATAAGCTAAGATAAAATCCAGCGAAGACCTATCAAGGTATGTATAGATAAACCCATGCTGTTAACCAAAATAAACATTAATAGTTTCCATTAACCAAATAAATATATCAAATCAGTTAAGAGTCCAAATATCAAGACCATATAAATGGTCCGTGATTTATAACATTAATACGAGCTAACTCTATAAAAACAATAGGCAGTAAAGATATTATCAACATTATAAAACTATTGCATAAATAACCATTCAGACCATCTAACATTATAATATACATAATAGAAATCACATACCATTAAAATATAATGTCCACGGTAATAAAACTATAAATTATTAAATATACAATAATCATTAAAGAACCCAAGTTCATTAAACAGAGATCACAATATCGAATCCGGTGGGTACTTAATCCCCAAATCGCATCCATAACTACCAGCATTCACCACTATAACGGACCTAAGATCAAATCTTATAGGGTCCCTTTCCTTTACAAAATCACAATGACGTTTTCCTATAGGATTCAATATCCTTTTCTACCTCTTATCAACACTTTGCAATAATCAAAAGCCACCCTACATACAAAGTATATACGCAGGATGAAACAATAACAAACAAAATTATGTACACAGAGGTCATAAGACCCATTATAATTTATACACGTTGTAATCTATGGCTTCGGCCTCATACACAACCCAAGAGTCAACTAAAATAATTATCAATGATTAAAACCCTATCAATGAATTAACCAACATCAACATTTTCCAACCCAAGGTTTACACCCACATTCAACATTACATTCCATTTACGCATCATAAAAATAAACAGTAATTCTCTGCCCATTTATGCTATCACATCTACAATGGTGAGTTCCAATGCCATTCATAGCATGGCCCCAAGCCATAACACTATCACCGACTCTCATCCTTACCAACAAAGTAAATAACGAAGGAAAATTAATACAGTCCACAAGAATTTCAACCATAGAAATCAAATGCAGCTTACATTTCATAAAACCCATTCGTTATAATCCATAAAGGACTATTTACAGAGTTGTTTCTTACGGCCTTGCACCATTGCAAGAAATGGTGCTACCCATGGGCAATTTAATAACCAAAACATTAAATAAAATGCACAGAGCCTCTTATGGAGTTACCTAGGCCTCTTTCAATACAGAAAGTGCCAATAATAAACTTATTTACATCTAAATGATTCAGGATCGAAGGAGAAATGAAAACCCAAACTAATGAAACCCCAATGCATGTAGCTTTCCAAATGTAGAGCTCTTTTAAGTTATGATTAAACCCCCAAAACCGAAACATGTGCTTTGGAGCCAGACTCAAGAAAACTCAACCATCACTGAGTAACAACTCAAACATAACCACGATTACAAGAGGTGACAAGTGAATACTTTTGCAACAAGCTTACCATAACGGTATATCTTGTTTACGACCTTTCCCTTGAGCAATGAACCATGTTTTCCCTCGCCACTCCTGGAACCTGCAACCACAAAATGAAATCCATGATGAGAAGTATGATGTGTAAACAAGATAAACAAGCAAATGATGCTGCGAAACCAAACCATGATCTTACCTGACTGCTAAGCCTTTGAAACCATTTCCTCAATAATGAACCAAAGCAGAGAGCAAGCAACAATGTTGCAAAATGACCAGAATAACACTTGGGCCAAGCCCTAAGAATGATATCCTATCTTTCCAAGGAGCATTGAAAGCGCCACCCTGGCCACCATTAATGCACACTAGCCCCATATTCGTATAGTCTATGGAATATGTTGTAAAATTTCCACCCCAAATTATCATAGGGTTTAAAAATATTACATGCATCAAATACTTTAGGCTTTAAGCTCTAAAACCATGGCATATGAAATATGCCATGGGATATTTTTTTTAAGACAAAGTTTTTACAATGTATTACCAACTTTGAAATGAACGTGTAATAAAAGTATGTTAGGATATGAATAGGTTTTAAAACATTTACACCATAAGTAAATAAGTGGCACTTAAGTAATGAATCTGTGCCCCATAGATAATAAGTGATGTAGGACCCTGTCACTATAAACACGCCTTAATAATCACAATTTTAAGCAATGTAATGTCGATAGGATAGATATCCCAACATGTGTGCTAGTAACTCAAACGGTTGGCTTGTCATTTAGCTTGTTATAATCAGTTTCCCAACACTAAGTGAACCTGCATGTAAAAATGAAGAAGTGCTTTAGTTCAATAGAACTAAGTAAGCTCGCTAGGACAAGTAGAAACTATTACCTCTCAGGTAGTTACATGGGAGAAGTAGTCCTGCCACTCCATCCCTTTATCCATTAACAAGGTTAAGTCAGAATCATGTTTACGACAGTAAAAACGTGTGAAAATTAGTGAAGTACATAATCAAAGTATCGAGCATACATAGAATTGCATAACCATAATAATAGCATATTAATCAACATTACAACATCATAATTAAACACAATAATAATCATATGAAAAATTAAGGAAGGAAGACATAAGAACAACTTACGATGAAACGAGCAGTATAAATAGAGTACGACACATTCCATAAGTCCAATAATGTCCAGCATAGGTAGTTTTGACTAGCCAACTATTTTTTTTTCAATTTTTGGGGACATTACAAGTGGTATCAGAGCACAGTTTCAACATTAAGAGACCTAATGGGTGTACCAGACATTCGTTGCAAGGAAAATAAAGTATGTTTTAAATTTTGTTAACTAAGAGACATTTCAGGAAATATGTATGTTTCCTGTTATTCAAAATTTGCAATTTTAGGAATTTTTACAGAACAGTTCAGATCATGAACACTGAAGAAGATAACAGCCAACAAGGGAATTTGAATACCCCCACCTAGGAAGTAGAATGGAATTATGACATTATGAAAACCATACAAATTATTCAAGTAGACTTGCAAAGTTTCAGAGATGACAATCTGAATGAAAGAAAGGAACAACAAGCAATCAATGAAGCATTGCTGCAAAATATGACGACAGGAATCCTGTAGGGGAAACCCACTCATTCCACAAACAGGTTCAAGAAGGAACCTTATCATAAATAGGACAGGAACCCAAGAGAAGAAAGATAAGAGGAACATACCCCTAAACCTGTAGAAGGAGAATACCATAGTCTTTCTAGTGAGGACTTTCTTTCTCCATGGAGAAAGAAATAAAGAAGTGGTGACAATCTTCAGGGGGGAGTTCAGAAAAATAAGATCCCCTACATATCAAGGGGAAGTAAACACAGGGGATAAAGCTGAAGAATGGTTATTGGGTATGAGCAAATATTTTTGAGTACATAACTACTCTAGTGAGATGCAGGCTCGGCTGGACATCTCTAATTTAAATGGCAAATTAGCGACATGGTGGAGAGATTTGAAACATACCAAGGAATATGATTTAAGAGAAACACTCTAGAGTAACTTCCACAAAACCTTTCAAGAAAAATATATGTCGGAAAGATTTTTCGACGAAAAGGTGAAAGAGTTTCACGAGCTACATATGGGATCCATTACTATGGCTGCTTTTACTAACAGATTTCTAGATCGGTTACATTATGTACCATACATCAACTACGAAAATGTAAATATTCAGCATATTTTAGTATTTTTTCCCCCCAACTTTCGAGAAAGGATTGAGTTCGATATGCCTAAAACCTAGGACACCACATTGCACAAAGCTAGGATCTACTATGAGCATTGACAGCTAAGGCAAGAGAACATGAATATAAGCATAGAAAACTCTTGGAACTTCTTTGACAACCGTAAACCAGGTTTTAACCCACCCCTGTATAGGAAACATACCAATAGTTTTCCAGTGAACAAGAACTTCAACAAATCAGGTACAAAACCATATGTACCAGCTCCAAATGCTAACAATGCAGTAGCAGATAGAGGAGCCAATTCTACCCCAATACAGATCAAATGTTGGAAATTAAATAGGCCTCATTATTCCTACAATTGCAAGAACAAGACCAATGGGGTATTGCACAACTTACAAGAAGAACCAATGATAAAGGACACAACTAGAACACCTTGTATTCATGCAACCTTGGATGGATGACATGCAGACCATCAGGATACCATGGTTGTGATAAAAGGTAAGATCTTGAACACTCCTATTTCAATATTGATTGACCGTAGTGCTTGCTAGAGCTATGTATCACCTAAAATTGTTGATGCATGCAAAATAGGAAAATCAAAACATGATAAACCTTGGATGGTACAGATATCCACATGCACAAAATAGAAAGTTTCAAAAATAGTTAAAAATTGTGAAGTAAACTTGAATGGGTTTCCAACAAAAGTAAGCCTAAACATCCTACCGTTAGGATCGTATAACATACTTATTGGAATTGAATTGTTGGAACATCACCATGTCATGCTCGATTGATTATACAAGTCCATCTTGTGTACATATAGCCAAGGGAATCAAGTGAAGATTCAAGGCATACCAAAGAAAGTTTCAATACGGCATATATATGCCTTATAGGAAAAGAAGTGCATTAGAAAAGGTTGCAAGTTGTTTGTAGTAAATATTTGAGACATAGAGGTTGAGAAAGAACAACGCATAGAGTACTTTTTTGTTCTTGTAGAATTCAAGGTCATATTCCCTAAGGAAATCCCTGGATTACCTCCGAAATGAGACCTAGAATTTTCCATAGAACTAACACCAGGATGAGTTTAGACTGTAAAATCCTCTTACTGCATGAGTGCACCAGATTTGGTGGAACTGAGACTGCAGTTGCAAGAATTGATTGAGAAAGGATATATCCAACCAAGTGTGTCCCCTTGGGGAGCACCAATACTTTTTGTAAAGAAGAAGGACGGTACAATGCGAATGTGCATCGATTACCATTAGCTTAACAAGATGACTATTAAGAATAGATACCCACTCCCTAGGATTGATGACTTGTTCTATCAAGTAGGAGGAGCCAAGATATTTTCAAATATTGACCTGTGATCCAGGTATGATCAGGTACGGATTTGCGATGAGGATAATCACAAAACCACTTTTTGTACAAGGTATGGGCACTACAAGTTTTTAGTAATGTCATTTGGGTTGACCATTGTACCCGCGAACTTTATGTGTACGATGAACAGTATATTATTTAAATATCTAGATAAATTTGTTTTGGTCTTTACAGACAACATCCTAGTTTACTCTAATAGTACAGAGGAACACAAAGAACACCTTCGCATAGTACCACGAGTGTTACAAGAACACCAACTTTACACTAAGTTTAGTAAATATGATTTTTACAAACCACAGATACAGTACTTGGGTCACATTATCTTAGAGATGGGGATAGATGTGGATCCAAAAAATATTAGAGCCATGGAAGACTGGCCTACCTCTACTAGTGTCACTAACATTAGGTCCTTTCTGGGATTAGTCGGATATTATCGGAAGTTCATTAAGAACTTCTCAAGAATAGCTTGTCCCATGACTACCTTGAAAAAGAAGGAAAATAAGTTCTTATGGATGACCAAGTGTGTGGAAAGTTTTCAAAATATTAAGCATGTTTTGATGACCGCATCGATACTACGAATTGCATATCTTGAGGGGGATTTCGTTGTTTGCATGGATGCAAGCAAGGAAGGACTTGGAGGAGTACTCCTGCAGAATTATTATGCGATATGTTATGAATCACAAAAGTCAAAAGAACATGATAAGAACTACCCCAGACATGATCTTGACTTAGATGCCATTATTCATGCATTGAAGTTGTGGAGGCACTACCTCATGGGAAGGAAATTCCTTTTGAAGACAGACAATATGAATCTAAAGTATTTATTTGAGAAACCAGATCTAAATGCTAGGCAAGCCAGATGTTTGGATTTCCTTAGCGAGTAGCATTTTGAACTAAATCATATTAAGGGAAAAGAGAACAAGATTGATGATGCTTTCAGTGGGCGAACTTATATGATATATGAGATGAATTTCAGACAAACCGATTCATATTTGCACAAGAGGATTATAATGGTCAATAGAGTTGACCCTTTCTATGTAGAAATCTTCAAGAAATTCCAAGAGGACAGGTTGTTCCAACAACAAAAAAAGTACAAGGTAGTTGAAACATGACTACTATGGTCTAATGGGAGATTGTACGTTCTGGAAAGAGGGGACATTTAGTCCTACATCCTCATAGAATTTTATCTGGACACCCTACTTAGGGCATTCGGGATATCAAAAGATGATATCCGCCATTAAGAGACACTTTTTTTGGCTGAAGTTAAAGGCTGACATTACGTTGTTGATCATGAAATGTCAGCTAGTCAAAGCTGAGTATAAGCATCCTTCAGGATCACTGTAACCACTACCCATTCCAGAATGGAAGTGGGAAGTCATTAGTATGGATTTTATCACCAATCTACCCAAAACTAAGAAACAAAATGATTCTATCTTTGTAGTAGTTGACAAAATTTCAAAAGCAGCATACTTCATTCCAGTGAAGTTGACCTATAAGGTAGTACACATTTTCAATATCTTCTTGAAGGAGATATTTAGATTGCAAGGGAAACCCAAGGCAATCATCTCGGATCAAGATGCTAAGTTTATAGGAAAATTTTAGATATATTTATTCTCTAGATTAGAAACATAGTTGAACTTTAGTACTGCTTATCACCCATAGATAGACGGGCAGACAAAAAGGGTAAACTAGATTATTGAGGACATGCTTAGGATGTATGTCATGAACATCCCACTAATTGGGAATACTACCTACATCTCACAGATTTTGCGTATAACAATGATTACTATACTTTCATCAAGATGAGTCCCTTTGAGGTACTCTATCGATGAAAGTGTAGAACACAAGTTACTTGGGATAGAACGGTGGATCAGCTCATGTTAGGACCCAATTTATTAAAGGACTTGGAATAGTTGGTTACCAAGGTCCAGGTGAACCTTAATGAAGCACAAGATCACCAGGAAAGTTACACAGATAAGAAACTAAAAGATAAATATTATCAAATAGGTGACCATGTCTACTTGAAAGTAAAAGAAAAACAGATCTTGTTGAGCTTGGGAAGGAACGGTAATTTAGCACCTAGATTTTGTGGACCTTTTGAGATATTGGCTAAGAGAGGGCTAGTGGCATATGAACTAGCATTACCTGCGCACATAGGAGTCCATAATTTTTTCCATGCATCATTATTAATGAAATATGTTTATAATACTAAATGTGGTTGATTGGTCCTTATTACAAGTTGAACCTGAAGGGGATTTCCCCCCTGAACCTCTTCATATATCGGACAAGAGAGAGGTGTAACTCAGGAAGCACACAGTAGTCCAGTTGGAAGTGCAATGGAAGCACTACAAAGCCGATGAGGCTACTTGGGAGAATGAAGCCACCATGAGAAAGGATTACCCCGCCTTGTTTCATGATTTCATTATGAGTCCCTAGAACATGAGGGACAATGTTTTTCTAAGCAAGGAGGGATGTAATATCCCAAATTTTTGGACCTAACACTTATGGGCATAATCCCATTGATTATGATGTTACATTGGTGTTTTATTTTGATATATTGGATCAAAGACCACATTGCATATGAACATGATGATTTGTTTGATATATTGTGCATAAACCAATTTCATACATACATACAAATATGTGTGTGTGTGTGTGTGTGTGTGTGTGTGTGTGTGTGTGTGTTTTCTTGTGTTGGGTGGGGACCCTGAAGCACATCATTGATTACATGTTTTATGTTGACTGAGGAGCTCTGGAGCACATGGGTAAATTGATGTTTTGTGTTGAGAAAGAAGCTCTGGAGCACATGCATACTTATATTTGTGTTGAGCAAGAAGCTCTGAAGCACATGAGAGTTGAGACATTTGTATTGAGCATAAAGCTCTTGAACACATGAAAAGATAATTTGGAAGCGTTGGGTATAAGCCCCAGACACTGACATGTTGATGTTGAGCAGAAGCTCTCGAACATTGGATCCTTGGCCATTGTATCCCTAGGTGTATCCTACAAGTACATCTTAGCATTAGTGTTGAGAAAAGAGCTCTGGAATTGCACTATGTTTGTAACTCCATATTTTTAGCATTGAGTATGGACTCTGGTAAGCACTAGGAGTTACTAAAAAGAATTAATGATTCTCGAGTGAAAACGAATCGACAAAAATATTGAACTCATATAGGTTATTTATAAGTGATTAAAAGAAATTTCAAATTTCTATATTCTTATCAAGTACTGAAGAACTACCAGGTTATGAGGGAATCCAACATGCAAGAATGTTTAGAGTTTCCTAGCCTAGTATACCTAACCATCTACCTGATGACCTTAATGAAGAAAGTGTCATAAGTCTAGTGATCACAATATGTCACACCCTAATACAATGGTTACCAAATAATATATTACTATATATTTTATACAGAGTATGTATAAAGAGTACACCTAGTAATTATATTAATAACGTAAGAAAGAAGAAAAAGCTCCATCTATTACTATTATTACTAAGATAAAAATTAAATAGTATAATACCTATAAAATTCCATTTAGGAAATATCTAAAAGTTCCTAAATTAAAATATTAAAAGTACTAAAATAAATAAAAGTCTTAGATAAAGAAATGAAGTGACTCTTGTTTAACTGCCCCATTGACTGAAAATCTTGTCTATAAAGTCTCAAGCCAAGCAGAGGCTTGGGGATCTCATTTATATTTTTGGATTCATTATTCTTCCTACTGATTCTCAAGAGAATTCTTAGAGAAAATTTCCCTAAGAGGAATAAGGAGAACTGATCCATACCCGATATACTAATTAGGGCAACCTCACCTTAGGAGCTCTAAGATACTTGCACGTTGGAAGCAACTCAAGGGGATCCAGATTAAAACCAGGAATGGTTCCGGGTCATGGTTTCGTGGAACGTGGTAGTTCCCAAGTGATTCAATCATTTATACAGAGGTCAGATCTACCTGTGAATTGTTAATGCTAGGTAATTGAGTTTGTAGGTTTTATCCATTAAAGGAGCTTCACTTTTCACGTATGAGGCTTTGGACTTCCTATTTCAATTCCTAGAATAAGTGTTGGTTAGATTATGCAAGGGTTTATATTATATGTTCTAACCCTATGTGCTAGTGCTTTTCCTTGTCAAATTCTTTTAGGGTTTACATATTAAATTATTAACCCTACGTTGGAAATTATTTCCTGTGCTAGAATTATCAAAGGTTTTGTTCTTTTAGTTTTACTTCTGTAATTTAATTCTTGTTCAAATATTTACCCAGGGTTTTGGTTCTTTTCATATTACTTCTTTATTCTCTTTCACAGCCTAAACTTTTTTATTTTACAACTTAGGTTTTATTTCTAAAAATAGTTCCTATATACTTTATTTGTTTTAGGAACCCTGTTGGCAGATTACATATTGGAAGTAGAGCTTTGTTTATAAGTAAATGATAGCTTCGGGTCAAGATTTAAATAAAACTAATTATATATTTTAATAAACTGATATAATATAGTATAATCTAGTAAATACTTTATATATTATATCAGGTATAATACAGACCTATAAAATACTAATTTAAAACTATATTATATGCACAAGTATTCTTTATCTAAGAATAACCATAAAATTCAAGTAACTAAGCTAACATAAAACCAGGGAAGACCTCTCAGGTTCTGTATAAATAAACTCATGCTAATAACCAAGAAAAGCATTCAACACTTTCCATTAACCAAATAAATATCACAAATCAATTAACATTCCAAGTATCGAGACCATATAAGTGGTCCACGATTTATAACATTAATACTATCTAACTCTCTAAAAAGCATAGGTAGTAAAGATATTACCAATGTTATAAAACCATTGCATAAATAACCATTCAAACCATCTAACATTATAATCTACATGATATAAATCACATACCATAAAATATACTTTCCACACTAATAAAACTATAAATTATTAATTGCACAATAATCATTTAAGAACTCAAGTTCATTGAACAAAGGTCACAGGATCGAATCATGTAGGTATTTAATGCCCAAATCGTATCCATAATTACCACTTACCAGCCTTCACCACTATACCTGTCCCAGGATCGAATCCTCCGGGTCCCTTTCCTTTACAAAACCAAAGTGACATTTTCCAGTAGGATTCGATGTCCATTTCTACCTCTTATCAACACTTTGCAATAATCAAAAGCCATGCTACATACAAAGTATATACACGAGATGAAACAATAATAAACAAAATTATTTACATAGAGGTCATAAGACCAATTATAATTTATACACGTGGTAATATATGGCTTTGGCCTCATACAAAACCCAACAGTTAACTAAAATAATTATCAATGATTAAAACCCTGTCAACGAGCTAACCAACAACAACGTTTTCCAACCCAGGGATTACAATTATAGTCAGTATTACATTCCATTTATGCATCAGAAAAATAAAGAGTAAGTATGCACCCGTTTATGCTATCACAACTACAATGGTGAGTGTGAATGCCATTCACTGCATGGACCCAAGCCTTAATGATGCCACCCACTCTCATCCTTACCAACAAAGTAAATAACGAAGGAGAATTCATACAATCCAGAAGAATTTCAACCATAGAAGTCAAATGCAACTTATATTTCATAAAACCCATTCATTATAATCCATAAAAGAGTATTTACAAATTTTTTATTTGTGGCCTTGCACCATTGCGAGAAATGGTGCTGCCCATGGCTAGTTTCATAACCAAAACATTAAATCATAAATGCACAGATCTTGTCATGGAGTTACCTAGGTCTCTTTCGATACAAAAAGTGTTAATAATAAACTCGTTTACATCTAAATGATTCAGGCCTGAAGGAAAAATGAAAAACACAACTAATGAAACCCTAATTCCTATAGCATTCCAAACCCATAGCTCTTTTAAGTCATGGTTAAACCCCCAAAACCCAAACACATCCTTTGGAACCAGACTCAATAAAAATCAACCATCAATGAGTGACAACTCAGACATAACCATGAATCCAAGAGGTGATAAGTGAATACTTGTGCAACAGGATTATTGTAAAGGTATGGCTTGTTTACGACCTTTCCCTCAAGCAACGAACTACGTTTTCCCTTGCCACTCCTAGAACCTACAACCACTGAATGAAATCCACGATGAGAAGTATGATGTGTAAACAAAATAATCAAGCAACTAATGTTGCGAAACCAAACCACGATCTGACTTTCCTACTAGGCCATTGAAACCATTTCCTTCATACTGAACCATAGTAGAGATAAAATATAAATGCTATGAAATGACCAGACTAACACTTGTGCCAATCCCTAAGCTTGATTGCCTATCTTCCCAAGGAGCATTGAAAGCACCACCTTGGCCACCATTAATGCACACTAGCCCCATATTTGTATAGTCTATGGACTATGTCATAACATTTCCACCCCAAATTAACATATGGTTTAAAACTATTACATGCATCGAATACTTTAGGATTTAAGCCCTAAAACCATGGGATATTTTTTTAAGCCAAATTTTTTACAAAGTAATACAAACTTTAAAATGAACATGTAATAAAAATATGTTAGGATATGAATAGGTCTTAAAACATTTACACCATAAGTAAATAAGTAGCACTTAAGTAATGAATCAGTGCCTTGTATATAATAACTGTTGTAGGACCCTATCACTATAAACACATTGTAATAATCACAATTGTAAGCAGTGTAATGATCGATATGATAGATATGCCAAGATGTGCGCTAGTAACTCAAATGTTCGGCTTGTCATTCAACTTCTTATAATCATTTTCCCAACACTAAGTGAACCTGCACATAAAAAGGAAGAAGTGCTTTAGTTCAACAGAACTAAGTAATCCCTCTAGGACAAGTAGAAACTATTACCTCTCAGGTAGTTACATGGGAGAACTATTCTTACCACTCCACCTCATTATCCATTAACAAGGTTAAGTCAGAATCATTTTTATGACAGTAAAAACATGTGAAAATCATTGAAGCACATAATCAAAGTATCGGGCATACATAGAATTGTGTAACCATAATAATAGTGTATTAATCAACATTACTACATCATAATTAAACACAATAATAATCATATCGAAAAGTAAGGAAGCAAGACATAGGAACAACTTATGACGAAACAAGCAGTATAAATAGAGTACGACATATTCTGCAAGTCCAATAATGTCTAGCATAGGTAGTTTTGACTAGACTTCTATTTTTATTTTTGGGAACATTACATAAATATTAAATAATTTAAAATCAATATCATCAAACAAATATCAAAAAATCTATTTGGAATGCACACACATACTCTCTCTCTCTCTCTCTCTCTCNCCAAGAGGATTCTATGAAGAATATGATAAGGCACAGATTTGTGTGGCATATAGGAGGAATTGGTGGGAAGATAGGTATTTGTGGAAGGACTATAAATATATGTAGATAAAGTTATATATATCAATATTTCCTATTATTTTTATTTTATTTCTCATCCCACCCAAATAAAATAAACCACAATATTTATATTGCTATGTCAAATTAAAAAAAAAACTATGAACCCTTAATACAAGGAAATATATATTTTTAGATTTTTAGGAATATTCAAATCCCCAATATGAATGGACATGATATGATATTTACTCAGTAGTGAACCCCCCATAATTGTATGTCATGTCTCCACATTTTGAGAACTAGAAGTGTTGACCTTTCCTAACACCTACGGGTCAAAAGATGCATTAAATAATTAACCTAGGAAATTTTATTAAAATGTTTTTTAGGAGGCATGTAATTGGTTATATTAATTGTCGTTATTAATTATTATGCAAATAATTATCTGGAAAATAAGTTTCCATGTCAGGAGGGAACACTTGGGAAATTCAACTTGCGAAGGCGGAAAATAGAAACTATCATAGGACTAACAAAATCTAACAAAAAGAAGTTCGACATAAAATAGGAAACCCTAGGCCAAAGGAGCGTGAAGTTTCCATTTGGAGGCTCATTCAAAAAAGCTAAACTGCAGAAATTTTCATAAGGAAAAGAAAAATCTCTTGGCCAAAGGAGGGCATGTTTTCCGATCTGAGGTTTAGTTACAAAAGCACACAGTGCATAAAATTTGTAATAGGAAAAAGCAGGTAGCTATGGGCCAAAGGAGGTCATAGTTCCTAAATTTAATGAATGTGGATGACAAGAAAATATCTCTCTTGTCCCATACATGCTAATTTCTCAACAAGGGCACACAATGTGGCTAAAGATAGGGTTTTAGCAAGGTAATATTTCTCAGCAAGTGATTGACTTGTCCAACAAGTCAGCAGAGGTTAATTTAAAGACAATTTGAGCTCCATTATTTAGTTTTGGATGTTTATTATTTTGATATGGATGAATTTAAGGATCCCTGCTAAGTTCTGTGCCTCATTTTCTTGGGAGATGTGACCCAAGGCTCTCATTCCCTCTCTTATCCTCCCATCTTCTCCCCTTCTCATTGTAGATTATACTAGAGATAAGGAGCATCCACTCTGATTTGATTCATTATTTTTTACCAGGCTCCAGCTATCCATTACTATGTATCATATTTCATTAACATGTCCATAAGTTTCCAAGTATCTAAGGGTTAAAAAATCCATGTCCTTCCTCAAATTTTGTCTTAAAATTACACCGTAATCATGCAGAGTGTTATATTTCATTAATGAGAGTAAGTTATACTTTATTGGATGAAATATTAGATCATAAACATTATTTTTAAATTTTATTCCAATCTAATTCAATATGGCCGAGTTTTCCCCGTTTTAGTCAACCTAGTCTAGATTTGCATTGGAAAATGACTTGTTTTCCTGTAACTTGCATATTTAGAATCGAATGACTCAAATTATCACCATTATTTTTATTATGAGTAATTATAATAAAAATATAAGTCTCCCCAAGTCCAAAAGAGAGAATTTGTAACCCCCTTACCTTATTTGGAAAATCCTAAAGATGGAGTTAGTGAGTTGCCTTGTGAGATAGTCTCGCCTCTACAACTTGCAGAATCATTTAATTTTCCTATGATCTGTTATAAACCTGAATAAAAATTTGATTTCTCTCTCATAAAATTATAAAATATCCTTATTCATTTTACACAAACCTCTGGTTGTTTGATTTCAAAAATTCTTCCTAATTGCACGGTTGGGTAACCCAGAAGCATGTGAGTAGGTTTCAGCGGAGCTGATTCTGAAACTTAGATAGTACCCAAGTTAAATGTGTTAAGGAATATACTTTATAATTCCTAAATTTTCCTTGATTTCTCCCAACAGCCTGCTTCCCTATTTGCAAAAGTATCAGCCACTTTCGCTTATTTGCTTAGTTTCTAGAGTTGTCAGATTAAGTGCAAATTTTCTTATAAAGTTTTTGTTAAAATTACATATTTGGGATATTACACTATAACCAGCAAATAAACATGAGCATGTTACAAATTTGGATGTCATTCTCAGTTAGCCATGGTTTATCATAATCTAAGGCATGGGCATGATGAATTCGATGAAAAGTCTGAAACATACACATAGGCATAAGAATGTCATGCCAACATGGGTGGAGGTTTGTCCATAGTGGCATGAAACACGCACATGTTTTGTTTAAGATCAAATCTGGATTCTCCCCAAACATAAATGTGTGTGTGTGTTATAGGTATATAGAATGGACACACGTTTTGTAATACTATATCGTGTGCATGATTTTTAAATTTACAGTTTATTATTTTTTCAATTATAACAATATTTTTATTATTTCATCTCTCTCACCCAGCCCCCTTCCCCCTAACTCTTAATAGCCCCCATCATCTTCTCCATACCTCTAAACCCCTCACCTATCTCTCCCTAACACACCATTGTCTCATTCATTCTCTGTGTGTGTGTGTGTGTGTGTGTGTGTGTGTGTGTGTGTGTGTGTGTGTGTGTGTGTGTGTGTGTGTGTGTGT
>LPNX011052147.1:198000-239658 GCA_001517045.1 Pseudotsuga menziesii
TCTTACTAACCCCTCCCCCCTCTCTCCATCCTTCCACCCTAACTCTTAATAGCGTTGATGATGCCATCACCAAGTATGAAAATATAATCATGATACTTAAACTTTCGAAGAACAAAATCCAAGGTGGGACATCTTTGAAAAAGTTGTCCCATGAAAAATGGAATACGATAAGGATCATTGTAAAACCGTCCTTCAATATCAACATACATTGGTATCATCATGAACATTATATCAAATTTTAATTTTCTAGGAGGCCCGGTATTAACATTAAAATATTCCCAAATCCATTTAAAATCCATGTCTTTTCCTCTTGTCCCACTGCTTAACCGATGGAGTTTCCAACCATCCGCGCTCGAGGAATCACTGCATCTTAGCTACCATATATATCTGCTCTCATATCCATTTAAAGAAAAAGAGGAAGCATTTACGAAATTTCCCATCTTTTGAAAATGCGAGAGTCTTTGTAATGTCCCTTTTTGAATTGTTATTAAATGACCAATTTTTCACTTTTTTCCCAATTTCGACCTTTGACTAGTTTTGATTTCTAGGTAGATCAAAATTGGTACAAGTAATCCCAAATATTCAAAAAAGGTATATTACTCATATTAAAGTTTGAAAATTATTTTTAGGGAATGTTTATGACCCTTTAATGGCTTCTGCAAACTTGTTTAAGATTTTGGTTGAGCTAGGAGTTTTGACTAGTAATTTGGGGTTCTAATTCCTTCATAGTGAATACTAAAAGTGGATTCCCAAATGCACTCAATCCAACTCAAATTTCTGAATGAAATAAGTGGACATGTAAATTACATAAATATGAACTCATATGAATCGCCATTCAACTTTTAATTCTTGCTATAACTCCCTTAAATCATATGCAAAAAGACTAGTTTTAGCCTTGCGGGAAATGATAGGAAAAATTTTCCAAATGGTATGAAACTCAACCAAATAAATCCAAATGCTTATGTACTGAACATTAGAATCCATGTAATCCATCAATAAAATTTCATTCATCCATAAACCATCAGTAATTTACTTATCCATTCGAATATATCAACATTATATTGGTTCACAATAAGGTAGTGTTGGAATATAATAAACCCACACACAACTTAGGATAAAATAATTAATAATTACTTGATTAATTATTCACCCACTAGCTTAATTAGTTGACATCCACTTGCACCTTAAATTCAATGCATGCCACCTATATCCTATGAATGATTTATTTCTGATTCTGGGTTCATCTAGAATTAGTATACAGGACCATATAGCAGATTCTGCTTTTTCTGCTTTTTCTGCTTTATCCTGCTTTTCTATGGATAAGATAAAAGCTAGTCAACTAGGAAACTGGGTGCTTTTGTTTCCAACCCATCCTCCATTATTTTTTCTCCATTAGCATTTTATTTCCATCTCCTTGACAACTCACTCATGCTTTTTCCAACTCGTGAGGTGCTTGGTAGATTGGAAAGTGCTTTATGGGGTTTATCATAATTAGTAAGCCTGATTTTATGAGCTATCTTGAGTTGTCTTCATGCAACTCCTTTTTCCTTTATAAGGATGTATTACCTATGTAATAATATCAATTATCATTTATTGATCATTCATTAATGTGTGTTCATTAATTCTTCTTCTTCTCTCGTTATGCTAATTCTCTACAATTCTCTGTGAGGTTAATTGTGTGCTTAGATCCTTAGCCAGTTTATGAAATTCCTTATGCCATCAAGGCCTTAGAATTTCTACATGGTATCAGAGCTAAGGTTCTCAAAGTTCAAGTTCTACATGATATTAGAGCTGAGGATATCAAAGCTCTACATGATATCAGATCTTTGAGAGTTCATAAATTAATCCTCCTTTTCAGATTTGCAGGTTTATTTTGCAGGTTCAACTTCGAATGGATTCAAGAATATCAGTTACTCTTCTTTCTTCATTCACATGCTATTCAGAGTGGAAACTGAAGATGATTTCATATCTAAAGAGACAAGGTCTCTATGAGATATCTATTGGAGCTGGTGAAGAATCTTATGAAGAGCCAAGTGACTGGTTGAATGAATGTGACAGAGCAATTGGAGCTATGTGCCTATCTATCTCTCCATGCATGGGCTACCTTATTGATTCTATTGATTCCCCAAAGGATCTCTGGACAACATTGGATAGAGTTTTTGGAAAGGACAATGAGGATCCTTCTAGCTATGTGGAGAGTGCCTCTAGCTCCTCAATGATTTCTCTCTCTCAAGATGTCTTGACCTCTATAGTCTCTGATGAAGTTGATCATGAAGAAGTGACTAATGCTATTGTTATTGCTATTGATGATTCACTCACACATTCAGTGTTATCTATGTCTTCTATCATGGATTCTGAGATCCATATGCCAGACCTCTCACACCTTATGCATGCCTCTCCTCTTGATGGTGCGCAACCCAGTTATTTCCAGGATGCTTGCTTAGCCAAATCAAGTCCTTCCAGTGTTTTTCCACTTACCATACTTGATCCCATGCACTTCTGCAGATCCTCCATTGTTCTTGGCACTCATTCTCAGAGTGTCCTTGAAGATCTTGAACATCACTCTCTTTCCTCCTCTCATTATTCTACCATAGAGGATTCTTTACCAGTATATTCCATGAGTCTACTGTTGTGCCTTTTTTGTGATCTCTTGGATTCTTTGGAAGATAGATCAACCCATGGAGCCCATGCATTCGCACTCTTTGATCCATTTCCTTCTCTATGTTCCTACATGATCACTTGCACACATCCTCTCTGTGTAAATGAAGATGGAGACATGATACACTCGCTTGGACAGGTATTCCACCTATCTAGAGCTCATTTCATCTCTACTGGTTCAAATTTCAAGTCATATCATCATCTTGGAGCTGATTACAAGTCTCAAGATCCTTCAATATCGCCTTCACATCATTGGATTTCAGTTGTTCTACATGGTCCCAGGTTCCATCCTGCAGCTATCCTTGATCCAGGTGAGCAGATTATCTTCTTCCCAAGAAGAATATTCCTCCAGACATCAGCATTTAGTTTGGAGCAGCAGCAACACCAGCAGTTCAACATTTTTGGTATTGCTTTTCATGTCCTTCTTGAGGGAGGATTTTCCCCTTGAGGTTTTGCCTCTTTCCTCATTTCTTTGGATAAGATAAATTGTAAAAGGGTGACCATAGACTTGTTGCTCGGCCCTATATGCATCCATTTTTTTTTTTCATACCATCATAAAGTGAGGCTTATAGGGGGGTGTTGGAATATAATAAACCCACACACAACTTAGGATAAAATAATTAATCATTACTTGATTAATTATTTACCAACTAGCTTAATTAGTTGGAATCCACTTGCACCTTAAAGTCAATGCATGCCACCTATATCCTAGGAATGATTTATTTCTGATTCTGGGTTCATCTAGAATTAGTATACATGACCATATAGCAAATTCTTCTTTTTCTGCTTTTTCTTCTTTATCCTGCTTTTCTATGGATAAGATAAAAGCTAGTCAACTAGGAAACTGGGTGCTTTTGTTTCCAACCCATCCTCCATTAGTTTTTTTCCATTAGCATGTTATTTCCATCTCCTTGACAACTCACTCATGCTCTTGCCAACTCATGAGGTGCTTGGTAGATTGGAAAGTGCTTTATGGGGTTTATCATAATTAGTAAGCCTGCTTTTATGAGCTAGCTTGAGTTGTCTTCATGCAACTCCTTTTTCCTTTATAAGGAAGTATTACCTATGTAATAATATCAATTATCATTTATTGATCATTCATTAATGTGTGTTAATTAATTCTTCTTCTTCTCTCATTATGCTAATTCTCTACAATTCTCTGTGAGATTAATTGTGTTCTTAGATCCTTAGCCAGTTTATGAAATTCCTTATGCCATCAAGGCCTTAGAATTTCTACAGGTAGTGGGGAAATGACACTTTTTATTTATTGTTTAACATTTATACATGAAATATTTTGGGTATTTCAACCTGAGAGTATTATTAAATTTCAAATACATAAATAACAGTCCAATCATCCTTAAACCATCAGTATTTTACTTATCCATTCGAATCCATCAACATTACATTGGTTCACAACAAGATAGCAGGAAATGGAACTACTTCTTCATTGATTGATGTTTTTACATAAAATATTCCAGTATCTCAAACTCATAGTCTTATAAACTTGAATTACAGACAATTTACATCGGAACATAAAATAATTGGGCATTAGAATTGTAATACTCCAAAATTTTATAAAAATTTAAAATTTTTCCTATGACATTAAATGTTTACAATCGTTGCTTAAGATGGACATTTAACTATTAATAGTTAACAACATAAAGCTCTAACTAATTTCTTTGATTATTTACTTTATCTGCATACTTAATTATTTTCTTCCAAATATTAGTATTAAAGGTTGATTTATAAGGTGATGATCTGAAGTAACATGAGCTGAAAACATTTGTTTGTTTACTAGGTACTAAAGTTTTATTTTACTGTTTGTAATATGAAGGAACTTCAGTACATGACCAAGGTTTACTTATCTTTCTAGCTAATGCAGTGAAGTGATGCCTCCTTTATAGGACTTTTTACAAGTAAGACGTTTTTTAAACCAATTTCAGGATCGAGGCTAAATTATTTCAACTAGCATAACTAAAAATGCTAGTATAGTTGTTTAGGTTACAGCTTTGATAAAAAAATGAGGTATCGTCGAAACTTTAAAAAATACTTTTTATTTACTTAATTGTAAGTGTAGGTATTTGGAAAATCCAAGCATAAATATAGTTGATCTTCTAACTAGTTTCAATTATCCTTTTTTATCGTGCTTTCATTAATTTATTATCATACTAGGTCCTATATACAATTCTATAGAAAGATAATTTTGCAATACGAGGTCAAATGATACATCATTAATTGATACCATGGTAATTCATATGTATTTGTCTCAACATATATTCAAATGTTATATAAACTAGAAAAATCTAAGTCTAGGCATAGTTATAAAGTATAAATGTTGCTATTTAAACATACATGGAAGTAATGCTTTGATGCAGAAAACAGTCCTGCTAAATGCTTAGGTATTGACTAGGTGGATATGCCATAAGATAAACATTATATCATTAAACAAGTAGTATTTATGCTTTGTGTAAGGAATGATGAGATCATTTCCTGAAGAATCTATCTAACCTAGCCTTTGCATGACCTTCATCTCCCAAGGAAATATTATGTAAAAATTATTACCGTAGATAAAATAAAACTAATCTATAATACTCTTACGAAAAATCATGCTACATATCTCTATACTTGAAATCTTATAGATATAAGCATTTTAAACCAATGTAATATCATAGGTTTTCAAAAAGTATTTTTGCAAGATCTAAAATTTATCACAAAATGTTTGTTTATAAAGTTAACAAGAATAAAATTCTTTTGCACAAGTTACTACAAATTACATGGTTCTTAAAACATAGTTGTAATCCCTAGTTATGCAAAGACTACAACCAATAACATTTTTCTATAAAATTATACTATGCATCTTATAATATAAATATATTGATCGATTTTTTAATGAGTTTGTAACCAAAATTTATGTAAAACCTTTTTATGTCCAGGATGCTCTAGGGATTTTAAACTATAACGCAAAACCCACAACTCAAAACATACTGAACTTCACATGGTTGATGATTGATGGTTATTTTTTTTTTTTACTTTGGAAGTTCACTAGATATGTCTCCCAAAACTCTAAAATTCCGCATTTAACCTATCTTTTACTATTGTGGAGAGAGATCCACAGGTTCATGGATGCATGGGCCTTGATGCCATTCCTTTATCTCTGCATGTACAAGCCTTCCCTACCATTACATTTCTTCTGTGTGTGAGATATTCGTCGCCATTTCTTTTCCTCTACGAGGGTTTCCCTTTGTGCTTTTGTTTAGTCATGAACTCTGTCTGAGTTACCAGATTGTTTTTGGTTTTGTTTTCATCATGGTTTTGTTTGATTGATTAAACCATTTCATTGAGTCTGGGATTACCTGTCTCTCTTTCCCAGTTTCCAAGGTACGAGGGGTTTTCACTTGGTTGAAAACGCTCTGTATTCAAACTATTGTGCGGCTGGTGGTGAAACTTCTCCAGGTAACTCATGTTTTACTTACTTACATTTGCCATAAATTCATAAGTTTTTTTTATACAAAAAAAAACTTATCCAATCTTCAATGGATGTGCAGGTCTATCTACAAGCAGAGTTTCCAGACTGCGAGCTAGAATATTTTGGTGAAGACAGGTCTCCAAGCTCCTTCAGAAACTAGGTAAGCCTCGGTCCTTTCCTGAGGTTTCCTCTGCTATGGTGTGAGGGTTCATGGGTGATATTGTTTCACTTGGTTTGAGAACCACTTGGTTGTGGCTATGATGTACTATGTTTGTTTGGGAAGGTCATATGGCCATGACTTGAATGGTTCGATGAAATTCTTATGAATCCTGTTTGGCCATAACTTGATTACTGTGACTAATGTTGGGACAAACCATTAGGTCGTAACTTAATTGGAAACTGCAGTGGTTTTATTTATAAATTCAGTTAGGGTTTTAAATTTTTTACTTGTTTAATGTTAGCTGTAAGGCTCAATCAGTGGGTGGTTAAGACTGATAAATGATAAAGACAGTTTGGTTTTGAAAAGGCCCTATGTTATTTTAATACAATTTGCAATCTTTTGAAATTTCAGTTTTTGATTCTACGGTGTTTACATTCATAAAAGAAAATGTATTTTATTTATAGATTAATATAGGTTTTTATTATTATGAAATGTTAGTAAAGATGTAAGTTTTCTTGGTAGAAGGGTTCAACCCCATGACATGGTCTAATTTGTTATTTCCATAATTAGTTTTTAATTTGAATATTAAAACTCTATTTATTCTTAGTAGAATTCTACTTTACTATGTAAAATCGATTTGGTTTACTTTATTTATATTTCCTTATTTTATTGCAATATATTATAATAAACAGTATATTATTGTTTTTTGTGAAATTATTATTTAGTATAAGGTATTTATGATATAGGTAATGTAATTGTAAAAATAAATAATTTTTCTTAAAGTAATTTGTCATGTCCCCTCAAAGTGTCTATTAAAGTATTGACCATGCTGGACTCCTAGGGGTGGGGCTCAATTTGACATTAATTATTATTCCTAGGGAAAATTTGTACTAATTAATTAAGTAAGGCATGTATCTAAGTTTAATTTTCCATTTAAATTATTTATGCTAATTGATGAGGTGTAAATAAGCTGCCTTGTTAGGTGGGGTGCATTGGAAAAGTCTACTTGCCAAGGAAGGAAAGAGGAAACACTATGACAAAAGTTTCCATAGGAAAAAAAGGGGAAAGTACCTAAAAGCAGTAGAAAAGCAGTTAGAGATAAAAGTAGGAAATTTTTACAAAGGAGGGTGCAGTTTCCTCTTAGATAACTCAGAAAAGATGTAAGGGAAAAAATAGGAAATTCTAGGAAAGGGAAAGCACAGTTTCCTTTTGGGGACTCAGTTGGAAAAGCTCAAAGCTATCATAAACAAAGCAGCAAAATTTTGGCTAAGGAGGGCGCATTTGCTAATTTAGGAGATGAGTTGGACTTGGAAACTTTTACACATTGTCCTACTTTCCAAATTACCCAAGGGAGGATCCTATGTGGCTAAGGTTAGGGTTTGTTGAGGATTGAATTTCTCTCACAGGTCACCTTGGGTCCCCACTTGCTAAGCAGGTCACTCAAAACTCTATTAAAGAATAATTTGACCCCATTGACTCATTTTATATGTTTTTATATCGTGTTTATGGTATGTGAGCATACTCTCTGAGTGTTGTGCCTCAAACCGTTGGGTGATGATCTCCAAAATCCTCCTCCTTTCTCTTGCATTCCCTTCTCTATATATTGCAGGTATATGGAGTGCTAAGTTCAGCAATTGAATCTCATTCTAGAATTATATAGCAGCCTTTATCACCTACAGGTTGAGATCTAGTGAATTCCCTGCTTCACCTATACTCACAGCCCTCTTTGAGTGAGGATTTGGGCCTCTGTCCCATCATTTTGGAGTCACCTTTGTATTGGTCAGTTGTCATATGAATTGTGATATATGAACAGATTATAAATCTTTTATTTCATTTTAGCAAGTCAAAATATATCAATAATTAAATATTACCTTCCTTATTGCACATTAAAAGCTTGTTTTGCAAACATATGGGGGTATTTTGATGAATTTTAGTGCAATCAAGATTATATGAAGTTGTGGTAGTGATTGAGTGGGTTATACATGTTAAATGGATTTTTATTTATCTATTTCATATTTAATATCAGTACAGAAATCAATCTGCAATAATTTATGTGCTTAAAATCATAACCTTGCTAGAAAGCTAGTTTTAAATAACTAGATTTTCCATTTCTTGCAAAAATAGAGTTTTGTAAACCCAAAATTCGATATATAAGTTTCAGTGGGTCACTGAAATTCCCCAATTACCATAAATAATTCTTGAACCCATTTTCATTGTGACCGTACTTCCTTTTGGAGCCTTCCACTATGCAAGGTTTCTCTAGGACAAAACTACCTATTTTTCCCAAATTGATCCCAAACTGTTACAAGCTGTTAAAAGTGCTATAAATAGTTTATATACTTATTTTGTGACTGAATATAATCTCTGCACCTTTCCTAATACACCGGTCAAAATATGGATTGATATTCGCTAGTTTCACGGTTTGGTGACCCAGCAGCATGAAAGTAAGTTTCTGCGGTGGACTCCAAAATATCAATGGTCCCATATCTAAATTTGTTAGAGAAATTTATTTCCAAATATTCATTCACTCTTTATTTATCTCCTCTTCCCACTCTTCCTCTGCAAAATTTCCCTGAAGAAACCCCTATTTTGCCCAATCCGAGAAGGCTCTGTGTGAACCAATTAAAATTTTGGAATTGCTTAGTTAAAAATTACAAAATTAAAGAGTTCAGGTATGCACACCAGACTTAGGAAGTCACAGTGGTATCAGAGCACTTTCCTCCAATCCTTTGGAAAGAAGGCTCTCTGTTGACTAACATTGCAGATTAGTAAGTCAAAATTGGAACGATGAGGTTGCTACCAGTGATTGAAGAAGAAGAGTCGATCTATGTTAATGATGGATTGCAAATTTAAAGGGACCATGATGTTTACTTTTGTGAAGTGAGGAGTATGGATACATAATGGTTGAGCCATCAATAGCCAATATTAAGAAGGATCTAGCAAAGATGATAGATGCAAGTGAAAACTTGCCCCAACACTACAAAGAGTATCTTGCATTGGGGGGGAATATTTGTAAATTTATTCCTTTCAAAGATTATTTTTATTTCCAATTTGGATTTTATCCCAAGGATGTGGATGATAATTCTTTCAATGGAATCAAATAATCTGTAGAGGAACCAAGATGTTCCAACTATGTGAGTAAGGAAGAAGGAAAGAAAATCCAAAATAGAAGATGCAGCAAAGACATATGTTGGTCCAAGCATTATAAGATTGTTTGGTTTTTCTTTTAGTAGATCTTCCAAAAGTGGTGACAGGAGTACTATTCTAGAGAATGAAGTTTCATCAACTTTCTTGGAGAAGAAAGAGCCACTGACAAGCCACCTTTCAAAGGAGAAGGTCATAAACTTTCTAGAGGAAGAAACATGTAGTGCTTCTAATGGAAGTATTGATGAGGAAAAAGAAGAAGGGTATGTTGGTCCAAACTATCTGGATGGGAAGGATGAAGAGGAGGATAAATTCCAAAATCCATTCTCAATCCTGGAAAAAGGATATGATTCACTTAGTTATTCAAGTGGTCAAGGAAAATAAAACATCAATGAGGTGAAGTGAAAATAACCACGAGGTGGTTTCATAGGTGAAGGAGTTGAAGATGAAGGAACTTCAAGTTTTTGGGTGGGTGATATCCATATCATTGCTCAAGTTTTTGGCTCATGTATGGGTGGTGAGGCATATTTTGGACCATATCCAAAAGAGGTACAAAAATCAGATTTACAGTCACATCCTGAGCGACGAAGTGAAGAAGAAAACAAGGCCACACCACTCAGATGTGAACCAGAAAAATTGGTGGAGGAACAGGCCACCTTAGTATCACATCAGAAAGATGATCAGGTGAAAAACATGGACAGTAACATATCTAATTTTTTTTAGCATCCATGTACACCCACAACTATATGATCCATGGGGAAGGAAAATACTTCACTTGTATTTGAGGACTGCAAGATGAAGGACAATTGTGAGAGAGTTGAAATTACTCCTAGGTTTTCCATTGTTGATCATAAAACCATTGCAAAGGAGCGTGATGTTTTCAACAGTGGTGAGAGATATTTTATATCATATCCAAAACAAGAACATATATCATATATAAATACATCATCAAAACTACCCAATTAAATGGAATGCAAGCCCCCACCATTCGGGTGTGAACTAGTAAAGTTGAAGGAGAAAAATATGATGCAGAGAGATGAACACAATTCAGAATTTTGGACTCTCTTGCAGCATGATGAAGCTGAAATGCCAAGGCATGATATTGTTTTTAATTCTTGTAAATATAACATGCCATTCCAGCCTTCAAAGATACCCTCCCACTTCACACCATGGAAGTGATTTTGCAGAAAATTCAAAGTTGACTTGTATGATGAGAATGAGTTTTGTGTTGTGGATCCATGCAACAAGAAAAGTAGTTATATATGTCAGTTGTTATAGGAAGAAACCTTGGTGCAATATCTTCTTTGTGAGCCACATAATTTGAGTGGACCACTTAAGGAGGACAAAGAAAGGCTTAAGGCAGCCTTGAAAAACCTTGTTGACATCAATGCCTTGGTGTCTAGATGTTGTTGGAAAGATTCTAGAGGAGAAATGGAAGGAGAAGCCTTTCTGAAGGAGTGCGTAGCACTAAAATAAGAAATGTCCAAGATGAAGGAGAGCTATATGAACCTACTGCCTAATGGATACCATATCCTCATAATTGCTGAAATGTATCACTGTGCAGTCAAGAAGGAAGAAGAAGAAGAAGTAGAAAGTCTCACTAATAAGTTAGAGATCACTAATGACTTATTGAATAGCACAAAAATATCCCTTAAATAGTCAAAGTTGTAGATCTATTAACCTCAAAATGATTTGAATATGTCACACCTTTCATGTTTCATGGGAGAAAAGTTTTTAGGGATAATTGAGGGACCTCATGTGGAGGACAACCATGAGGGAGGAGAAAATTTGTAGGTGTTTGTAAAGAGCCTCGATGAAGATTATTTTGGCCAAGAACCTGTTGGTATGCAGAATGGCATAAAGGAGTTCTCAGCTATGAGAAATATGACTGAGGAAATTTGAAGTGAATCAACAAGCAAACATGATCATCTATTCAAGGATTGGGTAACTAAAATTATAACATAAATAGAGGATAAACAATGTACTAGAATTTATTGCACCGGTAAAGGGTTGTCTACAACATATGATTGGGAAACAAATACATTACCCAACAGAGACAAAATCACCTTCACATTAAACTAGTTGAGAAAGCAAGAAAATAAATTAACCAACAGAGACAAAAACACCCTCACATTAAACTAGTTGAGCAAGCAAGAAAATAAATTACTCAAGACAAAAAAAATTCCCTAATATAAAACCAGTTGAGAAGGAAAGAAATTAAATAAACATAGAGAGAAAAATCACCCTCACACCCATTTGGTTGAGCAAGTAAGCAATTAATAAACATAAAGAGCCAAACATGCCTTTATATTCATCTAGTTGAGTAGAAAAAAATTAATAACACAAAGATCAAAAAACAACCTCACCTTCATCTAAATGAACAAGCAAGTAAATTAGCAAATCCATAGAGCCAAAAACTCCTTCTCCTTCATCTTAATGAAATCACAAGAAACTTAACAAACCCAAAGGGCCAAAAATGACCTCACCTTCATCTAAATGAATATGCAAATGAATTAACAAAGAAAAAGGCCAAAACACCCTCACATTCATCTAAATAAAAAAGAAAATATATTAACAAATATAGAGAACCAAATACACCCTCACCTTCATCTAAATGAAGAGGAAAGCAAGTTAACAAATCCAATGGGCGACAAATACCCTCACATTCATCTAATCAATAGGAAAATGAATTAACAAAGCCAAAGGGACAAAAACGCTCTCACCTTCACCTAAATGAACATGTAAATAATTTAAAACGTGCATCACATATATTATAGTTATACATAAACCAAAGGGCCATTTCTTTCACCATCTTGCATTCTAAAATAGTATAAATATAATCTACATATAAACATAGGGCCTGGACCCTTCACCACTTTTGCAACACTACAAAAGGAATATTATATATTGAAAAGTATGTAGATATTATTAACCTAAGGTTGTGCCCTACCATGTGGTCTTCACTCAGTGGAACTATGCCAGAGCACCTTCATTTATGGGATATTAAGGAATACCTAGCCAAATCATTTTGTTAATCCGCCTCCCAATACATATATCCAAATTAAAAAACCCTATTGTTATGATATATTTCCTATTTTTACTAAATACCCGTTTTGATACCCCACCAATAATTATAAATCACCCACACCCTACTTTGCACCCCCTTAATACCTACAATATATTGACCTTATTTTTCACTATTTAAAACCCCCCTTATGAATGAGCGTAACAATATATTGGTCAATAAGGTTAATTCCCCATGCGACTTACAAGATTTTTGCAAGCACAAAACAATAAGAATAAATTATATATAAATTTTAAAACAAGGGCTTCTCTTTGCTATCATCTAAGATTCATTGAGTAGTGAAATTTATCAACAACAGGATTCAATGATGGAGGAATAGGCTCCCTTAGGGAAGCCGTCCTCTCTCCTCCTTAGAAGACCAAAACCTAAAACTCCAAAGAGTTTCAAACATCCAAATAAAGGAAAAGGGAGTAGGAGAGCATGAGTAATGCTCCTCCCACTAACAAGTGCCATAAATTAATTAAATAATAAAAAACAAAAATTATAATGATAGCACATACCTATATTGTGATCCAAGTCGTCATTCTAATGAATTTTGTGAAGAATAACATTAATAATTAAAAACAAGGAGTTATTCCATCCACCAATGGAATGCTTAAACCAAAAATTACAACAATAATTAATAATTAATCAATAATGAAAACTACTACATTAACACATGGATAATATTTCTCCCCAAGTGACACTCCCACTAATCAATTAACTAGAGAGGTTATGATAATATTGACACCACGTGGCCTTACTGGCACATGCATGCACTAAATACTCATAATGAAATAATTATCATAATACAAATAAACATGTTTCATGTATAGAATAAAAATGAGGTTGGGGACAAGTGTCCCATTATCTAAAATTAGACAACCAGGTTACTTATGCTTGCCACCACCAAGTGGAATAAGAGACTTAACGCCACTTAATAACATATGAATAAATAATAATAATAATAATTTAAAATATAAAGAGTATTAGGTAATACTCATCATATATATTATTTTCTTCTTAGAAAATAATAATGTATACTTTTCATTTAATTATTTGCATACCAATCAATTATGTATATCTAAGATAATAACTTACATTTATCAACTAAGTCACCTAATTTAATATTTTTTATTTCTACTATATCTTGCACAAGAACTTAGCAAACTCCTTAGGTGAACTTATAATACCATTACTAGGCCTTTCATAACAACTACTAGTACTAACACTAGCAAACATAGGATAATAATACACTAACATAATCAGTATAGTAATAGTCTCACACTACTATTTGTAGACTAGTTAATACACTAATGTGTGATGTCGAAGCACCCAAGCAACCTGTAAGTACCACACAATGGGTTACTAGAAATATATGACACACTAGTAACACCAATACTAAAATTGAATCATTATTTCCACTAGAGAGTATGTGTCATGTAGGATTAAAATCTATCCCTACTATCAACATGTTTCTCTGGCCTCTATCCATTTCCTAGTGGATACTGTTCCCCCTTCATTACCATGGTCTCGCAAATCCATCCCTTGTGTTTGTTTTTCATGTCATCAGGTTCACATTTTATATTGCATCACCATGCTACCATAGACACATGGTCTAACATGACATGAAAATACTAGCAATACTACTATTTTCAAATGGTGGGGTCTTATTCTTGAGCTCCTAACCATGAATATTCACATATTCATACTTTTACACTTAGTCCCAAATACAAATGTGTGGACAATGGGTATTACATCCTCCCCTTTTTGAAGCAACAATCTCCTCGGTGTTGTCAATCTTCAAGATGTGTGTTCAACTCTTTGATCTATATAAACTCATCAACAACTTCTTCTTATTTATTTCACTCATCTCTGTTACAATTTCATGAAGTATTCAAGCTTTCACCATTCATCGTTACCTGTTATTCTCAACAAACAACATAAGGAACACATACATCCATATAATAAGCTTAATCAAAGGAATAATATATGGCAAGTAGTAATAACAAGTTACATATCTCCAGGACCATTGTCCTACCTTCTTCATATTTTTGTAGGAATTCTCCTTCATGGGATGACTATAGTGCATCCATTATGTCTCCATCACCATACTAGTGATGGTTTATCACAATACTTCTTGAAAGTATTTGTACACATCCTTCGATCATTCACAACTTCAAGACAAACTATCCACAAGTTACATCTTGAACCTCAATATATGCATGAAAATAAAAAAAAGATTTAATAGAATGATACTAATGATTACACATAATCTCATTATTTTTTCCTATTTGCACAATCTCTGAAACATATTTTCATTTTCCAAGCCTATTCTTTATAATGGTATGCATGTCACTCATCCATATTTTTTGTCAACAACTCAAAACATTCATGATTTCCATCATGAAACATTAGTCCACATGTACAACATATAGAGCAAGAATATACATGGTAGTCACCTCAAATCATCAACTATGCATGTCATTTGCACTTTACAATGGAAAATTACCATAACATACCACTCATTAGTCATCTTCCATGGTAGGTCCACATGACCCAGACCTCAATCATCCTTAATCTAAGGCAATTCACAATCTAGGGTGTCCCCCACAATTTGCTCAGAAAATAATGATCTTACAGGACTACCACAATTATTCTTATCATCAATCACTTCGTTATTATTTTATTATTATTATTATTAGATTCATTTGTGAGACTAGGTGCCTCCCTCCCCTTCTACCTTGTGTTAGTAGGTGATGGTTTAATAATTAATATTATTTTGTCTTAATTTTAATATTTTGTTTTAACTTTACGTATATTCATTCTACATTTAGGTACAATCATATCCAAATCATCCCTACCAGTGCCCATGGTTTGATCTAGGCACCACCATTTCCAAGCAACCAACAAATACTCCATCCTATATATCAAATATATGTACGCCTACTATCCTCACTCTATATAGACAATATTTTTAAGGTCTAAAATGTGCGTCCCGAGGAAAATTGTACCATTAAAATTCACTTTATAAGAGCCAATAAGATTCAATATGATAAGAACCATGGGGTAAAATTTGTAAATATTAATGGAAGGAAAAAGAAAAAACTACTTTTTCTTATTGTATTTTTTACAAATCTTCTTATCGGTTCACCCAAATTTCAATTTTGGGGACTCGTTGGATGGAGAATTAAATTATGCATCCAATCCATACCCACACTACATACTTCTGAGGAACCTAGGACACCCAAAAATGAAAATTCAATACAAAACTTATTTTACAAACTCGAAATTTGGGTGAACCAACAAGGAGATATGTCAAAAATACGATAAGAAAAAGTAGTTTTTCTTTTTCTCCTCCAAAATTTAGAACTTTATTTTATTATTATGCTCTTGTTTTATTATTTCCATTATGATTCCCATTTTAGATCTCAAAACTCCCCTAATAATCCACTTCTTCAGTAGTACATTCTACACGCAACGTCTCTCTAAATTAATCACTTGTATAACAAAAAGAGACCAACACAACAAATAGATTTTTAGATGGTGACTCTTTGGTTTGACTAAGACTTTAATGTGGGAATAGAAACATCCCCTAGTGAGAACATATTTTTTACTTATTCGTTAGTGTCAAAGGGTGATTGTTCCTCATTTTTTGTGAAAATTGAGGGCCTCTCTAGTGAATGCTTCCATTTTTCTTGTCATGGATTTGTTGGAAGAATCATGACATAATTAATAATTGGAATTGGATGAGTTTCCATATAATTCCTCCAATCCATCATGTCTAATATTTTATTTTCTCTATTTTCTTTAATGATTTCTTAAGTCTTCTTCTTTCTTTATATTTTTTTACTCAATTGTGTATATTCCCCATCACCACAATAATCAATTCAATGTAATTTGTCTTTGGTGTTCTTCAATTGTAATAAGATTAATGAAAAAAAAATTATTTTGTTCTCTGCAATTATAACAAAATGAGTGTTGAAAATTGTCCTTGCTGCTCTTATATTAGATATTGTTCAAGCATGATGATATTATTCCTAATTTGTGAATATACCGCATCACCAGAATGATAAAGGACGAAAATTTGTCTTCCCCTCCTCAATTACAAGCAAATGAATGATGGATTTTGTCTTGGTTCTCTTAAATTAGAGTTTCGTCAAGCTTGTTGACTTTGTTTCCCAAAATGAATATACCCTTTCACTACAATTATCAACAAGAAACATTGTATTTGTTTCTCCTTAATTATAAGAAATGAATGATTGACACTTTATTTAGTGGTATTCACTTGAAGAGTTATTGGTTTCATTCATGAAAAACCATGGAATGGTATTGTAAGTTGCTAGGACTTGTTCACGTAACTATCAGGAAGGAATAGGAATTTTGTTTTACAAAAACAATACATGCACACATTTATCTTCTATAGAAAACCAGAAAATAATTGACATAATTGTAAAAAGTTCCAGAAAATAAAAAAATTTAAAACCATTTTCAGTATATTTTCAGAGATTTTTTGTATAAAAATGATACTATTTCATATTGTTTTTCAAAAAGTTACGATTCACATAAATTCAAGAAAAACTATACCATATATTTGTAAATGACATAGTAAAAACATTACTAATATATCTTATCAAAAAGTTGTCAAATTTAACATTGACAAAAACAAACGTAAAGTAAAAAAAATAACAAATAAACTAAATAAAAATAAAATAAAATAAAATAAAACTAAAGTAAAAGTAAGCTAAACTAAAATAAAATAAAACTAAACTAAACTAAAATAAAATAAACTAAACAAAAAACAAATAAACTAAACTAAACTTAAACAAAAGTAAACTAAAGAAAACATCAGCTAGCATAAACAAAACAAGAAATAAACAAATAAGAAATAAAAAAACAAAACAACAAAATAAAAATAAAAATAAAAACAAATAAACAAAATAAGAAAACATTAACCCACGTGACTGTAAAAGGGGTAGGAAAGGGTGGCGCTATTCTCAGAATTGTGCCAGCCCCTCCTACCCCCTTTTACACACCACCTCCACCATCTCGCCACCACTCCACCACCACCTTCTCCAAATCCTAATCCCTTCCCTACCTAAACATGTGTTTAAAAAAAATACTTTAAAAAATACAATGTTTAAAAACATTTTTTTTTAAATAATTTCTTTTGTCTTTTTCTTATTTTCTAAAATTTTTTTTTTTTCATTTTTTTTCATTTTTATCTTTAAGCTTGTCTTTTTTTAGTAAAAAAACAAAATTTGTTTTAACTTTTTTACAATTTCCTTTCTTTTTATTTAACTTTTTGAATTTTTTGTGATCAAATTATATGAATCATTTATTCTTGTATGGTCTAATATTTTCATTATGAATAACATCATAATTTCTTTGATTTTCTAAGGCTAGAGTGGTGAAATTATTTATGAAATATTCTTTTCGTTTAATATGCAAGTTTCAAAAAAGTTTATAATTTATCTCTTGAAGAAAAAAATCTTTTTCCAATTTAGGGGTTGATTGAAAGTTTTTGTAAATGACAGTATGAGATGTATGAGATGTTGAGGACATGGCTCTATTTTTAACCCTAAAAAAACGTCTATACTGGTATCAGCACTTTTCTATTTGGTTGGTGTTTTTGGTGTTTTTTATGCAAAAATCATCGTTTTTATGGCTAGAGTTCTCATCTCATAGCATAAGTAATTAATATTGAGAATGGAATTTGATGATAAAAGTAATGTGTGTAGAAATTTGGGCTATGTCACAGAAGAAATGTGCAAACAATGGATCAAACTAAGCTGAGATGTTCCCTGCTGATAGCGGAACTAAACTAGAAGGTGGATGTTTAAGGAGTGAAATAATATTTGGTCAAGAAAGAGAAGAATAACTCCAACCAAAAGAGGAATTTGCATTATGACTAGAGGATAAGACACTAAGTTGGTGTCTCACTTTGACAAAGGTTGATACGATGAGGAAGGAGAATACCAACCTATATCCAAAATAGAAGAAGAAGAAGAAGAAGACCCAGAATATGAGTTTGGCACACCTATGACCCTACGTATGCCTATGGAGGTAAGATGTAGAAATTATCCATCTTGTAGGTTTTTCAATATAAGTAACACTAACTGTGGGAATAGTAGACGAGGGAGTCTGAGTAGCCAAAAAATTTGTTCAACGATTCCAAGGGCCAATATAATGGCTAGGAATGATATTAAGCTATCGATATTTAATGGAAATGGGTTAGAAGATCCATAGAAACATTGGTTTCTATGTGAAGTCATATGTACCATGCGACAAGTTCAAGAGGAAGCGATAAAGAAAGCACAGATGATCATAACCATGAAAGGTAATGTGCTAGACATGTGCATGAAGTTCTCTATAGTTCCTATAAGAATCCCGCAGAAAACACTTCACCAAATTCAAGTAGTTTTAATAGAAAAATTCAGAAATCCAAAATGTGAATCTTAGTGCATCACAGAGATTAAAGAGATCAAGCAATTGTCTATGGAGTCTGTGTGGGACTTCAACTAGATATTTAATACATTGATGGATAAAGTAATCTTTTAGATGCCAGTCGTGAAACACGAGTAATGGTTTATTGCAACCTTGTTGCTACATATC
This sequence comes from Pseudotsuga menziesii, assembly GCA_001517045.1. Classification (NCBI taxonomy): domain Eukaryota; kingdom Viridiplantae; phylum Streptophyta; class Pinopsida; order Pinales; family Pinaceae; genus Pseudotsuga; species Pseudotsuga menziesii. The sequence goes on from LPNX011052147.1 coordinate 217,108, forward strand.
TAAATTACGTTGATGCAACAGAATATCATATCACATACTAAATCTATGGAGATAACAATGAAGTTGGAATCCTCATCGATTGGAGAGACAGGTGTAGGAATTATGTAGATTTAGATGCATCTATCCAACCTTATGATACAACTCCAAGACATTAAGAAAGGGAAATAGATCTATGAAGAAATATTGTGTACCTGATGCAGTGCTATGGGACACCATAAGGATAATTTCTGGTCTTTCATGAACTGTGTCATAGTGGGAGCATTGAACCCGATAAATACACAAGAGATGGCTTGGTGTAGAACATGTCAGACTCAATTCCATCAATCGAAAGAGTTCTTGTACTTGTAGAAGATTGTAAGCACGCCAGCTAATCTGTACATTAAATTTTGAAAATTATTAGGACATGATGAGAAGGATTGCAAAGCATTCTAGTTGTTGTAGGAGAAAATGATGGATACCTATTTAATGAAGAATGAAGAGAAAATGAAAGTTGAGTAAGCAAAATATCAATACACACCCACTCAATATACATCAGCTGGATATCAAAAAGCTCAGTATTATTAGGCTCAATATCAACAAAATCAGTATCTACCGCAACAAAACTACCCTCAATCTAGAGGGGGTGGAAACTTTTGCGGCTGAGTACAATAATGAGGAGGAGGATTTGGTCATGAAAGAAGCTAAATCATATGTTATAATTGTGGATAAACAACACATTTTTCTCTTCACTATGCAAGTCCTACGAAGGAATGTTCGTATTGTAAAGTTTTCGACCCCATTCTGGAGGAATGATCTCAAATGATTGCTAAGTGGAATCACAAGAATATGGGAAATCCAATTCCTCTACAAAATCCCAATATGAATACCAACCAAAATATCCAGATGATTTTTGTTGAGCCGAAGGAACCAAACATTGTTTTCATAACAAAATGAGGTTTTGTGAGTATAGAATACCAACATGGAAAGCATGGATAACTGCAGGTGTGACCGACGACACAAAATAAAATGTGATTGAACGTCCTAAAAGAGAAGGAATTTTTCTTATAAGACCGATAAAAATTTGTTGATAATAATCAAGCATCGAAGTTTTCTCCTACACTACCAAGAGGACAAGTAATGGAGATGCCTAAAAGGTTTGATCAACTATTCTGAAAGAAATCAACGATAAAGGTTAGTAAACTTAGAAAAAATTTTAAACGTTCTTATCGGTAATCCACAATAAAGATGTTGTCCTAGAATTGATATCTCTAATAGAAGAAAATTAGGAAGAGCGACAACTATATAGAAGAGTCAACCATGTTAGAAGAAAGATTAAATATCAATCACAAGTTACGAACGATAGCATAGATAGGGGATTATGATATGGACTTTACCATATATTTATTGATGGTGCTCTGTAAACATGTTAAATAAATATGAGTCAGAATTGATTATACTCCACAAGTGACATAGTTACAATACTTACCGAGAACATCATAAGAGAGAACAAGCGATGTACCAATTCCAATTCCTCCAATAAGGAATCAAGTGGTGGGTGAAGAACTCAACCTACGAACGAGATAATTTAATGTTATAGCTAAGAACTTGGGTCATGTGACAATTGATTTCTTGCAGATGTCTCTATATGAAGTGTATCTATTGAATAATTCCATCATTGTAGAAATGAAGGTAAGATAAGGTGCATTGATTAAGCAGTCAAAATTAGAAAATAAGAATGTTAGAAAGATGAAGAAAATAGTCCAAGAGACTAAGCAGAAAGAGAAAAATTACGAGGAGAACAAGCACAGGCTTGAAAATGTTGTATCCCTTTCTTACGGTCATTTTGTCGATGAAGGAATAACAAAGGAGATGTTTTCATAAGCAAAGGGAATTTGACTTTGTGAGATCACTTAGGACCTTCACAAAATTTTCAAATAGTTCGGTATTTTGGGATGATAGTTCCTATTGACAAGTGTAACTAGAATAGGAATCACAATTTGTTGACTGACAGAATGAAGTTAGTTGAATGTGAAATGTAAAGAGTATATAAAAGGAATAACTAAATATGTATGTGTATTACTTACTTCCTCAGTTTCTTAGTCCATAATTGATTGATTCCTGGTCAGTCAGTTGTGTCTATAAGAATAGAAGTATAAGAGAGAAGGGAGATTCGATATAGGTTGTGCACAGATCGATAGTAGAGTGAAGTAAGCAAATATTGAGTGACAGAATATGAGAGAGCATGAGAGGAGAGAGGATTCTATATATATAAGAGAATAAGATCTAGAATGAAGTTTGCAGCTCAATGCACAGAAAAAAGCTGCTATATATTTCTCATGCCATATGAATAGCACCTTTGTGGTTTTTCTGGGATAGGTTTCCACTTTAAATACTATGTGAATGTGTAAATTATGAATGTGTTTATGTCACATGAATGTATATGATGCATGTTCTTAAGTCGCAGGAATGTATATTGTGAATAAATATTAATTAGGTTTTTTCTTATGAATGAGTTGTCTTATGCATGAGTCACACTATTAATTGATAGCCTACGTTTTAAAATATTATAGTATCTTTATAATCTCTCTCGATGGATATCTAATTAGTTTCTTAAATTCACATAGTAATAATAATTAATACACCCATCGAATTCAGTCGAGCAAGTTGGTAAGGTGCCAAGGGAGAATAAGTTCCCACCCAACTACAGAAACCTAGTTCTAGAAGGTACCCATAACAGATATCTTAGGTGAGACTGCATCTACATCGCAAGTTCTGTTGAATGAGCCTTTAGACTATCAGGATGATATCTTGCGATTTTTTACGTGCAAAAGAAGGTCTGAACCTGGGTCAAAGGGAAAAATGCCAACATTATACTTAACAAAAATACATAAAGATTTATATTTAAATAAACATGTGTGCATTGTGTTTATATACAAAACACATAAATTCTAGGATTCTCATCCCTCTCCATTAACATTGTAACTCCTCCCCCACCCTCTCTTCCCCCTAAATCCTCCCCCTCCCCTCCCCACTCTCTCTAGATCACCTCCTACTCCTCTCCATCATCCTGATTCTCTCCCTCTCTCCTCTCTTCCTCCTAACCCATACCAACCCACTCTCTCACTCTATCCCTCCCTTACTCCTCCACATACAACCCCCACTTTCCCCGAAAAACCACCAATCCTTTCTCTCTCACCCCTTAATCCTCCCCTTGCCTCTAAATCCCTTCATCCACTCTCTCTTTTTCTCTCCTCTCTTCCCTCTAACCCATACTAAACCTCTCTCTCTATCTCTCTCTCTATCATTTCCCCCATATTTCCCCTAACTCATACTAAACCCATATGTCACTCTCTCTCCTCCACAATCCTACCCCAAAACCTATACCTCACCTCTCTCTCTCTCTCTATATATATATATATATATCACCCCTTATGCCTCTTCCTAGCTCTAACCCCCATCATCGTCACTCTCTCTCTCTCTCTCTCTCTCTCTCTCTCTCTCTCTCTCTAATATTCCTCCTACCTATAAATCCCCTCCTCTCTCTCTCCCCACTAATCCAAACAAACACCATATCTCCCTCTCCCTCTCCCTCTCCCCCACTACTCCCCCTAATTTGAATTTCAACCAAGTAATATAACACTCACCCCTAGCCCCAACTCTATATCCTTAACCCTTCTCCTATTCTCTCTATGTCTCTCTCTCCTACTCCCCCTACTAATAACACCTCATCTTTATCTCTCATAATTACCCTGCCACTACAACTTACCAATCCACTCTCTCTCTCTCTCTCATCCCCTACTCTATACCCCCTATCACACCTCTCATTCTCTCCCTATATCTCAACCCCTATTCCTATCCCTATCTCTAACACCCCTCATCCTCTCTCTATCCCTATTTCTCTCCCCTCTCCCCCCTAACCCATACTAGCACCATCCCTTTCTCTCTCTCACCCTACTCCTTCACCTACACCTAAATCCCACCCCTCTCTCTTGTTGATTAAGTTGTCATTGATGGAAATGGTGTGTAGTCATTGATGCCAACATTTCTTTGTTCCCCTTGAGCATCCCCTGAGGGTTAAGTAAGTGTCAGTTTCTAAGGATACCATTTGATCTTTTTGAAGTCCAAGTTTAAAGCCCTTAGATCTCTTGAGACAATGACAAAATCCTTAAACGCCCTATATATTGTTTAAGTACCCAAAATATGTTTTATGGTTCCCTAGTTGTTTCTCTCGTTCCTCAGAACCACAACTTATGCCCCAGTACACTACAAAAGTGTCCTTGGTGGGTTGAAGAAATTGCAAGAATCCAAGTTACCCTTTTAGTGGGAATTTGTGTTAACAGATGTCGTGGTACCCCAAGAGAAGGTCTAGCAACTTGACATGTGATTTCATGATGGATATTTACCCTTTGAGGTATCTTTGTGTGGTTGCGGTGGTTGAATAATCATATGAATCCCCTTGCTTGATGAAGAAGCCCTGAAAAATCCCTTGGACCCAAATTTGATGGCTTAGTAGTCATTGTCCCCATAAAGTTGATTATGTGGTCAATAATGATTTGATTAAGACTTGGAACCCTATATGAGTATATTAATTCCCATGTATTCCTTTTTGGGGTCATGAAACCCTTAGATATGGTCATTATGCATGAGAAGGTATGGCACCCACAGAAATGGTAGCATGAAGACCCTTAGACACTATATGATCATTGATCGTGCATTTGGTAATGATTTGTGTCTTGGAATCCATAGGTATGGTGGTTTGTAAGCCCATAAATGTTTTATCCTTTGATATTATGGAATATTTGGTCATGATTCCCTCATCGCTTGGATATGGAGTCCTATGTGATGGGATCGATGTCCATGGAAAGTATCTTGTTTAAATATTATATGATATCTTTGAAAGAGTCCTTGAAACCCTTTCATGTGGTGCCTTGGGTCTTGAAACATGGTGATGTATGACTGTATTTGTGGTTATATGTCTATTGAGATGTATATGGAGGTATATCCCAGAGACGTGCCTTTATATGTTGAAGAATACATTAAAGAAGACTTTGAAACTCTTGTAGTTGGTGATATGTTCTTTGGAACTCTCATGTGTGGGGTGTTTTATGTCCTCGACATATTGAACAATTTAAGGGTATTATACTAATAATTTGGTAGAATAATCAACCCATAGTTACCCATATTTGACATTAATTAATCATTGTTGTCTTATTCCTAGATTCCTAGATTCCTCTCTATGCTAGTTGGCTTCCACATGATCCTAGAAGTTAATAATTTCTAAACTGGGTCATGGAGAGCTTTGCAATAATTGTGGAAAATATTTTAGCAATTCTTATTTTATTCTTGGTTCCTAAAAGCACGGTTCTACTTTTTCTGAAAGTTGCCTTGCTTTACTGCAGTTTTAAGGCATAAACAAAAAGCTAGTATAGGAGAACTTGCCTTTTTTTTTCCCACATCATCCTCCTTCCTTTTCTCCAAAAAAAATCATGAATGAGTTTTATTTCAATAACTTATTATATTTACCACTTTCTTTAGCCAATTCATGAGCATCTTTATATATTTGGAAAGTCCTTTTTGCACCTATAGGGGATATGAATTGATTTAGTAAGCCTGTGTTTTTGACCAAGTCGAATAGCAACCTGGTTCTTTCAAATATCTCATGTAACTATATATTTGAGCAGCCTATTACTTCATATGGTTGGATTATGTACACTTATTCAATATAGGATTAAGTTATGCTCCAATTTCAGTCTCCCTTTGTACGAATTTTGCATGTTTGACTAGCCATTTGTGAGTGTAATTCATCTCTCACTTGGGTTCAATTTTAACATGGTATCAAAGCATTTCATAGATCTATTTCTCTCCTTCAAAATTTTTATTACAGTTTCAACATCATTGACTGGGTGCGCATTCTTCCAACTGAAGGGAACACGAGCTGATATATGGACCAATCTCAAAGGATCATCTTGAATCCATTCAATTTATTTGAATGGAAAGTTGAGATAGAGATAATGTTGAGAGTGAAAGGTCTCTACAAGGTTTCCATGGCTACTGAGGTAGATCCCAATGTATTTGCAGAGAAAATAAAATGGCACAATAGGAGGGATGAGGCCTATGGTCTTTTGTGTCTGAGCATTTCAAGAGACCTCCTCTTTCATCTCGATTCATTGACATCTTATAATGAGGTGTGGGAGAAGATTCAATAGATTTTTGGAAATACATATTATATGATATGAAATCAAATCAATAATGAATTGATCTCCTTGCATCCCAGTAGCTTTGAATCATTGCAACTCTACTTTACCAAGTTTAAGGCCCTTGTTTTGCAGTCAAAACAATGTCGGATTGAAAACAAGGAAGTGAAACTAGTTTTGACCATTCTCTCAAAGCTTGGTTTTGACTTTTCAGTGTTTATTTTGACCTTCCATGCCATTAAATTGACAGCTTGAACCTGGAATATTCCTAATCTTGTTGAGTTCAAGGAATCTCTCACCTAGGAGCAAGATAAATTGTTGATGATGGGCACCATCAAACCTTCCAAAGACCAAGCTTTGGTTGCTGTAGATTCAAAGGTGGATTCAGAAATCAAGAAAAAAGATAAAAATCCACCTGAGCAAAAGAGAGACAATTCAAAGTCTCAAGAGGAGCCCTCAATCTCCAAGAAGAACTCCCATAAGAATAAGAACAAAGGAGAAATGAGGAAGTGCACATACTACAGTAAGGGATATCATCCTAAGAGCTCTTGTATGAAAAAGAAAATTGACATGTTGACCCAAATCCTAGAGAAGAACAACATCTCCCTTCCTGATTGCTCAAAGAAGAGGGAAGGAGGATCAAATTCAGAAGACAAGGAGAGAGTACATGCTTTGGTTGCTGGCAACTCAAGATCACCTAGTTTCATCATTGATTTTAGAGCTTCCAGAAATATGGTTTCGACAAGGGAGATATTTTCCTCTCTTGAAATGTCAAAAGGTCTAGCAATAGTTTTGGGAGATAACTCTCTGACTAATAGTATGGGGACGGGTAAGATTGATATTGACCATGGTAGTTTCAACAATTTGTTGTATGTTCCAGGTATTGCCTCTAATATCTTGTCAATGTATTAGATGACTCACACTGGGTCTCCAAAGAAAGTCATCTTCTCCCCCAATGAAGTTTAAATCACAGAGATTTCGAATGGTAAAGTCAAGCAAAAGGTGTTGTTGATCACACTTTGAAAGTATACACGTTTTCCCATTTTCTACCCTACTCAAACTCCTCTTATATTTTTGCTAATGCGAATGAAGCAAGCAAGATTTGGCATGAAATATTTGGCCATCTTAACTACAAGTATCTTTCTGATTTGAGTGATAAAGATATGGTCATAGGGTTACCAAAGATCAAGTTTTCTAAGGGAGTTTATCAAGGTTGTATCCTAGGAAAACACCCAGAGCACAAGTATGAGAGAGCTAGTCATGAGAGAACCTCTACACCTCTTGAGTTAATATAGAGTGACATTACTGGTCCATTCCCTCATATGTCCATGATTCAAGCCAAATATGCACTCACCTTCATAGATGATTTTTCCATGTATTGTTGGGTTTACTTCCTAAATCGTAAGTCTAATGTTTTTGAACTTTTCAAAGTATTTAGAGCCTTGGTTGAGAACCATTCTAGGAGGAAAATCAATATCCTCATATCAACGATGGTGTAGAGTATGTAAATTCTGAGTTCTATTCCACAACAAAATGGTGTTGCTAAGAGAAATAACAAATCACTGAAGGAGATGGAAACTTGCATGATGGAGGCTAAAAATTTTCCACCAAAGTTTTGGTTCGAGGCTATAAAATGTGAATCCTATATCCAAAATAGGGTGCCATATAAGCAACTTTATGGTTTACTCCTTTCTATTCTTGGAGTGGGCACAAGCCATATGTGACCAATTTCAGGTTTTTTGGCTCAAAGGCTTGGGGGCTAGAATTCCAACTCAAAACAGAAAGGCTTTGTAACCCCAAATCTAAGAGTTCCTATTTATTGGGTATTGTGAAGATTCAAAATGGTACAATATTATCAAATTGAGCACTAACAAATCTTTCATTTAAAGGAGTGTTTAGTTTGAAGAAGAGCCTTTATAGCAGTCGAAGTTAGAGACTCCTCTTCACCACCACGGCCATTGATTGTAAGTGTAGAGACTTATGAGTTTGATGATTCTGATGTATTATAATGAGGATTTAATTGCAGATTCTAACATACATACAAGACCAAAATGGGCAGCAAGGACCACTCATGCATTTAGGGAGATAGTTGGAAATCCTAATGATACTAGGAGGACTAGATCTCAATTTGAGGGTGCCCTTTGTGTGAAAGATCCACTCTTTGTTGAGAAGTTTTATATGATTTTTTATTATGATCCTTAGACATATTAATATGAATCATATGATTCAACATGGAAAACATCCATGAAATAATAATTTATCTTTCTCCAGAAGAACAACACATGGGAACTAGTTGATCTCCCCCCAGGGAGAAATCTAGTGAAGTGTAAGTAGGTGTTTAAAACTAAGTTTTCTACTGATGGTTAAACTTAGAAATATAATTAAATATTGGTAGCCAAGGGATACTCTCAAATACATGGTATTTACTACAATGATACCTTTGCACCAGTGGCAAAGATGGACTCCATAAGTCTAGTTCTAGCCATTGTAGCTTTGAAGCAATGGGAAGTACATCACATGGATGTGAAGTGTGATTTTATAAATGGAGATATTAATGAAGATATTTATATGAATAAACCTGAATTGTTTGTTTCTATTCCATATTTAGTGTGTAGGTTAAAGAAATCATTGTATGGGATCAAGTAATCCCCCAGGGATTGGTATGCCAAGATTGAAGGCTTTCTGCTATCACTGAGTTTTGTTCAATGCAAGTCTGATCCTAATGTCTATTTGAAGCTAATTCAAGGTTATTTAATTATTTTTTTATATTTGGATGACCTACTGATCATGGGAAGTTCAAAGAAAGAGATTTCCTCCTTGAAGGATGCAATGAACCATGCATTTTCCATGACAGATTTGGGATTGTTGAGGCAATTCTTGGGTCTTGAAATTTCTCAAAACCAACATGGAATCAAAGTAAATCATTCCAAGTATGCTTCATATTTTCTCAACAATTTCAGTATGAAATATTTCATGCCAATCAAGACTCCATTCCTTTCAAGAGTTAAGCTTGAGGAAGCAAGTTCTTCTCCTATGTTACATAACACACTGTATAGGCATTTGATTTGGTGGTTGCTTTATCTTACACATACTCGACCTGACTTATCTTATGAAGTGAATGTGGCTTCAAGATGCATGGATAAGCGTCATGAGATCCATTGGAGAATAGACAAGAGGATCCTAAACTTTGTTCAGGGAACAAGGACTCATGGGATTTTGTATAAAGCAAAATATGACTTAGAGCTAGTTGGATTTACTAACAGTGATTGGGTAGGTGACAACACAGATTGAAAGTATATCTCTAGTTATGTGTCCATGCTTGTAGAAGTACCAATCAGTTTGTCAAGTAAGAAACAAAGTGCCATAGCACTCTCATCTACAGAGGCAAAGTATAGAGGAGTTGTGAATGTAGCTACTCAATGTTTGTGGTTGCAGGGGATACTTAGAGAATGTGGTTTCAAATCATAGTTTTCAAAAATAATATATTGTGATAATAAAAGCACCATTTGAATATCCACTGATCCAGTTCAAAGAAAAAGAACCAAGAACATTGAGATCCATATGCACTATATGAGGGAGCTCGTGCATGATGCTACCATTGCTCTACTCTACTGCGCATATTCAAAACAAGTAGCGGATATCTTCACCAAAGTATTATGTGAGAAGACATTTAGTAATCTCAAATCACTTCTAGGGATTTTTTATCATGTGGTGAAGTGTGTTTGATAACAATATTTTCAAAATTTTTTTTACTCTTCATGTTTAAGGGAGGATTTTCCCACTAGGTTTTTGCCTCTTTCCTTGGTTGTATGGACATGCAATATGTAAAAGGGTGATTAATCCTTGTTGCTAGGATCTATAATTTTCTGATATTTACTCATAAATATGGGATTAAGTGGGTTCTTATAATAATCAACCCATAGTTACCCATATTTGACATTAATTAATCATTTTGTCTTATTCATAGATTCCTAGATTCCTCTCTATGCTAGTTTGCTTCCACATGTTCTTGGAAGTCAATACTTACTAAACTGGGTTATGGAGCACTTTGGAATGATACTATAAAATATTTTAGCAAGTCATTTTTTTTTCTTGGTTCCTAAAAGTGCATTTCTTCTTTTTTTGAAAGCTACCTTGCTTTATAATAGTTTTAAGGCATAAAGGAAAAGCTAGTCTAGGGGATCTTTCCTTGGTTTTTTCCCACAACATCCTCCTTCCTTTTCTCCAAAAAAAAACATGAATGATTTGTATTTCCATCATTTATTATATTTACCGCTTTCTTTATCCAATTTGTGAGCATCTTCATAGATTTGGAAAGTCCCTTTTGCAGCTATGGGGGATTTGACTTGATTTAGTAAGCCTACTTTTTCGACCAATTCGAATAGAAACCTAGAGATTTTGAATATCTGATGTAATTATATATTTTAGCAGCATATAACTAATATGGTTTTATTATGTAAACTTATTCAATAAAATATTAATTTATGCTCTAATTTCAGTCTCCTTTTGTATGAATTTTCCATGTTTGATCAACAATTTTATGAGTGTAATTGATCTATCAATTGGATTCAATTTCCACATAATTTGAAAAACAAATATCATAGGGAGATATCCCTCATCAATAAATTTTCATTGATATGTGGATCATCTTATAACTCCTTACGGTTGAAGATATATGACTTTTTGAAGTTGGTCTACCCAATTTGTTTTGGTGAGCCGACCAAACAAAAGAGAATTTAATTATTTGTAATTTTGAATTGCATGTCGATAAAATTTGAGGTAATAAATTTCCTCCATAACTTATTTAAATAGAATATAAAACATTCATTTGCTCATCAATCAATTCTCTCTTTTGAGCTATGCAACTCTTAGAGAAAAGTGTGAAATTTTGTGGGGGAGAAATTTCTGGGCACCTTCACTAAAATTGACATAACTTTCTCATACGGAATCATAATTAAAAAATTATTGGCTCGTTGGAAATCTTGTTACCAGGGATATATGGTGACATGATCTAGATATTATTTTGGTTTTCCTACTATTTCTTCATCTTGTGATCTTCAAAAAAGTATGGTTCATGCTTCTAGTTTTCTCTTGTGATGGTGCATATCTCTCATGGATAGAGTTCATCTTTGATGTTAGTGCTCTAGACTATATATTGGTATATATATTTGAATTCATTGAATATGTTATGGATACTATGGTGATGGTTATCATAGAATATATCGTGATTTGATATTGATAAAGATCTTGATGATTATCTTGAATATTGTTGGCATAGATTTTGGTGTTTATCTTGATTGTTGTATAGTGTAGTATTAATGAGAAGTTGACATGTAAGTAATATATTTTGTTAGTGATTTATTTTATCAATTTAAGTTTTTTCTTTGAAAACTAGTTTGGCAAGTGTTTATCATTGTGTATTTGACCTAAGTGGAGCTGGTTTGTTATTGAATGTTAATGACAACCTTTGACGATATTGTAAGTGACGATTTGCATGAAATTTGTTTGATTTGTTGAATTTATTTTAGTGGAGTGAAAAATCCTTTTGTTTCTAAGACTTTATGAGATTGTATGAGTTTGACATAGTTGATTAAGTCTTATCTTCTTGGTTGAGGTTAGTTGGTTAAGTTATATCATGTTTAATTGTCAACTATTCCTTGACTATGGCTAAGGTTGGTTATGGTTTCATTGAGTTGAGTGTGATTAGATAAAGTTTGTTTGACGGTATGTTAAGTCTCTTAGTTTATTAAATGTGTCTCTTACTTGACGAACTAGTACAAGTAAGAATGTTCAGTTGAATTTCATATCAATTGATTAGATTAACAAAGTATATAATTGATTTGGAATATGTACAAAAGCAACTTGGTACAGGTTGCTTCAATTGAGAAGGATTGGCACATGTCTCCTTATGTGTAGTTAGTATAAATCAAACTAGTTGCTTTGTATGAGCAATTGGTTTGACCCAGGTGTACTACATTTGGTGTGTAGAATCATATTGATTGAGTCAGATGATGTGAGAAACAAATTGATGGTACAACTTGATTGGACAGGTTGATTATATACATTTATGAGTAGTGTGATACAATGGACAGTGATCATTTGATGAGTAGTGATTAGATGATGAGCAGTGGTTAGTAGTGGCAATGGTTGTGCAGTGTGGTACATATTGTGCAGTGTCGTAAATGTGTTTATTAGAATTTTTGTAGGATCAGTGAGGTCATGTTTTAGTATTTTATATATTCATATTAGGGTGGCAGGATCAGGTAAGGAAATGGAGTTGTATCCTCTTTCGATTGTAGCTGGAGAACTAGAGGGTTGTAGCCGGAGAACTAGGGATTTTTAGCTTTCTTCATGTTGTAGCCTATAAATCAGGGGGTTGTATCCTCCTTCCAGTTGGAGATCAAGAACTCAATTCATTGTAATAAGGGAGTTGTTTCCTCCTTCCAGTTATTTATGGAAAACTATTATAAAGTCTTATCTGGTTTTTCCCCCAGGAATTGGGTTTCCACATAAACTATAGTGTTCTTTGTTTCATGATATGATTCTGATGTGATTATGGTATTATGATGATAATAATGTTTCTGATGGTATAATGATAATGTGATAATTAATAATATTGAATATGTTGTTGATTGTTAATAAAAGTGAAAAATTAATAGAAATTGTGCACACTAGTTCACCCCCTCTCTTAGTGTAACTAGTGTGTCAAAAAATTGGTATCAGAGTGAGTCTTCACCAGAAATCCTTACCAAATTGAAGTATATCCTTGACACACCATGGGGTTCTCAATGAATGAAGTACCATTGAACTGTGAGTCAAATTATTACTTGATTTGGAAAATGAGAATGAAGTCTTATATTGATGCAATTAGTGTATGGAATCTAATTGTTACTGGATATACACCTCCAAAGAAAGTGAAAACAACAACTCAGAAGGAAGCAAAGAAAAATAACTATATGGTTATGGAAGACATCCTTGAAGGCCCAACATATATCTAAAAAAAGAAGATAGGGAAGTGCATCTCAGGTAAGGAACTATGTATCATATTATAACAACACTACTCCAATAAAGAAGAAGAAGCATAGGTTATAGAATTAATGCTTGAATATTTAAAAGATCTCCAAAAGGAGAAAATGGGAAAGTGAAACGCATTTGAATAATTTTCATTCAAAATAGATCATCTAAAATTAGACAAATAACAAGAAGGAGAAGACAACCCCATCAAAATGTATCTACAAGATCCATGTAGGTATGAAGGTAAGTCCCCTGAACGCTTTGTTTGTAATGCTTTCAAAGAGATATGTTTATCATGTATAGAAAATAAGAGCTATTCTAAATTAATTGAATGCAATACTTCATATTATGATGAAAATCCTTTCTTTTTGATAAGTGATATTATGATACATAATGAAATTACTAATGTTTCACAAGAAGTGAAAAAACTTTGTGAATAAAACCAGGTATTGCAACTGAAATTGGGAAAAGTTGAGAAGAGGAGTCAAGAACAATATGAGAAGGCCACATATACCATAATTAATCTAAAAATCCAAGTTTAAGAAACTACCACAATCAAAGAATAAATATCCAAATATTTGAAGACAAACTTGAGAATTCAGCCATATAAATTGAAAATAAATAAGAAGAAATTGTTAAGCTCACAAGACTGCTAGAAGACAAACAAAAAGAGTTAATATGCAAGATACAATACAAATATAGTGAGATAAGTTCCTACAATACTAAATAAATATTGGAAGAAAATTTAAGAAGAAAATGAGAGCTTGAAATCAAATCCTTGAAGGAAGAGTTACGAAAGGTATGTATGACAAACTTTGAATTTGAAAAGGACCTCTCAAAACTCAAAAAGGATAATCATTCACTCAAAATTCAACAGCAACAATCCCACGAGGATGTTCAAAATTCAAAAGGATAGATGGAAGACAATATGCTTGATCTGAACAAGCAGGTAGAAGAAGTCAAGAAAATAGAAGAATATCTAGGAAGACAACTCGAGAAAAAGATAGAAATATGTCAAAATCAAGAATTTAAGATCCTCTCTATGAAGGAAGACCTGGAAAAAACAACTGCTCAGTTAAAGACAAATTCGAACATCGATGATAACAATGAAGACTAACAGTTATATATGTATTCTTAAAAGATTCCATGATCAACAAGAATCAAGAGAAGTTACAGGCCAGAGATATCCTATGATGTTCAATGGCTAATATTACAAGTGAAATAACTATGGTCACAAATCCATCGATTGCAGAGATCATGAAAATATCATGCCAAGAAGAAATCAACATGGGTTTTTTCGTTAAGTGTACAATTTCTATCATTACGATCATTTCACAAAACATTGGAGAATGCAAGGACAAATTAATGTTTGGGGAAGAAAGAAAGTTCAATCTAATTATATGAACAACCATTATCCTACTAAATTATGGAGAAAGAAGTTAGTAGATTACACCATTGATCAAAACAGAAATGATGAAAATATTGGGAAAAATCCAATATTGTTTTGAAGACTATCGACATGTGATGTGAAGAATGTGTAAAAGGATATATGTACATGATTATCATATTTCAGTATCATAGTTGGTCCCAATAGTACTCATGTGACAGAATAAAGGTTTTTCCAAGTAGCATTAGTGATAAGAGAAGCAGTATTGTTAAAAGGAGATATTGCTGTCATTAATGCAAACATGAAGAAAAGTTGGAAAGTAAGAGAAAGTTGATGACATGGGGACCATGCCTTGAGGGGGAGCTTGCCTTGAGGGGGAGAAGTATGGTGAAATAACGTTCCCTTTTCCATTAATTCCAAAGGGGGATATAATTTGTGAATAATGGGATTGTGTTCTGAATAAGAGTTATGGTGTTGTCATCAATGAGAAAGGGGGATATTGTTGATTAAGTTTTTATTGATGCCAACAGTGTATATTCATTTATTCCAACATGTTTTAGTGCCCCTAGAGGATCCCCTTAGGTTTAAGTAAGTGTTAGTGTCTAATGAGACCTTTTGATATTGTTTTAGAGCCCTTGGGACAATGGAAAAATCCTTCAACAACATATAGAGTGTTTAAGTACCCCATAGATATTTTGCAGTTCATCAGTTGTTTCTATACTTTCCTAGTACCACAAAAGTGTACTTCATGATTTGAAGAAGTTGCAAGATTACAAATTATCCTTTTAGTGGTCATTTGTTTTTATTGAGGCCATGGTACCCCAACAAAAGGTCTAGCAAATCCACAAGTGATGTCATGATAGAAATTGACCCTTGAAGGTCTCCTGTTGTGGTTTTGGTCATTGAAGATGCATATAAATCCCCTTTCTTGATGAATAATCCCTAAAGAATCCCTTGGACCCACATTTGATCACTTAATGGTCCTTGTCCCGTTAAAGTTGATGATGTGGTCATTAATGACTTGACGAAGACTTGTAACTCTTGATGAATATATTGATGAAGAAAAAATAGAAAAAAAAAAGAAACTTTATGTCATGTCACCACATATACTTCATAACAAGATTTCCAATGAGCCAAGAAATTTGTAATTTTGATTCCGTATGAGAAAGTTATGTCAATTTTAGTGAGGATGCCCAAACTTTTCTCCTCCAAAAAATTTCTCACTTTTCTCCAAGAATTTTGAGATTCCAAAGATAGAATTAAATGATGAACAAATGAAATGATTGATATTCTATTGATATAATTCGTGGAGAAAATTTAGTATCTCAACCTGGGCCAGCATGCAAATAAAAATTATAAATATTTAAATATTCTTTTGTTTGGTTTGCTCACCCAAAAAGGTGGGGTACACCAACTTCAAAAATTCATTTCTCTTCAACCGTAAGGACCTAGAAGATGCTCCACATACGAAAATGTATTGACGATGACTATCTCCTTATTATGGGTTTATTTGTAAATTCTTAGTCTAATACCCTTAAATTATTCAATATGTCCAGGACATCAAAGACCCCACACATGTGGGTGCCAAAGACCATACCACGAAGTATAAGAGTTTCAAAGTATTCTTCAACGTCTTCTTCAACATCTCAAGGAAGGTCCATGGAATATACCTCCATCCGCATTCCAATAGCCATATAACCACAAATAGGACCATACATCACCATGGTTCAATACCCAAGGCACCACATGAAAGTGTTTCAAGGACTCTTTCAAAGATAACTGCAGAATTGAATTCATTGTAATAAGTGTAAAATTGAGCAAAAAGATCTATGGACCAACACACAACTCACAAGAAAGATCACACAATTTGAAATTGAAGAATGAAACAGTGAAAAAATAGATTACAATTGTGAAAGATTTCATTAATCAAAAGTAATTAGATAATTAATTACAATGAAGTACAATGGATAAATAATTAGATGCAATTCAAATCCATGTCAGGAAATTCAAATTGGTTGGAATCTACTTAACTGAATGGTTAACTAACCTTGTCTAAATCATTATAGGAGTTCATCGGAGTTCAAAATCCAAAATCAAGTGCCTAATTCAGTGTTGACTAGTCTAACTAACTAAGGTAGGTGAGTAAATGTTCCTCAGCTGCATGCAGTCATGAAATCCTAGTGCTAACTAAATAGAACTAAGTGTATGGAACTAGAACTGAATGTAATTGACTCCTAACTAAGTGTGACTAGTCACCAACTGAACTCAACTGATGGACGTTGGTATTGACACTCCTAGTGGCTCCTAATTTTTAGGGATTGATCTAGGAGGATCCTAAACTGATGCATGCAAGTGCAATTAGTGGTGGTTGGCCTCAATTAGTGTTCCCTGCACTTTAGTAACTGGTGCATGTGCCCTAATTAGGCCAAGTGGACCCAATGGTGCTAGTGACTAAAAATAAACCGAAAGGACTCTCAATTTAGACATGACTCTTGATTTAGACACAATGATCAAATTGGACAAGAGGAGATTATAATCCTAGCACCCCCCTGAATGCTAACTTGGACAATTTGTGGGCCTTGGTAACTAAGACCATAGGTCACCCATTACAGAAAGTAAAGTAACTACTCAACACAAGGAGCTGGGGAAAAAACCACATGGAAAAAAATCCCCCCCTCTAACTAAGCAGATAGAATCATGATTCAAGTTTGAAAAACTTGAAAATGTGTTGTTACAATTTCTGTGATGTAGCAAAGTAGCATGCATGATTTTTTTGTTCACATGTATCATGGGGCCTGGCATGTAGACTTCTCCATCTTCTCCCAAAATGATGATGGAAGGAAGGAGGAATGTAAACTTTTCCTCTTGATGGATGAAGAGGTGTATGATCCACTCTATTCTTCTGAATGTAGTGAGACTGAGCCATCACCATGTAGAAGCTTACAGGGATTCTATTGCATCTCTATGAAGGAGGTAAGATTTCATGACATAGTGTGAGGTTCTTAGTCTTCTGAATGTCAGATGGATTTCCAGTCATATTTGTTAGAATATAATCCGTAGGGATTATATATTTTGTAAATAAATAAATAAAACTGATGTAGGAAGTCGAAAAGGCTGGGCAGAAGGTGAAACTCAACCGTCCTATGAATTGTATAAATATTTGCTTTGGTAAGAGAATAATACAAAATCGGGAGTTATTACCAACAAGTGGTATCAGAGCGCTGCCATAACTCCTGCCTATTGCCAGTCTGCCCATTCGTGGCATTCTGCTTGCCAGTCCATTGCCAGACTACTCCATCTGTCTGCTAGTCGCATGCAGTGTATGCGTTTCCCTTCACTTTGATGAGGTTTTGTACTGTTTAGTTTCCTGAACATTTGAATTAGGTTATGTGTTTTTTATGATAGCGTGGGTGCCAATAATTTTGTGTAATACCTAACCCTAACCCTAATTCTGCATTCCTTGTGAAGCTGCGACTTCCATTTGTCTTTGTGGCATATTTTGTTGTGTATATGGATGTGTGTTCAGCCATTCCCTAGTCCTCCCATTTGACAGTTGATGAGAAAGAGAATGCTGTGCGTGAATAATACCTTGTGGGTTTTCAATTGCAACAATCACCCCACTTGGTTTACCGTAGTTAATGATATATATGCCCGTCTGCCTATAGGTCAACATTGGAATTAGAATCTCTGCATGATACTTCCTTCTACATTGAATGCTGTAACAGTGCTGAGCCTGGACTGCGTGAAGCTGGACCAAATGCATTAGATGCTTGAGATGGCTGGGAGTATTGTGACTGAAAAGCGATTATTGCTGGGTCACTGTGTATCTAAGAAGTTGTTTGAGCTGGTGGGGAGGATTTCACTTGCAAATCCTTGATATCACTTCCACGAAAAATAATATAATCATAAACTTTGTCACTAGGAGGAATTTGTGGACCATCTTTCTTTCATATTTCTGTCCCAAAGGAGCACATGTCCTGTAGAGAAACGTTGGATCCTGCGTGGAGAGATTGCGTTGGAGCCTGCGTGGAGACTGAGCCAGAGCACTGGCACTAGAGACTGCGATTATTATTGCTACGAGCTATGTGGTGAAGCATTGGAGACTGAATGGTGAAGCATTGGAGACTGCTTGGTTCCTGTTGCATGGAGCACGAGATAATAATGTGCGCTAGACATAAAACCCTAGTTTTGGCCTAGTTCCAAACTGCTGCGTGTTGAAGATGGTATGGAACTGCTGCATGTTGAAGACAGCTGCGTTTTGCATTGTGAAGGTGCAGTGAGTATGGAGTCATAACAATACTGCCTCATCTTCTCAAAGACTGCTATATAAAGACTGCTGCATGGAGAGATTGAAGCCTGTGCGTGTAAGCTGGTGATTTGAATGGAGAAAACTAGTGATTTCTAGCTATTTGACGGTGAAAACAGATTATTTCTAGTGTTTTTGGTAAAGATTCCTCCTGGAAGTGGAGCTGCGACCTGTGCATGAAGGCACTCTTGTGCGTGAAGTGCGTGGAGGTGAAGACTATTCTCTTCATAATAGCGTGGAGACCTATCAGTGTTTATGCTGAGTGATATATTGTATGCTGCGTACTTGAAGACTGATCTCAGACTGAATACTGATACTGATATGTGCAAATAATGTATGCTACCTGTGATTGTATACCTTGCATGGAGTACTAATTCAAAGAGCTGAGCATGCCAAATAAAATCCTTGTCTATAGAACGAGAACGTCATTCAGTGCATCTTGGATGGTGCTGCTCTCTACAGTCACATTAAATGTATTCTTTGGTATTCAGTGTATTTCTTGAATTATATTAAGTGTATTGTGCTGCTCTCTACGAGTTGCATATTTTTATTGCCTGTGACCGTAGGAAATCAAGAAAAAAAATATACACAAACCCTAATATGCATTGAAGACTAGTATATGTATTGAAGACTGATATATATCCACCATATATTGTGCATGAAGAGATTGCTTCCTGTGTGGAGACTGCAGCCTTGCTAAAGACTGCGTTGAATGCTGTAATAGCGTGGAGACTGCCTCAATTGTGTGTTATACATGTCAGTCACCTGAAAATAAAGGAGAATGAACATGTTGCGTGGTATAAAAACTCTTCTATGCTGCGTTTTATGTGACTTATATATTTTGTATATTGAAAAAGCTTGTGTATGCTAACCTGAAGTTGAGATTGTAAATCACCTTGGCAGAGACTGTAGACCTGCAAGGTTATTATTTTTTTCTATTTCTCTTTGTCATATCAATTTTATTATTGTAAATTACACTAACGGTTGTAAAGATGCACTCTTTGGCATCTAGTATTGGTGCTTCCCTAGCTGGCAAAGACCAATCCAAAGACCCTTCCAAGGGATATTGCAGCAAGAGAGGACGAGGAAGAAGAAATTTTAGAGGCAGAGGGGGCAGAAGCAAAAGATCAGATTTGCAGTGCAAACATTGTGGAAAGACTGGGCACACATCAGATCAGTGTTGGGCTTCATGGGACTCCATCAAAGACAAGCATAACCAGAAGAAAGATGACCAAGATGCTAGTAAATCTTCTGATTCTTGTATTGTTGCACATTGTAATCTTGGATTTAATGAAATGACTTCTCTTTCATCTTACAAAGATTGTTGGCTGCTTGATACTGGTGCAACATCACACATGACATTTAGAAAATACTATTTTGAAGAACTAAATGAAACAATAGATGGCATAGTTTACTTTGCAGATAAGTCAAGTATTAAACCAAAGGGAATGGGCACCATTCGACTGAAGATGCCTGGATTCCCTGATTTCTTGTTGAAGAACGCTCTCTATCTTCCAGAGTTGCAGAGAAGCCTACTGTCCTTGGTGTAGATTCGACAGCAAGGCCATTCCATCCACATATTTGATGGAATCGTTGAAATAAGAAAGTCCTCTGACAACCAAGTCATCATGACTGGATACGAAGATGGAAAGCTGCTGAAGCTCAAGGGTTCATCTGCAATATTTTAGAACTATGCCTACCTCTCTCAGCATGGAGAAGGTAATATGTCATCTAGCTCATTATGGCATGCAAGATTTGGTCATCTAAATTATAACAGTCTTCGTTTGTTGAGAAAGAATGGTGTATTTGGCTTGCCCACCATTCCTAAAGAGAAGAATAAATGTGATGCATGTATATTAGGGAAACATAGTAAGCTTCCATTCCATGAATCTAATTTCAGAGAAAGTAGGAAATTAGAATTAGTGCATTCTGATTTATGTGGCCCAATGTCAACTCCTTCAGCAAATGGGAATAAGTACTTTATGACATTTGTTGATGACTACTCAAGAATGTGCTGGATTTACTGTTTAAAGACAAAGTCAGAAGCATTTCAAACATTCAAATACTTTCATGCATTGATTGAAAAACAAGCACAATAAAAAATTGGTACACTTCGTACTGATAATGGAAAATAATACACTTCAAATGCTTTTGACAATTATCTTTGCCAACATGGAATTGCACATCAGACTACCGTTCCCTACAATCCTCAACAAAACAGTGTAGCAGAAAGAATGAATAGAACCATAATGAATATGGTTCGCTCTATGATGTTTTTCAAGAATGTAAAACTAATGTTTTGGGGTGATGCAGTAAAATGTGCAGCATATTTGAGAAATAGAAGTCCATCAAATGCACTTGATAACAAGAATCCACATGAAATGTGGTTTGGCCATCTCCCTTCAGTCAGGCATCTCAGAGTTTTTGGTTCCACCTGTTATGCCTTGATTCCGAAGGAGCAAAGAAACAAGCTTGGTGCTCGAAGTAGAAAGTGCATTTTCCTTAGGTATGAAGAATACTCCAAGGAATACCGTTTGTATGATGAGGTAAACAAGAAATTTGTTATTTCCAGAGATGTCATTTTTCTTGAGACTAATAAAAATGACCAGTCCATTGAGAGACAGCTTGATCATTTGGAAAATTATACTTATCCAAAGACATATTCTGAAAATGAATATGAAATTCCAAACCTTGAAGGGGTGATTCCTATTTTGGATGAACCTTTGGAATTTCCATATGAAGCACCAACTCCCCCGCATGAAGAAGTTCCTGCTACTTCACTTGAACAAGAGGTTCAACTGGATATTGTGATTGAGAGAATTGAAAGACTCTCAATCAATGATGAAGCTCCACCAGCTGATAAACCAGGACCATCATAGAATATTCCTAGATGGGACACAAAGACACTTGAAAGTGTCCATCCAGATGAAGTTGGAAAGACGGGAACGAGAAGTTCGAAAAGACATGAAGATGGAGGAGGAGCAGATAATTCAGGTGATGACATGGATGTATCATTTGATTGTGAATTTAATTTATCTGCTAACTTTGAACCAAATTCCTTTGAAGAAGCTTCTACTCGATTTGAGTGGAAAGAAGCTATGCAGAATGAGTATGATGCACTCATAAAGAATGGAACTTGGAAGCTGGTTGACCCTCCAGTTGGAACGAAACCAATTGGCTGCAAGTGGGTGTACAACAACAAATACAAATCAGATGGCTCACTTGACAAGCACAAAGTGAGGCTTGTAGCAAAAGGCTATGCACAGAAAGAAGGAATTGACTATGAAGAAACGTTCTCTCCTACCGCAAAATGGGATACCATCCGTACCTTACTCTCTTTAGCTACTCAAAAAGGGTGGAAAGTTCATCAGATGGATGTGAAGACTGCTTTCTTGAATGGAGACTTGAAATATAATGTCTTCATGTCTCAGCCAGAAGGATTTGTTGTGAAAGGAAAAGAACAAAAGGTATGCAAGCTTGTCAAATCCTTGTATGGCCTAAAACAAGCGCCTCGCGCATGGTATGAAAAGCTAACCGAGCATCTTTTGATGTTAAATTTTGAACATTTTGATCTTGATGATGCAACACTATTTATAAATAAAGTTGGAAGATCTGTTGTGTATCTTGTGGTGTACATAGATGATCTTTTGATGACAGGGAACAATGAGAGC